>JALKAD010000162.1:320990-332063 GCA_024500015.1 Ulva compressa
GTGTGTGCTTTGCGCGCTGTGCGTGCTTTGCGCGCTGTGAAGGCTGTCTGGCAGCCGGCCAGTGGACCTCGCAAAGCCGCCACAAGAGACAGAGGAACAAGGCGCACAGGGCAGCGCATTTGAGCGCTGTGTGCAGCGCCCGGGTGCCGTGCGTATCATGCGTACAAATTGATCACAGTGGCACTTTCTGCTTGCAGAGCATGCAGGCATACCGATCGCGCTGGCAGTGTCCAGCGCAGCTCACGGGGGTGTTGCACAGAGATGTGGCACAGGCTCAGTGGCGCCGAGGCAATGTCCAGCATAGCGCTGGGTTCACATGCGTGCGACTTTGAGAGCGGCGGCTGCCAGGGTGGACCGTGTCCGTTGTCTGAGTGCGCGCGCCTGTCTCAGAGCAGATGTACGCCTGTGTGTGTGTGTGTGTGCACACGGGGTTTTGTTTACATGCATGTGGCACTGGAACGGCGCCCCTGCCGGGGCCGCGAGGCGTCGACATGTACGTGCAAAGAGCGCTGCATGCATGCAGACGGCAGCTCGGGGTAAGGGCGCGCACTCTTGTCGCATGGCGTGCCGTCAACGAGCACCTTGCCGTCGTCAGAGCACGTCATGGACCAGCACTCGGGCCAGCGGTCTTCCTTCCGCTTCGCGCAGCGCAGGCCGCGCTCCTTGTCCCGCGCCTGGCAGTCCACGCTCTCCTCCGTGATCTGCGGCCACGCCACGCGTCACACAGCACAGCGTGACCCCATCACACAGCGGCAGCAGGTGCACCCGCTGCGGCATGCGCAGTGGCCAGGCAGCATGCACAGCATGTCAGTCCGGCCAGTGCACAAGCCATGCGATCTGCAGGTTGGCGGGTGCCCCCAGTTCAATGCTGTTGACATTCGCGCGCCTAGCACACCCCTGCCGCAATGCGACCAGTCGTGACTAGTCGCGACTGGTGTGGTGAAGCCGAGTCATGCACTGCAAGATGGGCGGGCGAAATGGGACGGATCTGATCCCCTGAGGACCCTGAGGATCCTGGTCCAGATGACCCTCTGGGAATACCTATATTATTACAGCCGACAGCACAACAGGGGAGGGGGGGGGAGGGTCACACAGGCTGAGAGCGGAAGAAGCCGTCCCAGAGGTCGCTGCTGAAGCAGACACCGTCGCCGGAGAAATCGTGGAGGCACATGTAGCGCGTGTCCATGGACGCCGGGCAGAGGTAGCGCGCCGCGTCAGGCTCTGCCATCGCTTCAGCAAACGTGCCGAGCGCAAACGCGCAGCCGGCCTTGTAGCCGTAACTGTTGAAGCCGGCACTGCCATACTTTACGTCGTACCTGCAACAGATGACAGCTGTAAGTATGTGCTATGCGTGCTGTGCACGCAGTGCGTGCTATCCGTGAGAAATACGGGTGCAAAGACAAGGCAAGGCGCGGAGGTTCATGTGGGCAGGACCTGCGGCAGTTGGTTGCTGCAGTTGTGTGCTGTGCTTGCTGTTGCGGAGGCGCGGCAGAGTGCAGGAGGTGGGTGTGGGCGGCTCGGGGCCGTGTGAGGTGAGACTGACGCACGACCGTGCCTCTCCACAGCTCCACACTGTGGCGGAGCCCAGGTGCATGTGGCCACCAACGCTCACAATCGCACACTTTCACAAAGCACACATTGTGTGTGGCCACTAACGCTCACAATCGCACAAGCCCACACACATGTTTTGAGATTAACATGAGGGCGAGGGTCGCGGAAGTGTTGGTGGAATGCCGATGCGACGTGAAGATGTGGGCATGCAGGCGGGGGACGGGTACTTGCACTGCTCTGCATGCTGCGGAGCTCCGCGGAGCGTTCTACATGGGAGGGGCATGCATGACGTCGATTGTGTGGCTCGAGCCCTGCTGTGCTCCTGCAAGAGAGGCGCCTGCTGTGAGCCGATTGGTATAGGCGAGCCTATTAGTATAGGAGAGCCTATTGGGGTAGGGGAGGACCATACCAGCCGGAGTCCTGTAGGAGCGCGAGCGTGAGGTCGGTCACGACGTGGCGGTAGTGGTGCGCGCGGCCCCAGCCACCTACCGAGTCCATCATCTCCCCCTGCAGCCACTCACGCTTCCACATGTGGCCAAACAAGTGTAACATGACGTGTTGCAAGGCACATGCACGGCACACAGGTGCTTGCTGGCATGCGTGCTGTGTTGGCACAGTCTCACATGCAGTCCGAGACACACGCCTGGCCTGCCTCACAGAGCTTGTGGTTGTATGCATGCGCAGTTCACACCGCGCGTTCGCACCGTACGTGGTAGTGTGTCTGCTTTCATACTTGGAGTGTCAGCTACCACCAGTGCTGCTGCAACACCAGACATGGGATAGACGATCTGATTCATCTCCGCCAAGACGCGTGCAGCGTGCTGTGCTAGGCAGCAGACCCGCATGTGCTTGGCTGGGCTGTGCTGTGCGTGGTACTGCAGGCGTAGGCAGCACGCAGCACGCAGCATGTGCGGCAGTCTGGTGGCTGATCGGAGGTGTTAGAAGTCACACCTCGAACACACGCTGCTCCCAGTGCGACCCTGCTGAACCCTCCACGCCATCGTCTTCCAGCTCAGCACCCACCATCGAGTCGCAGCCGAGATGTGCCCGCGCCTTGTGCACCACCTGCGGCGTCTTGATGACCGTGCGCCCGTCTTCAAACTTCCGCAGGATGTCCTTGATACCCGAGTACCCCGTGTAGCTCTCAAACAGCGGCGGGTCGAGCGCCTGTAGCCACAGCACGCGTTTCACGCCATCGCCCCCCCCCAACACAGCGCGTCGGCTAAGCACATCTGACACTCCACCCATTTCACACAGCTCACAAAGCGCGCACACCATGCACAGCGCGCACAGGGGGAGGCGCACAAGGGCATGCAGGATCTCGTGAATGGTGGTTGCGAGGTCGTTGTCGTAGTCGCTGGGGTCGACGTTGCAGAACACGACGTAGCCGTAGACCGGGCGGCGGGTGGTGTTCTCGAGGAAGTGGGCCGCGGCGCCGGCGAGCAGCCCCTTGCACTCCGGCGCCGACGCCGGCATCGACGTGACCTTGAGCACCATGTCCGCATCGTAACCTGCACGCGTGTGCGGTGGTGGCGCCGCTGGTAGACATCGGGGTCAGGGGTACAGGGGTTAGGGAACGTGGTTCTTTTGTGCCACCTCGTGGAGCATCCTCCTGACACGTTTCTCACCTGTTGTGTGTTGTGTGCTGTGCTGTGGTGCGCTGCCATGGATGTCCTTTGCTGGCTCGTGCCGGAGCTGCCGAGCAGCTGCTTCGCTCCCCGTGCAACACACGTGTGCGGCATGCCTCGGGCTGTGCTGTGTTCATGCTGCGCATGTGCTGTGCGCGCGATGCACAGCGGTGCAGCCTGCGGCCCAGCGTGCAGCACGCTGCTCAGCAGCATGGTCAGGGCCGGCATAGCAACGGCTCAGCCCGGACACAGCATGGTGGGGGTGTCGCAGCACGTGCAGTCGATGCCCGGATGCATGCATGGAGCGCGAGTCTTGTTATGCATAATTATGGACCATATAGCAAGGCGTGGCTGGCGAACGGGCGGTGCGCACCAGCAGAGCCTTTGCCTTTGCCGCCTCCAGGCGGCGCCGGGATGGGCTTGCCCGTCTCGTCCTCCACTCCATCCAGTGGCAGCGGCCCGGTGGGGTCGCGCACCTGCACGCATGCCGGCTGTGTCCACCACGGCGCCCATTGTGCACAGCACCAAAGCATGCGCAGCATGCGGACACACTGCCCTGTTGCTCCCCACGGTTGGGCGCGATTGGTGGATCACAGAGACGCCTTGGTCATACTGACATGGTGACCATGTGGAGTGGCTCTTGCAAGGCAGTGCCCTGGGACCTGGGGTTAAGAGTCGTGCAAGGCAGGTCGGGGTGCATGGGGGTGTACGGTGTGCCGGACCAGATGCGGCTATGATTCAGGGTTCATCCTACAACAGTCAGCAGTCGGGATCTAGTTTTTGTGGTGTGGCGTGTGGGGGCAAAACTGGTGAGTCGCCTAGAGCACAAGGCATGGCTGCCAGCGCCCAAGCCAAATTGACCCTGCAAGGATGGGATAAATGCACGAGCAGGGGATGCCAAGGGTAGTGGACTTACCCTCATGGAGCGGGCTAGAATGGCTGCAGTGGCTGGAATGAGCCTGTCCATGATGTAGGACTGCTCAGACTCTGAACGACTGTCATCCAGGCGGTTGTAAAAAGCCATCCTCAATGCCCTCTTGGACTGCTCTGGCTCGTCCTGCGTGGCAAGGGCTTGACCTGTGGTCACATCAGCCTCTTGGAGTGACCTGAGTCTGCTGTGGAGTGGCACAGAAATCGTTTGGTGTTGAGGCACTGGAGCTCCATGATACTTCTCCAGCAGCTGTCTTCTCCGCATGCCGCTAGTGTGCAGGGAGATTGCCGAGGCCTGAGCAGATGCCAAGAGCAGGAGTACAAGTGACGCCATGATGTTGCAGAGACCTGCAGGACACGTTTGGTACTGAAAAGTACCCGCACTCGTACGCATCGAAGCGAGCTTGGGCATCCCGAGACGCTGGGTAGAGCGTCGAGGAGTCGAATAGTGAGAGCAGAGGTCGCGCAGCCTTCTAGTTCCTTTCACAGTAAATTGAGTTGGCCAGAAACTGGAAAGCTTGCCGGATGCGCTGGCGAGTAGCAATTCAGGGCGCGGGCGACTGGCACTGCAACGTCCCGTTCGCCACGGCACCACTGCGTTCTCACAAAGGTGACCCACATGAGTACAAAATAGCAAACTCGAAAGTTCTGCGTGGGCGTTCAGGTGCCCGGTGCGACGAATCACGCAATGGTCACGCCAACCACCGGAAGTCCACGCACTCAACGCCCTTCGCAGCGCCCTGGCTTCGCAAGGGTATGCCCGGACAAGACACGCTGATCATCCAGTGCTACCACCTAATTATCTACTCTTATTAGAGCGTGCAATGATTCACGCGTCTAACAGGTGCGGGTCGAGGTGACAGTTTCGCTGACGGTGAATGATGCGCCTTTTGCAGAATTTCGGAAAGCGAGCCGCACCACCCGCCCGATAAACACCAAGCTGCGAGACGTAGCCTTTCCACAGCATCGATTACCTGCCAATCTGGCGCGACCTCTGTCCGAACAGCGGCCAGCGGCTGGACCGTTCGCAGGATGACCAATGCAGCGCGGAGCTGGGGCAACACTGAATCACGAATGAGCAGTGCAGTGTCGGGGCCTGTACTTTAAACTCCACATGTCACCCTGCGATTCGAATGGAAGCAGGCCTGTGTTCAGATCTCATCGAACCTCATCAATGCACGTATCACAGGGCTTTGCGGACGTACTAGTCAGTAATCGCCCCACACGAACACATAAGTTTGCATGCGTGCATGCTACAACACAAGAGCCCCACATATGTGCCGCACTCCCACCTTTAATACAATAATACTAGCACACATAAACGTCTGTCATACTTCTTGTCACTGTAGTGCTTTCATGCATAGCGCTGGCGGACGCGTCGCGGATTTTTTCCTTGCGCGGAAGCTCCTAGGGAGCTCCTGTTCCCTCGATGCCCGCGTGGCGTTGGTGGCCTTTGAAGGGGGCTCGCGAGGGCTCGGGGTCGCCAAGGTGTCGCAGAACCTTGAAGCCATGAATCAACAGTGTAATGTGGCCATGGTAGGCAAGGCTGTACAGGTGGTCAGGCATGTCTTGGTGAAGGGCAGCCCAACAGCTGCCGGCTGCACAAACACATGTCGTTTCAGGCGAAAATGTCCAGTTCCGGGGAAACTTCCGTGCAGCGTCCACCTCTGCGTCGCAGTCACGAGGCTTGTACGGAAAGCCCCGTGTGCACAGCGGTAATCCGTTGATCCAGATCAATCATCCAGCGCGTGCACAGTCAGCTGCAGGTCGTCACCACTCTGAGCTCTGCCGAATCACATGTTTCGACTGCGGCTGTGTTGCCTGTAGCTGCTCGACTCCGCTGGACGCGCCGCACCCCATCCGAGTGTATAAACGGTGTAGCGCCGCTGGGCCCAGCTGAGGCAGTCTGGTTGTGCACCGCCAGTCACACGTCGGTATCTACGGCTACCGAACTTGCGACACATCCAAGCAGCAAGCCTTCTAGCATGCTGTCCGTGTCCCGTGCACAAGTTTTCCTGGCCTGAAGCTGTGGAGTCAGCCGTCCACGCATATTAACGACTGTATCATGGACGTACATGCCTGAGAGTGGGTCCCGCGCATAAGTTAGATTTGGCCATCTACGTACAATTACGTGTTTGCCGCATCCTATGCCTGGCTCTCTTGCTTGCGCTTGCGATTTCTCGTCTCTCTTGCTTGCGCACTCCGTGACTGACCCTGGAACCCCTGTAGCCATGACCGCGTGGCCACACGAGGGTCGCGAAACAGGTGATGTAGGTAAGCGATATCGTTCTGGTGAATCGCTGTGCAGCAGTCCGTGGACGATGGCTACTCTGTAAGCACCGCGACTGCCTACCGGAGCCCTGTCTTTGTACTTCCGTGAGTTCTACACTGTGCAGCGCCACAATTGTCCCAAACGCACAGCGCTCTGTTGCTTGTGCATCGAAATCCGAGTACACAGGCGGTCGTGATGTCAGCTCTCAGCTCACAATCCATCAAGATACGATGCCCTGCGCGGCTGTCCCAGGGTAGCAGACGGCGCTGCAAGGCTCTCCCTGAGTGCGCAACGGCTCTCTGAAACCGCATATGCAACTCTTGTCAAATCTTGAATTTCGGACTGCTTTGATCGCGTCTTGTCGTGCAGGAATCCCCAGTTATGGACTCCATCATCAAAGAATGGGTACGATTCGTCTTCTTCGATGCACCTGACGCCTGGACAGCGTCAACATACACAGCCCCATCGCAAAACTGTACAACGATATCGTAGTCCCCTCATGCTAGGCATCTAATCTGTCTGGTACCACCAGGTTCTCTGTGGAGTCGAGGCTGGACAGGGAAGACATTATCATGGGTCAAGGCCCAGCACCACCCAACCCCTTCATGGTCGAGCGCTTCCAATCTGTAGTTTCCTCTCTATTCCAACAGGTGAGCTCAGCCCCTGCCTGCGCGATTGCGGAAAAGTACAGCAAAGCTGCTCAGCTGGGCATGTCTGCCCACGTGTGCGCCACCCACAAGCCAAACCAGACAGACTACAAAGTCAACACAGGTATTCGTGTACAAAGACCTCTGACTCAGCATCAATCAGCCATCAATTCGGCCTTGCTGGCACAGCCTTGTCAGCCCTGCCGTGGTGCAGCCGCTGGACGGAATCAGACGATGCGCCTCAGACTTGCCAGGCATTGGCAAGTCTGGCACCTGAGATGCATATTACTGTCCACTTTCTGGCGGTTTGTACAGTAGACTGTGCACAATTGTGCCACGATGCTGCGCCATGGCAGCTGTCAGAACGACTCCAAGCTGCAGCTGCCTGTCGCTGCGCCAGGCTGCTGGGCTGCGCTGCCGGTGCCTTCGACACCAGATGTACCATTATCGCAATAGATTAACGCTGACCGTGCCAGAGCGATGACGTGCGTGCCACAAGCAGCTTGTGCATTGCGGCGCAGCAAATCGCACACGGAAGCAGCGTCTCCGGCCATCTGGCATGTACTGTCTAACGCACTGTGCTGCCCTTGTGCTGCGTGATCCAGCTTTCTAAGCAGCTCGAGCCAGCGTCGGTCGTGGCTGGTTAACTGCACTAGACTATTATTACAGTTGCGCAGCCAATCGCATATAACTCCTGTCCTCACCACCAGTGTAGTGTCCTTTGACCCGCTGCCTGTCACCCCCCCCCCCCCCCCCCCCAACAAAGCCATCACAGTGCCGACGCTAGAGCTCGCACCACCGCAAAGAGCTCGCACCACCGCAAAGAGCTCGCACCACCGCAAACCTCGTCCGCGCCTCGCACAGCACGCCTGCCACTGAACATCATCCAGTGTGGCTCCACCGTAGATCACACGATGCCGCATGGCCACTTGCATGCGATTCCCGGTGCCGACAGCCCCCACCCTTCAAACAAGCCGCACACGCCTATGCCGTGTGCAGCGCATCGTGCGGTGCGGCGGCGCCGTCGACGACGACATGGCCAACCTGATCGTCGCGCAGCTGCTCTACCTCGACGCGCAGGCGCCCGGCAAGGACGTCACGCTCTACGTCAACTCCCCCGGCGGCTCCGTCACCGCCGGCATGGCCGTCTTTGATACGATGCGCCACGTGCGCCCCGACGTCTCCACCGTCTGCGTCGGCCTCGCCGCATCCATGGGCGCCTTCCTCCTGGCCGCCGGCCAGCAGGGCAAGCGCTACTCCCTCGCTAACTCACGCATCATGATCCACCAGCCCCTCGGTGGCGCTCAGGGCCAGGCCGCGGACGTTGAGATCCAGGCGCGCTCCCCCTCCCCCTCCCTCCGAGCGCTGTGTGATCTGCGAGAACTCGTGCTTTGTGTGCTGCGCGTGCTGTGCGTGCTACGCGGGCCGTGCGTGCTGCTTGTGGAGGTCCAGTCCCCCCCAGTTCCTGCGCTGCTTTCGCCTGCCAGCGTGCTGTGTGCTCTGTGAGCTTTGGTCGCCTGAGCTCCCGCCTGCGTAACGTCCTGTTGGAGCGCTGTGTGCTGCGTGTGCTGCATGCTGTCGTTGCCGCGCCGGCGATCCGGGTGGGTGACATTGTCATGACGGCATGTGGGCTGCCTACACAGCAGGCTGTGGGCCGCAAGAGCCGCCACCAGGTGGTACTGTGTGCCGCTCTGCCCCCTCGGCCACCGAAGCCGCCGCTGTGGCCCCGGAACGTGGCCCTGGCCAACCTCCAGCAAGCCCGAGGCCTTGCGGGGTTGCCCACCGACACTCCGGCGGGTAATATCTCGGACTGAATGCATAGCAGGCATCCTGGTTGCGGACGTCAAAGTGTCTACATCACGGTGTGCATTGGAAATGACAGCTACACTGCGGCTCGGCACGTGCCCACATGTCGTCAAGCTTACTGCAAGCAAGCAACATGTGGGGGCAGTGGCATGCTGTGCTTTGGTTGTGCAAGCGAACGGCAGTCCCCTCTGCAACTCATGCATGTACGCAGCAAATCAGCAGCTGAGGCACCCTGGCGCGCCGTCGCACTGCTGCAGCAGATCCAGTGTCGGCGGAACGCGCGGTGCGGCAGCGGGGCAGCGGCGACGGGGCCGCATGCATGCAGGCGAACGAGATCCTGCACCACAAGCTGACGCTGAACGGCTACCTCAGCGAGTTCACGGGGCAGAACATGGAGCAGATGACGAAGGACACTGACCGCGACTTCTTCATGTCGCCGCAAGAGTGCGTCGAGTACGGCCTCATCGATGCCGTCATCACCAAACCCACCCTCGCCTCCCTCGGCGCCATGTGAGCAGCGCCACATGCGTGCGCACACGCACGGCGCGCCTGCCACCTGCGCGCCGTGGCCAGCGCACATGTGCGCATATGCATGGCCGGAGGCTCGCGTGGACGCGTCGCCCGTGCGTGATGCGGACACTGTTGGCTGACCGTACGTGCAGCAATGCTTGGCAGGGCTATGTGTAACATATTGGGTGGCCGCTGTGCTGCGGTGCACCTTACACTACGCATCGCCCGTTGTGTGTCGGCCGTGTGTGGTGTGACGGCATGGCGCGGCCGCAGCTCGAGCGGTTGGCCGCGCCGGCCGTGGAGTTGGACCCGTTTGACAGGAGGCGTGCGCGCGTGTGTGTGCAGTCGACCGGCATTGTGCTTTGGCAGGCGCCGTGCTTTGGCAGGCGCCGTGCTTTGGCAGGCGCCGTGCTTTGGCAGGCGCCGTGCTTTGGCAGGCCTGCTGGCTGCCTGGCATGCTGTGCGGCCATTTGTGCCTGCTCGCACCGTTGCTGGCAGATTTTTGCTGAATGCTGTTTTGCGTGTCGCGCACTGTGGACGGCGTCGGTGGCGCATACCCCATTTGGCCGTTGCGGCCCCAGGCATGCACTGGGGCGAGAGTGGCAGCATGGGCCCTGTGCAGCAGGAGTGTGGCGAGATCGCACGTAGCTCACACGCAACTGTTGCATTGAGTGAGGGCGTCAACGCATCGCATCGGTCGCATGGCTGTGTGCAGCCGCATGGGCGCCCACAGCCGTCTGCCGGCTGACACAACAACCGTACCCCCTGCGGTCGTCCTGCTGCATACGGCTGTGCTGGCTTCGCCTGTGGTGCTCCGATCTGTGCATGCCCTGCTTTTGTAAACCGATTTGCAGTCTTCATTCGCCAATTGTGAGATTATCTCAGCCTGAACAGCGTGTGTGAGTATATGCATGCTCATGAACTTCAGTCCTTTGTGGCATAGCACTGGGTATGTATTGTCTTGAAATCTCTCTGTTTGTGGTTCACATGATTGATCCCGTGTGTGATGGCAGGACACACTGCACGGTTTTCAACACAAGGCATTGCTATGCAAAGTGTGATAGCCGACCAGCCATGGCGATACACTGCCTACCATGCACCATGACCTGCCCACCTATCCATTGCACCGTTTCACACATCCGTGTATCTCCTGAACAAACAGCTGCTGGGTGTGTGCACTTGCATGGGTATGGATGTGAGATGGTGGACTCAGAGAACACAGCAGTTCGGGGCGAGACCCATCATATGGCCACGGAAATCGGCGTCTGCAAAATCTGTCTGCAAAAGCTGCCTGCAGGTTGTATGAGAGTACAGGGCTCGTGTGGGCGAGGGGCAGGTACAGTTTTGAGGTCAGGTTTGACACTCTCACGGATGCGATAGAAACACCTGTGCCTGGCAATGTCCCTAATTTACACTCTGGACACTTCACAACGTGTTCCTTTTAGCATCTACGATGGACAGAACATTTCATCATGCAAGGCATGCACCTTAACAAGCTGCCTTCAAAGAATGCAAAACTACAGTAAAGCGTGCCCCTTGTGAACCAAACGATGGCCTTAGTAATGGCATCCTCTTGATCGTATCATGTGCTTCATACGCCATCTGGCCATACTGGAAAAACCTCGAGGGCCGTGCCCACAGTGCTCGACACATACATCATTGCTGTAGCACCATTTGGGTACTACAATCAACTTGAATTGTAACCTGTCAATTGCAACCTGTCTTGATG
>JALKAD010000162.1:332163-345550 GCA_024500015.1 Ulva compressa
CAATCAACTTGAATTGTAACCTGTCAATTGCAACCTGTCTTGATGGACCAATCCACAGACCTGAATGCAGCCTTCATCCGTGAGCATGCATATCACGAGTTCTCCTGAAGCTGCCAATAATGGAGTCATCGGGTTGTCTATTCAGCATCTGCTACAGTGGTAGCTGGCCACATGGCCTGCATGACACGTTGCACCTCAGCTTGGTTCAACAATGCGCGATGAGTACCAGCACTGTCGTCGCTATTGTCTTGTATTGTGTTGCAGCGCACCCGTGATTGTCCAGCCCGCTGCTAGCTGACCATCGGTCACCTATGTTACACTGCAGTTCTGGGACCGTTGACGGTCAGCAAGTGCTGCCAGGTTCACCCCATGTGTCACAAAGAAATGACGGTGGAAAATCCGGTACGGGAGGCAAAGGAATTGCCGGGAACGGGTCTGAGCTTGGCGGAGGCGCCTGAGGAGGCTCAGACGGTGTCTGGGGAGGCCCAGTGGGACTTCTGCCTTGCCTGGGAGCTGATGGATCGCCAGGCTTTGGTTCAGGTGGAGGCGGCCATTTAACGGAAGCGTCTAGGGCATCGATCATGGCCGTGTCACGCTGCGACTGATCTGAGGGCGGAGCTGTTGGTATCCGGCGGATGAGACGCTTCGGAGGTGGGGGGGGTGTGCGCAAAGGCTGTGAGCCTTGGTCCAGGCTAAGGGGCAGGTCAGGATCAGATTGCTGATCCAGATCAACTTTCACCGAAAAGCACCGACGCATCAGTTCATTTGCTGCTGCAATCTCGTCTTCTGTCAAGCTGTCCGCGTAGTCTATTACTTCTTCATCGATGATGTTGTTCACGTCCGCGCCTGGTGTGCTGGATGCACAGGTCGGAGCTGAGATTGCCAGCAGCGAGACACAAGCAAATCCCATGATAGTTGCGATCGCATCAATCGTCGCTGAAGTTCTATTGGCGCCGTGCCGGGCTAGTGCGGACGACACAGTGCGGGCGGAAATCCTGCGCCCACACCAGCGGGGACGAGCAGATGCAAGCCGCATGGCAGCCATTCTATAGGTTGAGGTCACAATTGGACTCGAGCAAACGCAAAGAGCATCGCTGCCAGGGAATTTGCAAGGATGACCAGGCTAAGACCATGTGTCAGGGCAAGATTCTCGGCCATGCAACATTGGCTGCAGCAACACATGCGTCAACCGCTTCAACACAATCAGGAAACGTGATGTTTTCTTTCACTGATCAAGCAACTGTGTTTGTATCTTCACCTACACGGCTTCGGACTCGCCCAAGCATTGTGAGGTTGAGCTGCCATTGGGCTGACGCTGGCGCTCCTTCGCGAAGGTACGTCCCACGTGGCGTGCATGTGCAAATCGCGAAAATCAATCGGCGAGGGTCTCATTGGTTCCAAGGGTTCAACAAACCTGGACAGTGTTACACGGAGATCAAAGCAAGAGCCCGGCAGCAAGGGCAACATCAAGCAAGCAAGCAACGAAACTCCAGCAAGCAGTTAGCAGCAAGCATCAACAAGCACATGTGCCCGAGCAACAATGAACCGACACAACCGCACACCAGCGCACTCCACGCCCGTGACAGCCCCACCAGTGCCACACACCTCAACCATCCGCACCACACACCACGGCCGCCAGCGCGCAGCCACAGCCACACCCACTCTCACACTCCCACTCTCACACTCCCACACCCCATATATAAGTTGTTATTATTATTGGTTGTTACTATTAATATTTAATGTAACGTTCTACATAGCTACCTCTCCCACGCACCCTGGCACCGCGTGCAGTGCTGCTCACAGCCCCACCTGATCTCTGTTACCTCAGCGCTGCTGGGTCCTAGATCTATCACAGTGTAACACACAGCCCCACTGGCACCCGAGCACTCGCACGCCTGCCCTGACTTGCATCCCCCGTGTGAGCCCAGGGGGGCGCGCCCCCCAGCCCGGGGCGGACGAGCCCCGCGACGGCAGCTCAGCTAGCAGACGCAGTAGAGCGCGAGGATACGCAGGGGGCCTGGGATTCCACATCGCCACAGTTTCGGCAACCCGCGGCCAAGCGGGGGGGCACGGGGGCGGTTGAGTACGTGCTGACGCGGCGCAGACTATCGCCCCAGCAACCGGGGCAGTGCAAGTTGAGGCTGTTGAGGCCTTAAGTTACTTACTTTGAGGCCG
Source organism: Ulva compressa (assembly GCA_024500015.1). Taxonomy (NCBI): domain Eukaryota; kingdom Viridiplantae; phylum Chlorophyta; class Ulvophyceae; order Ulvales; family Ulvaceae; genus Ulva; species Ulva compressa. The sequence goes on from JALKAD010000162.1 coordinate 334,339, forward strand.
CCGTGACAGTGACAGGCGGCGTGGGAACGCGGCCGTGGCGGCCAATTGATTAATGCATGCAGCAGGCCAGCAAAGGGGCAACAAAGCCACGACAGCAGGCCGAGCAACCATGTCACCGGGGAGCAACCAGTCTAACAATTTGCCAGCCGGACCCGCCAACTCTGGCCTACATAAAAGAGTCGACCGACAGCATTGGAAATCATCACGACATGATGCCGATCGAGCCACCCGACGTGCGATGCATGTGTCCTCCCCAATCGATTGGGATGCCGATATCGCCACCGCAGCGCCTGCGAAATTGTCAAATAGCTAGCACATGCCAAGGTGCCTGGTCCCGCAGCGGGTGTAATCAACGGCCTCAAGCCCGAGTGCAAATCAACGGCATCGGTGAGATCTGGTCAAGGCCGGCAGGTTTGCTGACGGATTCATGCATGCTGTGGTAACTATTGCAAGCCACCTGTGTCTTTCCAGACCGTCATCATGACAGGCAAACTGTGCCTGCATCTGCTGAATGGGCTCCTCAGTATACATGTCTTACACTGTGACAGATCTAGGACCCAGCAGCGCCAGTATACATAGTGTCCTGTCTCCGGTCTGACCTCATGCGTGCTGTGGCTGGTGACGTGGCTGCGCGTGCCGTCGTCGATCGTGCTTTTCCGGCTGCGCCCGTGTGTGATGGTATTGTGACTGCGCGCACTGTTCCTTTCCTCCTTGACCAAGCGGCTGCCCTGCCCTCGTGTGTCTCCCAGCCCGCTCGTGGCCTCTGCTGTCGCTTTGTGGCCGCTTTCCTGGCTGGCACGGCTTCCCGAATTTCTGCCTTATGCGCGTCTGAGCCCGTTGCTTTGCCGCCTGTGTGGCTCCCGCGTTGGGCCCGGCTGCGCGTATGGTCATCTGATTTGTGCGCATTGCTTGAGGTTGCGTGTGTTGACCGTTCTTTCGCCACTGTCCGCAGGGGCGCTGTGGCCGATGACCGTTTGGGTTTGGCATGATACCCGATTGGGGGGGTTTTTTTTTAAATACATGTGTGACATCAATACATTAATTAATGTAAGAAGCTGGCCTGGGGATACGTTCCGTCTAAGGTGGCAACGAGGTCGATTTTCATTGACCTCAACTTTGCAAACCCGTGGCATCATGCAAACTTCATGGAATTTGTGTCTGGAAAATCAGGTATCCAGCAAATGTCTTCTACTATCGTGTGGGCTTGGCTGCTTTGTCAACGGGCTGGGGGCTTATTGTCTAGGCATCTCTGCGTGTGTGGCATGATTTGGGCAGTGGATCGCCCACTCTCACATTCAAGCAGGCCCTTGCAATACTATCGCTCACCGAAATGATTATAATTATATCATCTGATACTACTGCGGGTGTCCGCTGGATTCACGGGGTGTCCATCCGTGCGTTATCAGCTCTGCACCGTCTCAGCTCGGTCGACCAGCGTCCTGAGCTTCGTGTGACTCTATAAGCGTGCATCAAACCAGCACATATTATCAAAATTACCTTGACTCATACAGTTTGGGCGTGTATCTGCCTGATCATGGACCAACGTGGACGTTCCACTTCGTGCGCTGCTCCGTGGCTATTCCGCGCAGTCAAGTCTACATGAAACATGGCGCTATGTTGCCAAAGCATCGCGAGTGCTCAGATATAGTTCAAATGATGTATACTCGGGCGTTATTTGAGGTGATTCTGTACCCGTTCGAGCGTTACTTGACGCTTTAGCGACGAGCTGTCAGTCGCTCGACTCGACTCTAGCCGTCGATCGGACACGCCTACCTGCACGTTTGCCTCTGAAATGCAATATTATTTATCTATGTGGGGCATACGCTTGGTTTATTGACGGTAAAGACATCGGCGCGTGGCAGCATGGTACTTGACCGACGCTGACGATGGCAAGCCGTGGGTGTACGGCTCCAAAACAGGACAGGATGGGCTGAACGCCAGGATCAGAATGAGTAAGTACTAAATATTGTGATTTCGCTTGTCAGTGATGCGCCTGGCGTGATTCAGCAGCATTCGGACCATTTGTCGCGGACAACCGGCTCAGCGATACGCAGCGCTCACGCGATCGCGGCACAGTCAAATCTCGACGACAATGCAATAGATTATATGTATGATTGTGTTGCGTGCCGTCAGTTTGGCTTGTTCGGATCTGCAGGCGCCCCGACACCGGTGGAGGCCTGCTTTCAGACCTCCCTTTTGCCACCGCCACCACATGCCACAGGCATCATCCCCTCGCCACCCCGCCGGCATAGGATCGTAGTGACTGCAGAAAGCTGGTATCATGCAAAGTTTGAGGGCCAACGGCGGCGCCGTTTCCACGGGAGCTGAGCTGGCGCTGAAGACCTCATGAAAATCGATTTCGGAGTTTCACATGGCCGGCTTAGGCGGAACGTATCTGGGGCCGTTAGGGTTACTGACTGGCACAAACGTTGACTGACGCCGCGAGACATCTGTACAGCATCCGCCGGCGTGGGATGAAGCAGAGGTCCCGGTGGAATCATTGAGGATTCATTGAAAAGTTGAGTAGAGGCACCAGTGGACGCCTTCCTTCGGCCCTCCCGCAGTGTTGCAGTGCTGAAACCACACATGCATATGGCGCAGGCCCAGGCGCGACTAGGCAGAGGCTGACTACGGTTTGCTGGATTTATGCACAATTTGACTGCATTCGGGGGGGCCGTCATACTTCTAGGTGACATGGCGTGACCGTGCCCGCGGCCGTGATCATGAAAATCGTTCTCGGCGCTTGTGATGGGCAACTGAGGCCTCAGTTGCCCGCTGCGATACGCTCCTCCTCATGAGGAGGAGCGTATCGCAGCGAATCGGATATGTCCCGGAGATACTTGTGCGGATCGATGTGCGGCCGGCGCGCATATGCTCTAGATTTTGCACCGCAGGCCTGTGACAGCCCGCACACGTCTACGCGAGCCCATGAAATACTAAACACCAACGCATAATGACAATCATGGTATAATAGCGCACACGTCTGTGTCCATCGTAAGTTCTCTCGTGGTGGAGAGCGTACCTAGTACATGGTGCCTCACAAAAAAACGCACTTACCTACGGATCCTCATCATGATCCGGATCAGGCATATCCAGAAAACAATGGCTCACCGTCGACGGATCTTTTCTTCCACTCCCAAAAAACACTACATTTTAATGTATATCTGATCCCGGAAATGCGCCGGGTTCTGTGGTTGCTGCGTTATAGGCCAGACCATTGTGTGGTGGTGAGCAAACATGGGCGCCTGGGCACGCGCGGCAGGACCCATGCATTGTGTGCATGACGGTCTGCCTGCATGCGCCCCGGAGCCCCCATGGGGCCCCATGTAACACCAGACAGAACACAGCTCCGGGAACGCACGTCTCGTCAACCAGCATTGGACACATCAGCGACTCACGCTGTTATGATCAACTCACTCTTCCAGTATTGTGTTCGTGTTCTGTGGCCGCACCCCGGAATAGTGCCGTAGCTGCAGCTGGCGCCAGTGTTCCACTGGTTGCTTACCCTCTGCCGTGCCACAGCTTTGCTTTCTGACCAGAAGGTAGCAGACTGAATTCGCAGCCTCTGAGCACGGCGCAAGTTTCTGGAGCTGCCTGGCAGGCGTGCCTCGAACACATTCTCGTTGATCTCCGCGTTATGAGAGGTATGCCCGACGTCCTGCCAACACAAATCTGCATCTGTACCAACGCGTATGTTTTCGAATCTTATTGTGGCCTGATCAGGTCTCAAAACCCATCTGTAGCGGAAACCCCGCTCTTCGCAATCGCGTCTGCTTGCAAGAACGCATGTGCGGCCTTTCGCACATGCTCCGCCCAGCTCTAATGCAATACATCCCGCAGTTTCAGGCTATAATGAGTCATGTGAGCTCTAAACACTTCATTCGGCCAAGGGGGTGTACATACGTCCTCGGCCGTGCTGAGCGCGTACATGTCTGCCCTGCAGCGCTGGGCCTCGGCTTGTCTTTGGCTCAGTTCAAGACTGATCTGAAACTCATGCATTCTGTGTGGGCGCACAGACACAAAGGCTGTACTTTTGTCTGGGCCCGTGCATCGTGCCGAGCTGTGTCAGCGCATCTTCTGACGACGCCTCTGCGCCATATGATATGGCAGGTATCTGGGGAATCCAACGAGCTCCAGCAATATCAAGAAAATCCTCCCCAGCTTCGACAAATTTTGTCATTGTCAACTCGGGCCGCGCCACGAAAGCGAGTCTTAACGCCGCGTTGCAAGTCTGTCACACCTTAAATACCGTAGTAATGGCAAACCTTCGACGAATGGTGTCCGCGGAGCGGACAAGGAAAATTTTTCGTTAAGGGTTCCGACGAATCACACGGCCCGGACGCCGGACAAAGGTTGACGTTTTTGGCATTCTTTCGACGAATGAGTGCGTCTGGACGCCGGACAAAAGCCTTTTGTCCGACGAATAAAGGCCTCCACGGACGGGACGTCGTCGAAGGTTTGCAATTACTACGGTACGCTGATCAGCGGCTTCCGCCCGCAATATTAATGTGCACACGCATGTCCCTCGGGTGATGCAAGCGGGTCCACCCGCTGGTCAAGATACGAGTTCGGCTGTCAGGTGACCCAGACATGCGGAGTGTGTAAAATGCGAAATGTTATACGAAGTGCTCTATTCTTCTGGCGCAGACGTCGCAGTCGGACGAATTCGGCACACTTGAGGGTCTCGGAATTCGAAGCGCCCTGCTCACAGTTCGACTCGTCGTGACCACGGGTGGCCGTACCGGGCACGTATACATCCCGGGATATTACCGCGCCCATCCCGCGTTTGACATCTAGCGTCGAAGAAGGGTTGCGGCCTTTGGCGGCCGCCGCTGTAGCCGTCGATGACAGTACTGTGCTACAGCACGCGTGGATCTGTGTTTCGTGCATGTCGCATGACGGCTATGCGAGGGCGGGGCTGCGCAGGTGCGAACGGAACGATGCGGGCCACGCTGATTCATTGCTGAAGGTGAGAGACAGAGCTTAAAAGCAAGAGAATATATCTTGGCATTACCACGCCCCTCTTGCCTTTTGCATAGATCTAGCGACGAGTTTACAGTGCATTGCAGTGCCAGTATGTTTGCGGCCGCCGGCGGCGCGCGGCGCGGAAGGGCCGTTGCATGATGCACCCTTGCACCAACTGTTCGTGGAACTTGACGTGCCTCTATTACCCCACTCCACAGTTGTTTTGCATCAATCGGCGAATAGTGAAAGTGAGCACATTTACATGACAGCTTCTTATCTTTGCCATCTACGCACTTCCGTCGCCTACCGCGCGCTCCGCGACCACATATATATAGAAGAGCGCTAGCGTCCGAATGACCCAGCTCGGGATCTGGACAGCTTGCGATGGAGATGGAAGGCGAGCGCATCGCAGGAAACACGTACATACCTGATAACATATTTGTGATCGATGTTGCGTACATTTGCGCGCTTCTCGCACTCTGTCGAGCAACACAAAACGTGCACGATTGGGGCTGCTGGCATTAAAAACAGCCACATAATGCAGTCCCCTCCGCCCGTACTGCACAGTATGCCTGCTTTAGCGCAGGAGATCTTATAGCTAATCCTGAAGGAGTGCTGATGATTGTTTGTCTCGACCATTGCGCGCTGTCTGGCTCCCTCTTGCACATGCAGATGGTGCGCCAACGAGGCCACCAGATGTTCAGGTACAGTTCCACATCTTCTACATACCGTTTGTCATTATAGTCTGACTGATGCAGTCAATTCGGGTACCGTAGCGTTCGTGAACGTTCGGTATGTCCGGCTACAGGCCGTATGTCCAGTCGCTGCCACATGCGTGTCCCTGCTAACATGGTCGCTGAGATATGCAACTGGGAATTTAGAGTAACAACAATACATTGGTTCCGTTGACGTTTGGCTGCGCTGTCCCGCCTGTCGTCTGTACATACTGCGACACTGGCTGCGGTCGACTGGGAAGCCACACAGCACTGTTGCAGCCTACTGCTCCACCGACAATTTCTTGCGTGCTGATTCAGCTGATGTAGAGTCCTGATGTCCTACATCTGTGCATGCAAGTCGCCTCTGCAACTCGTAGAGTTACACCGCCTCTAGAGGCAGAGTCTCCCCACTCGTGGCATCGCATGTAACTCAAAACCGATTCAACAGGAGCTTCGTCTTCACGGCTCTCTGCGATGACCCCTGTAGTCACCGCTGTTCGTGATGGAAGTTGTTTTTGAACAAAATCCCACTTTCTGCATGGTAGTTTGGTCATAGTTTACCCCTCTAGCCACTGAACTCCTTATCAATCGTGGAACTTTTAGGCGACTGATATTACCCTAAAACGTATGTACTCTTGAGATGTACTCTTTCAATACGCTCCGTCTAGCCCGGCCATGGAAACGGTCGAAACCTTTTCCCAACACCATGACCACGCCACCTCAGCTTGCAAGCAAACGGCGCCGCCAATGGCACCCAAAACTTGCATGAAGCAAGCAATCCGTGGTCATCACCTGACTGTGGGGGTGGGGCGGCGGGGGGGTGATGCCTGTGTGAAAGGGTGACGGCTAAAGTGGGGCAGGTTGACACCAGCCCTGCACAGGCCCTGGAGCTCGCCAGCATCGCAGCGAGCCACATTGACAGCTCCAACACATTTTTATATACAATTAAGCGGTCAGGCACTGGAATGAGCCTGCGCGATGAAGGCGCATGTGCTGCGTACCGTCTCTGAGGAGATTCGCGACTCGAGCTCCGCATACTTTCGGACAACACCGGACGCTGATCCGACTGTTTAGATTGTATAAACATAACAACCTCTGCTATGTGTGCTTGCTGCAGCAGCTCTCGTGCCTCTGCGATGGCATTTCAGCATCGGTGAACCACATCAGGCCCGGCACGACCGCAGCGTAAACGCGCAGCAACATTTCAGCTCAAAGAAGCTCATCTATGAAGATCATATATTATGTGTGAATGATATGACGAAACGTTTCTGCTGTCGCAATCCTCTGACACGCATCCGGGTGCGAGTCGACAGAGCAACAGCTGGCTCACAAAGCGGTGACAATTGCATTTGGAGGTGCACCACTACACCTTTCGATGGCCACAGATCAATTTAATCAACTACTACAATCATTCTGCATCGTAAACGGAAGGCATGGCCATCTTTATCGGAGTGCCCGTCGGGCGTGTTTGCCGTGAGGCAGGCCGGGCACGACATTGTGCACGTCTACATGCTTAAACGCATCAGCACCGGCACAGAGCGTATATGTGTTTAATTTAAGCTGTATGGGACGGCTGTGTTGCCATCGGAGCGAGGTGAGACCTCGCTGGACGTCTGTCGAACTAGTGGCCGAACGCTCGACAGTTGGCACATTGCACACGGGGGAGAACACCGTCATGCCAGCAAGTACACGCAATGATATTTATATGATTAAATCAGCTATTCTGGCTCGGCAAGAGCCAAATGCGTGCATCTATTCGTCAAAAACTGAGTGATCTGGAGGTATGACCATGCTACATGCGCCAAAGGACCTGGATGATACATGCCAAGCCTGATAAGGCAGCAGTCAAGCCCACCATAATCTATGAGACATTTGCTGGCTTCTGGATTTTCCAGGTGCCATTTCTGCTCAGGGGGCGGCAGGCTAGGTACTTGCAAAGTCGGGGTAGTTGGGAACATGGTGCTTGGCCGCGCTAGCCGGAGCGTAGCCAGAGCGTAAGATTACATCGAGGGGCTCCGAGCCAGTGCACCAAGCAAATGCACCACTAGATGCTAGATGTACATGCAACTCATCAGGTGCGATCCGGCCTGGCGGTCACCTGGCACGAATTGCGCACCCGTGAGCGCTACACTGCCAGTGGACACTGGTCTTTCTGGTCACAAATCCGTTGCCTTTCACCGTCGCCGCACTGAGCTCCCGCAAGGAATTCTCACTGCAGCAACACTTCGCCCGCTTATCAAGCGGCGCAACCACCGACTCTGCCAGCGTGTTGAGGTGCTGCATGGCATGCGACATGTCGCGACACTAGTCTGCCATACGTCTCATGCACAACCGGCACCACCTGGTACGATCCCGGGAAGGCCATTGGCGATCTCGGGATATGTATGTATGATTACATCGCTGTATCCATACACGTGCACCGCGATAACGTTTTTCAACCTGGTCTGCTCCTGTGCCAAACCCAAAATAAGACCTCGCTGGTCCATCGACCCATGTAGTGGTTCTTGCGGCACCACCGCCCTTGCTTGCCTGCCTGCTCAAACCTGCCCAAGACGACAAGCCGACAAGCGAGCAGCTGCTGCAGCCTGTCAACAGCTCTCATATGGTCTAGCTGCAGCTCCATATGGAGAGCTCTGTATAGAGCCGCCCACCTTTCATGGCTGCCAATTGTGTCACTGTCATTGCCAACCTGCCTCTTGAGTCCTTCCGAATGTGAGAAATCGCAGGTCCAGCTCCTGTGCATTCCAGCATCACTCGAGGGACATGCGCAGACGATGCCCAGTCACCATCGCGCGGTTGGCGCACTGAGCGCACTCTATTACAGCTCTAGTCTGAGTACCAGGTACGCGAGTCAGTGTGGAAGGCAAAACAAGTACCAGCTTTCGCTCTTCGCTCCCTGCAATTCCAGACTGCCCAGCCGGTCCCACGCTGGTGATGCATCACTTCAGCCACCCCCATGCGCTCCCGCTGCACCCAACACATCAATAACAACAGGCCTCACACCGCACTGTCTACCCCTCACGCGACCGCGGCAAGGACTGCAAGCGACCGTTGCCCATGCAGGACCCACCACATCGAGCACGGTTGGCGGTGAGATGAATGGCTAGGCAGGAAGTTGCTGCCCAACATCTGCCCAGAGCCACGGAGGCACCTGCGCTTCACGGCAACGCAACCGGCCACACCTGCAGCTGCATGCCGACGCCGGCCACACCCCTCATGCATTACAGCGGTCTGTGTGACAGCCGCAACGGCGCCTCTGCGGTTAACCAGCCCATGTCCGTCTCAATGGCCTGCGCTGCGCCAGGGTCCGGCCGTGCTGCGGTGCCGCCTCCCCCACAGCCCAGCCATTGCAACCGCTTGCCGCCCTGCCAGCAGCCGGACGGCTCGAGTGAGGGCGCCGCCATGCCGATGTACCATGCATACGACGTGTCCAGGTGCGCTGTGCCCTCGGCTGCATCAACACGGGCTTGCTGCCAACCACTGAGCGGGACGCACGTGCGCATGCTGTGCTGTGCCGTGGCCTGTGCTCTGTTCCGAGACCGTGCCCGACTCTTGCTCAGCAGAATGCTACGCGCTGCTTGATACAGATGGAGGAGGCTGTTCACTTTTGCGGTCATGCGACGGCACTCCCGTGGCTCTGTGGCACGTGCATACATGCACCTCTCCATGTGCAGCGCCCCCATGCCTGTGCATGCCGACCGCCTGTGCGTGTCAACGTGTCCACCAGCATGCGCTTGTTTACAGTTGCCGTGTGTGCAGCATGGCCGAGATGCTGAGAAGTAGCGGAGGCACGCCCGAGTCGATCGCCGCTGTGCTGGGGTCGCACATCGCGCTCCCGGACCTGCCGTTCCTGGCGCGTCTCATGCGTGCGCTGGTGGCGGACGGCCACTGGCGGACGGCGCTTGCCGTCGACGAAGCGCTGCGCATGCTGGGCGTGCGTCGGAGTACGGCCACCACGAACGCTGCGATCCATGCATACTGCGCCGGTGCGGCTCGCAACTCTGATTCACAGCGTGAGGGGTGGAGGCTGGGATGGGAACTCTACTGCATGGGCAGCTCTGCAGATCGATTGTGGGGAGGATGTGCTGTGTGCTGCGGCGTGTGATGTTGCGTCACTTTCCAGCGCGCTGTGGGCCTGTACGCCACAGCACGCCCTGTCGCTGCTGTTAACTTGTGGTGACAAGTCTGATTTGTATTTCGTGAAAACCCCAACGCGGTTTCCCATGCATACCGACCGCAGAACCGTGGCGAAGCGCCCCCCTCGCGCGCGCGCCACCCGGCATGCTGACACCGCAAGCAATCGCAGAAACGTGAGTCCTCCATCCTCTTGAGATAGTGTTGGTAGCCGGGCACATGTGCGGACGTGGCTACAGGCCCACAGCGCGCTGGAAAGTGACGCAACAGCGCACACCTGTGGTAGCCGTGCCCATGTGCGGACGGACGAGACGAGGGCCGTGCACTGACGCGTCATGACGGTGTGCTCATGATCTGACGTGGCTACAGGTGGCGAAAGCGCCAAGGCGGTCGGGATCTTCAGGCGCATGCCTCAGTGGGGCGTTCGACAAGACGGGGCCAGCTTCTGCTCCGTCATCGCCGCCGTCGCCGCGGACGGGCAGTGGCAGCAGGCTGCACAGGTGGGCCCCCCCCGCCGCGCGCTGACCCGACCCTGGAGCGCGCAATGCATGCGCTCGTCCATGCACCCATGCGATCGTCTGCTTCCGCGTACCTGACCTGCAGAGCACTCTGCACCCTGCGTGCCCCCTGTGGGGCGCTCGTGGCCACAGGAGCCGCCCGACCGTGACATCAACAACTCGCCACATTCACCACCCCCTGCGACCACCGCACCCCATCGCCTCCGGGCAGGACCAATGTGCAGACTTCTCAGACAGACACACAGCCTCAACGAAACGTCGCGAACCACATGGCGGCACCGTTCCGCCCTCCCGCCGTACATGCAAGCCACAAACGTCCTCCGCACGCACGTCTGCGAGGGCGGATGGAACCGTTCCATGCATGTGAGCACCGTGCGCACCCTCGCGTTACAATGCGTGTCATCTAGAGCGTCGCCGCTCACGCGGAGCCGCTGTGCAGCTGTTCATCGAGATGTGCGACGCGGGCATCGTGGCCAGCGAGCTCGCGTGCACTTACCTCATCACCGCCGCGGACAACGGTGGCCGGTGGCGCGTCGCGGAGAGCATGCTGCTCGCGATGTGTGCGCGCATCCCGGCCTTCCGGGAGCTCGCGCGCCGCCACGTCGAACCGGAGCCGCCGCCCATGCGCCCGGAAGATGCGGCCCTCCTGGAGTCCCTCTGCGCCCGGCTCTCTGGCAGGCCTCGTGCGGAGCCCAGCGCGCAGCACGCGTGTCACCTCCGCAGGGACAGCTCCGGTACGTGCCCCGGTCTGAGCATGTGCTGTGTGATGTGTGCTGTGTGCTGTGTGCTGTGTGCTGTGTGCTGTGTGTTGTGTGTTGTGTGCTGTGTGCTGCAAGGTTGCCATGAGGTGTGCAGTGGGAGAGGGGCCCCCGCCGCCAC
>JALKAD010000162.1:363287-382472 GCA_024500015.1 Ulva compressa
GAAAAGCTAGGATGGTCTTCTGAGAGGGTGCGTGTTTCTAACCGCACGCTCCCCCAGGCCACAACCGTGATCGCTGGACCCATAAACGACCCTGAATCCCGCAAGCGCTCGCTGTGGCTCTGTAGCAGCCTAGCCTCTGACCCCGCGTGTGTGGAGGCATCACCAGTGCGGATCGGCTCCCTGCGCTCCTGTCCAGGCTTCAACCACGAGACCATCACAACTGGTCGTGGATCAGGCTGCAGCCTGACAGACCCCCGAGGCTGCCTTGTAGCCCGCCCTGCCAACCGGTCGTCTCAGGCCAGATGAATCGTGGCAGTTACGACCTCGTGGCAGTTGATATCTCCTGCAGAACATCCAGTCGACTGTATTCTGATCAGAACACCCATGGCCACTGATGCCGTGTATAGAACATGTCTTGAACCCCCAGGCTGTGCCCAGCAGCCCCGGCCCGCACCTCCGTCCGCCCACGCACAGCCCGCCCCTCCCCTTGCCCCTCCACAGCACACAGCACACCCACAGCGACCCACAGCGCTGCCTGCAGGTGGACAGCGAGCTGCAGGCGCTGGTGGCGCTGCTGCCTGGCCTCGAGCTGCGCTTCGACCGCATGAAGGCAGACCTCCTGCTGCGGCTGCTCACGCACCGCGACGCCGTCGCCGCCAACATGATCGCGCTGCGCCGCGAGCTGCCCGACGCCAACATCGACCACATCGTGTCCCGCTACCCCGCCCTCGTCACCGACTACACCGAGCAGGAGCTCGTTGACCGCGTCAAAGCCACACGGTGCGGCCCGCTGCCTCGCCTTCCTCCCCGCCTTCACTGTCCGGGGGAGCCATTGTTGGGGTCCATCGGGGGATACATCGCTGCTGTGCGCTGCGCGCGGCGCGCCGGACCCTCAACAGTCTGCATCCTCCCCACCCTCCCCCCTTCAGCTTTGGCGCCCAACGGGGGGGGGGGGGGGGCATCGCTGCTGCGCGTTGCATGCCGGTAGACCTGCAAAAGCCCGCATCATTCCCACCTGAAGCGCTGCTGGCCAATTCACCAGATTCCACGGCAGCCCTCCCGGAGATGCGCAGCAGGAGATGAGTAGCCAGAGCACAGCGTCTAAACAACGACACACAGGAGGGCGTCAGCAGCCGCCGTTTGGCCATGCCCAGTGGCCATTGGCCATCGCCCCGTGTGTCCACAGTGGCCACACGGCAGCATGGACATCCAGTTGTCCTCACGTGTATGCATGCCTACATCGCCGTGTCCATGGATAGCAGCGTTGAGGTTTTTGTTTCTCCGTACGATCGCCCGAGGTGCTGTGCAGGGAGGCGCTGCCAGAAGTGCCGGAAATCGGCGGCATGCTGGAGGTGGAGCCGCGGGTCCTCGCCACCGACGTGCCGTGGCTGCTGTCTGAGATCGAGCGCCTCCTGCCCGGCCACAACCCGCAGCAGCTGCTTGTGCAAAACCCCTCTGTACGGCCCCCTGGCCCCCCTGTCACGACAGCACGCGTGGCCCCGGCCACGCTGTGCTTGCATGCTGTGCCGCAACCCCCACATCTGCGCCCGCCGCTGCGGTCGGTGGCGCAGCATGTGCTGTGACATGTGCTGTGACATGTCACCGCCGTGCCTTCCCATGAACCTGCTGTTGCTGTTGCGCACGGATGAGTGGCTGACTGGGCCTCAGCGGCTGTATCAGTGGGCATGTCTAACATGTGACGCCATGACCCGAGGTTCTGCTAGATGCCCTCTGCACCCGGCCACGTGCATGCCATCTACCAGTATAGTATGCATGCGCGTAGGCAGCTTTCAGTGTTCCTGTCTGGTCCGGCTGACGTGGTCAGGACGCTCATGAGTGCTGTCGCGGCGTGCTGGCAGCTGGTGCCTGCACAGCGTGCCTGCCACGTGCTGTGTTACACAGTGATAGATCTAGGGCCCAGCAGCGCCGAGGCAACAGACCAGGCAACCTGCCGCGTGCTGTGTTGAAGCCGAGTGGTCATTTACAGCGTGATTTCAGCATGTGCCGCTGCTGTTTGTGCGCCGCCGTGCTCGAGAGCGATGAGTGTGAGACACACCCCCCGCGCGTTGTTGCATCGCGTGTGAGGTGTAGTCTGCGTGCATGCTGTGGTCATCTATGTGCTATGTGCGCTGTGCCGTGGCTGAGCGTGTGCTGTGGCTGGGGCGCAGAACATGTACAAGCTTGTGCCGCCGCCGCCACGCCTGATGGGGGACAAGTACGCCATCTGACGCGGCGCGGCGCGGCGCTCTCGGCCACAGCGTGGCCGAGCACACCCTGCCGCATGCCGCACCATGCCCGCAGGCGCGACCCGGCCCCGGCACCAGCTATCGCATTGCACTCCAACATCAACAGCGCACGTCTTGAAGCAATTGCGGATCCACGTGCTGGGGGTGCTGCGGCATGTGAAGTGTCTCGCGTGCGGTGCAGAGCTACATGGACATGATGAGCCAGGGGCTGCGGTCGTCACTGCTGGACGAGCCGGGCCTGCAGAGCCTGGACAACCACTCCAAGGGCTGACCGGGAAGGGCAACTTGGAGGGCTGAAGGGCAACTTGGAGGGCTGAAGGGCAACTTGGAGGGCTGAATGTCACGGGCGGACAGGCCGGCCTCGGCTTGCGCGCAGCGTTCCCCATGCATACCGGTCAGCTGCAGGGATGCTGCATTCAACAGATGGCGCCCGATCGGCATCGGACTCCTCTGTCGTGCTGCGCCTCTAGTGGCGCCTCCTCGTCTCCCGAAGACTGAGCGCCGGGCGCGCGTCGCAGTGAAGCGTGTACAGCGTGTGCGTGGGTGATGTGAGTGCATGCATACATGTGGCCGGCCATGGCCGAGCGTGCCATGTCAGCGCATGCATGCCTCGAACCGCGTTGCAGCAGGATTTGTGCCTGGAAGCGGCTCGGTACTGTCGCCGCTGCACCGCGCGGCACGCTTGCTGTCGTGTCAGTAGATGTAGCGTCAGTAGATATTGACCATGCGTGCTGCGGTGTTGCCGCAGTTTCGCTGCAGACACCCCCTGCCGTTGCTGTGGCCCCCTGCCGATGCTGGCTGCCGGCATGTCGCATGTGCAGCACAGCACGGCACGTCACGCGGCACAGCATTGCGCTGCGACCATAACAGCATGTAGACCTGTTGCGTTGTAGGTGGGTGATCCAGCGAGACTAGAACTGATCTGTTGCGCTCGTCGTGTCCGATTTGCCGACACATCCCTGCTGTGACGCCTGCTGTGCGGTTTGCCACGACCTCCATGCTATGCCGGCCGCGGCGTGAGCGCATAGCGGTGAGAGAGCGCAGGCACTGCGAGTCGCAAGCTGCGACATGCAATGGGTTACACACTGGTAAATTGGAAGTACACGCATTCACATGTCACCGACTACTGCTGCCCTGAACGGCTGGTTATTGCAGCATCCTTCGGCAAGCATCTGTAACACATGCATCATAGGGCCTATGATTCATAGCGCTGTGCCGCTACCTCATGCCTGCCATCCCCGCGCCACCCTGACGTCCCGAACGGATTCCCAGCACGGCAGCACACCCTTGCAGACTGCGACCATCATATGCATTGAGACCGCCGCTCGTCTCCCTCGTCTATAAACCTCTACACATACATGCGAAAATATGGACAATGAGGTGTTGTCAATGATATGCCACAGCTGTGTGCATGCGCAGCACTGCTGAACAGCGTCCTGCGCAACCCAGCACAGGCCCTGCAGCTGGGACTGGTGTGGGAAGTACAGTGGCGTACCTGCCAATTACCCTACACTGCTGTAGGGCCTACAGCAAATACCCACATGCTCCTACAGCCGAACTCGCCCCCATCCTGGAAATAGGTCTGTATTCTCGCTGCACCGCCATACTTGCGCACGCCACACGTGCTGAGAACGGCACACAGCGGCTCGCTGATATGGCCGGCGAGCACGCCCGCGCACCCCACATGTGCTGGGGGCACAGCACTCCACGCCCGGCGGTGCTCCACTACATCCCCGGGATGGGGCACACGGTCAGTCGCGCAGCGTGATTGACCGCAGCGTGCCCAGCAGCGTCATGCGTTGGTGCTCCAGTGCGGCAAACTGGATCAGCCGCAGGACCTCCCCAAAGGCGCCCTGCTTGACACATGACGCCGAGAACGTGAGCACCTGCAGAGCACGCACGCTGAGCGCCCAGCACGCGCAGCACACGCGTGGCGAGGCCGGCCTGGCACGAACTTGGCTGCGATGTGGCCGGCCATAGTTCATACATCTCGCGCTGAACGCTGCACTGAATGATGTGATGGTGATAATCACAAACAAGTGGACTGAACAGAATATCGGAGCAGACATGGCCAGGCCGAGACGAGAGCTGGTCATGTCATGCGAAGCATGCATTCATCGCCAGAGCCCTACAACAGCATCGGTCACAGCAGCAGATGAGAACAGCGGCAGTGGCTGTAGACTGCGGAGGGCGGCTGCTGAGGCGGCACGCAGGTCCGGCAGGTGCACACATCACAGCGGACGCAGAGGTGGAGGGCGCGCCTGCCACGGAGCCAGGACGCTCGACGGCAGCCCCGTGCGCACCACAAACTCGCAGAAGGTGTCCTTGTCAGCAACCATCACGTGCTCCAGCTGCGCCACAGCCCTCACCGCCGCCTCCGTCGCCGCCGCCGACATGCCCAGCAGCTCCGGCCCCGGCCCGCGCGCCGGCCACGGGGAGGCGGCTGCGCCGCCGCCGCCGCCGCCGCCGCCGGAGGCCGCCGCCGCCACGGCGGCGGCTGCTGCAGGCGGCACGGTGGAGGCGTCGGGGAGGCAGGCGAGTGTGGCGTGGGCGGCTGAGAGGAGCGTGTTGAGTGCGGTGCGGCCGCGGCGCCACGCGTCCCACATGCCGCTGACCGCCTCCAGCTGCTGCGGCTGCATCTTGAGGCTGTGGTAGATACGCATGTTGCGGTTCTCTGCCTACAGCATGGAACAACTGAAATCTCTTCACATGAGAATTGAGAGTATACTACAAACTCATGCATTGGCGTGACGTCCACGCAGAACTCACAACTAGCTCAGGCATGCCCGAGACTGCCTGTTCAGCAAGGCACACTGTGGGAGCGCTCAGAGCGATACTGTGTTCACCTGAATCCTGTTCTCGCTGAAGGAGGAGGCTCCTGACGCGTGATCACATCACCCACAGCTTGCATGCATGCGCACGCAGGACTGTGCTACCAGACGCTGATCGGTGCCGAACGGCTGCGCTGGGCAGGACACCACGGCATAGCACGCCCCCAGCACACACGACCGCGCTGCCGCCCGACCCAGGGACCCTGGTGCGTAACAGCGAACAAGAGTTACGCACACTTGTTGTCCGTGTCCTGCTTTAAGTAATACTATCCGTGTCGTGCAAATCAGGTGTCAGGGTGTAGCACAAGTTTGAGGGGGGCCGTGCTGCGCGCATGCGTGCGCACCTCACAGAATGTGTCCCGCGCGACGCCGCAGCTGCTGAGCATGTTGCTGCGCATACGCACGTGCAGCGCGCCGCTGGGGCTGTCGTGCAGCAGCGCCAGCGCAAGGCCCCACGCAGTCGCGACCTCGCGGATGCGCCGCGCCACGCGCTCCAGCCGCTCCTCCCGCTGCTCCGTCTGCTGCTGCGGCGGCAGCGGCACCTGCTGCCTGCCCTCCCGCAGCGCCGCTGTCCGCTGGCTCGGACATGCATGCTGCACATGCGTCCACACATCAGGGTCCCAATGGCTGACTCAGCCCATGCACGAAAGGCCCTCTCACCGTCCGCCCGAATGGACCGCAAGCATGCTCAGTACGTTATCTACGCATCACACTGCACACCGCGCACAGCACACACCACACACAGCACACACCGCGCACAGCACACACCGCACCAGGTACACGCGGACAGCTCATGACCCACGCATCACGCAGCACGCATCATACCTGTGCCATGCCGGCGAGCTTTGCATGGAGGGTGGTCATGAGGGCATCCATCGTGCCTTGGATCGACTGGGACACCTTGCTCTCCCCGCCCTCGCCGCTCCCCGCCGCGCCCGTGCCCTTCCCCTCCGGCGGCCCCAGCCTCCAGCCACACGCGCGGCACACGTCCCCCCCAGCGGCCGGTTTCCTCGAGTGCTCCGCCGCCGCCCGCGCTGCCCTCGGGCTGCAGTACTCGCAACACCGGGCGATTTCCTCGCACGCAACCCTGTCGCCGCTGCCGCCGGCATGGACCAGCTCCGGCGCCGTCAGCCGTGCTGCGTGCTGTGCGGCCCCGGCGGCCTTTCCGCCGGAGAATGTGGTTTTAGCCATGTTGAACAGCAGCGTGCGCAGCTGCAGCAGGATGCGGCGGATCGAGTCTCGCGGTATGAGGCCCTCATAGCGGTCCACAACAGCATGGAACAACGCTGCGACTGCTGTGCTCGCCGCGACCACCCCGCCGCGGCCGCAGCGCACCTGCGCCGCACTGTGCATGCTGGCCGGCGCGGGCATGCATTTGGCACCGTCCGCGGGTATGTGCTGCCCGTGTGCTGCTCGCGCTGTGTCAAATGAGCTGCAGCTGCTGTGTGCTGTGGAAGATGAGTTGACTGCAGAAGTGGCTGGAAGGGTGCCGTCGGCTTCGCTGGTGGTGATGGTGTCGGACAGGAACGGCATTGTGTCCTCAGGGGGCAAACCGTACGGTTGCGCGACGGGCTGTATTGACTCAAGCGACCCTGAAAAACAGTGGAGTTCTTCTAAGACATGGCCAGAATTGTTGGTCGTACAGTTTTGGGCAGTGACACAGCACCTGTGTGTGCACTTGCACAGAGCACCCCCCCCTTACACAGGCCATGCCCCTCATTCATGTCATCCCATCAGTCACGTGGTCGCAACACAGCGTGTCACTGAAAGCGATGCTGTGCTGTGCTGCATGCTGTGTGCTGCGTGCTGCGTGCGAAATCCCACAGCAGGGAGATCTGTGTGAGCGCACATGGCGTCGCGGCGCCCTCGAGGATGGACTTGGCCTCGAGCAGGAAGCAGCCCTCGAGCGCATGCATGAAGAAGTAGAGGAACATGGAGGCCATGCATTCGCACGAGGCGATGGACACGCTGAAGGAGAGGCGCGTGTCGGCGGCGGCGTCGACGACGTGCGGCGTCTGGTACCACCAGCACACCTCGGTCGCGTCCTGCGTCAGCTGCGCCGCCTTGGCCGCCATGAAGCGCCTGGCGGCCTCCGGTAGCGCGCTGGGCAGGTCGTCAAAGTTGATCTGCGGGTCGGCCGCGATGACTGTGTCGGCAGACACCGTCTCGTAGAACACGTACTCTTCGAACCTCATGATCTGGCTCCAGCGGCTCGGAAAATAGCCGTGGACGCGGGGCCGCAGCCGCGACTTGCGGTCGGGACCCGGCTGCGGCCCCCCCAGGGGGGCTGCAGGCAGTGCAAACAGCGGTCTGGGGGGTATCGGGACCAGGGGAGGGGCCGGGGGGGCCGCAGCTGCGCCGCCGCTGTGGTGTGGGACCATGGCCGTCTGAGGGATGGGGGGTTGGGAGCGGGGGCATAGGAGGTTGGCGAGTGTGGCGGTCACTTCGTGTAGTCGCGATTTCAACTCGTCTTGGGCGGTTTTCAGGCTGCCGCGTTGCTCTTGAGCTGCCTGCAGCCTGGCACTGGCGCTGGCGACGGTAGTCTCGAGCTGCTGGCGCTCGACCTGCGTGGGCGGGGGCAGTGGGTGGCGCGGCAGCGTGCGGGCTATCCCGTGGCAGCCGCTGAGAAGTCGGCCTCGGGCGTGAACACTGGTCTCAGTGACGCACGATCCCACCAGACCGCATGGTGCAGCACGCATCCGCATTCAACGGCAGCCTGAGTGACTGCATCAAGGCAAATGCAGCTGTGCCACGCCGTCGGGGCTCGTTCGGTGGTCGATGTGTTCAAACGCCAGCTGTGTTCGGCACGATAGGTGCGTCGTACAGATCTTGATCCAGCTTAATGCGGTGTCACGACAGCCCATGGGCAGCTCGAACGGTTGGGCACAGCTGATGGAGCACCTTTTTCTTCTCGCGGAACTTTGCCTGGGCTCGTCTGTTGCGAGCTCGCGTCTTCTCCAAGCGACTTGATGCCACCTCGGCGGAGACGGGCTGTGCACGACCTCGCTTCTTCCGCGGAGGCTGCTGAGGCTCCGACGTGCCCTGGTGATCTTTATCGGATGCATGCGAGTCTGTTGCTGCCTCCGCCTTCGCCACCTGCTCCTCCGCGGGCGCGTAGCTCAGGTTGAGACAGCCCTCGCTGAAACCAGACTCAAACACGTCAAAGTCATCAGATGAGCAAGCGAGAAGCCGCATAAAGTCACCATCCAGCCCATTCTCGGCATCATCAGGCGGGGGAATGTCCCACAGACGGTGCAAGTCTTCGCCATTGCCCAGCATGGGTGCTGCTTCAAGTTCGGATCACCTCCGTCACCGGCAAACGTCTGAGCTGAGTTGCGAACTAGATGCCAAACTGCTGTTCCGTGAGCACCACCATAGTACTTCGATTCCGCAACATGGAAGGCGTCGCGCACCACTGTGGCAAACAAGAGTGCTGCGTGCGGAGCATGCCGTTGATACATGTGCTGCGCAAGCGGCTACAGGCGCAGACATACGCTTGAACAGCAGCTAAGGTCTCGATCGAGCCGAGAGGAGTTAACGAGGCTGGGCCGCGCCTGTCCGGCGCTCTCGCATTGTTTTGCTCCGTTTTCGCTTACTGCGGCCGCGCAGTAAGCGGTTTCCACGTACGCCACTGATCATTAGTCGATCTCGAGACCGAGGCAAGACGTAGGTACCCCGCTTGGTACCAACCGGACCTGAACAGACACCTCCGGAAGCCGGCCCAACAGGTTCCCATAGGCGTCATGGGGCCACCATGGCATGTCTGCAAGCACCCACGTGCAGCATGCCCAATCTCTCATACAATCAAGCGTTCATGCATTAGGCAGGTCCGCCCTCCGGCTGCATCGTTATCGGCCACAACAGGAACAGCCTCCCACCGAGCAAGAGGGAATCGGGCGCCTCAGCACTCCACACGGGCGCAAGGCAGTACCTGCGCCCTCAAGGCCTTGTTCAATGGCAGCGTAGCTTCAACCCTGTTAATCTGTCACTTGATCTATGTTTCCTAGGAGTGCCGATGAGTGCCGGATCTGCAGATGAACTTTGAAAAGGGGTCCGCCAGAGACTTTGGAGGCATGGCTGTTCTCAAGGTATCTTGGCTGGCTGCACAGCACAGCACAGCACGCACTGGTACCGCACTTCTTCTCTCTTGCTCGCAATGGTGCATTACATGAGCCCGACACACTGGGTTCGCATGCGCCAGCATGCATGCAGGCGGGCCTGGGCTGGATCTGGGTCCGGAGCACAGCACAGATGACATCAGCCTGCAGCGCCTCTGTGGGGCACTGGCATGCATATGCGCCGTACCAACGTCATCAGCGACCACGGGCTGCCTAGGCCTGGCCAGGTGTGCCTGCACGCCATGCATGCGTGTGGCCTACTGTGGCTGGTGCACCATACCCTATACCTGCAAATTCATGGACCGCCTTATCTGACAGTTGGTCGCAAAAGTGTCCATCAAAGCTGCAGTATTTGGGATTGCTCAGCCAAAAAATCAGAGATCAGTATTGTATAGTACGGATCAGTATTTGGCCATGGCGGGAGTATGTTACACAGTGATAGATCTAGGACCCAGCAGCGCCGAGGCAACAGACCAGGTATGGCGGGAGTATGACATGGTGCGCTATGTACACGGCCCACCAGAGCGGCTTGCTCGGATGCAGTGACCGCTGCCACAGGCTCACATCGGGCGGCGTCTACCAGAGACCGCCCTGTAGCTGAGGCGTCCCATGTCTAGTACCGGTGGTATGCCTGGCTGTGGCTGGTGGCCGGGCTGCGCGCTGTGCGCTTTGGCGGCGCTGACACGCCTCTGCCAGCCCGGCAGCATGACTGCGCGCTTGTGCACCTCTGACGACTTATGCTGCAGCCTGTACGTACGCGTGCCTATGTTTAGCAGGCGGCGGATAGCGGGGGTTACGTCTCGGGCTGAGCGCAGCACTGCGTTGCTGCAGGTAACCTGTGAGGGTCTATGCACGTGAACGTCTGCGCATGCCTGTAGTGCCGGCGCAGTATTCACGGCCCGGGCGCCACGTGGCCCGCTACCATGCTAGCAGTACTAGTGCGCACTGCACGGCCTGCACATGCGCCTTCTGGGTCCTAGATCTGTCACTGTGTAACACATGCCTTCTGGGTCCTAGATCTGTCACTGTGTAACACACATGCGCCTGCACATGCGCCGGGCCCCTGGTGAACGCATAAGCATCATGTTGATCATAAATTTTGGGCATGTGCTGGTGATGTGCAGCGACCGCGTTTGCTTGTGCCCACTGTTCCTTGTACGTACTGTAGTCGCTAGCCTGTACGTTGTAATGCAATTCGCTTGTATGTCTGTCGAGGTGTCGGGAGTGTTGACCATGAGTACCCCCGCGGGGCCCCGACGAGTGGCGAGCACATGCTCCTGAAGTGTCGCCCATGGGCATTCGTGGGCGTCCGCGGGGGTACAGATTTCTAGATCAAGTACAACATTAGATGTATCACGTACATTCTCAGAAGTATATCCGCTGTAATTGTCGACATTTCCATATCGCCCTGTTGTCATCGGGACGTTTGCGCGCCACAATCTTAGAGCAGCAGATCTCATCATGGTGAAAGTGGGAGCCCGTGTAAGTGTCGTAGGGCTGCTAACGTTTGGCACTCTCACATCTCTATTCTCCAAGATTGGTGCGTCAGGTCTTGCATGGTGCTTGTCGTGCTGATGTGCCTTCGAACATCGAATGCCGGCGTGGTGCCGGAAAAGGCGAAAGAGCCAACATCTGAAGGATAATTACAGTGCACTACCTTGTGGCTGCTGCCACGTTGCAGTAGCTGCTAATGAACCCGCGCAGCGCAGTAGTGTGGGACAGCTGTTGCCCGGCCTGCTTTCAACTGTGTACAGCAGCTTGTTGCATGCAAGAACGAGGTGGAGCCCAATCGGGCCAAATCCTCCTGATAATTAGAGCTATTCTTATCTGCCAGGGCGCGTGCGTGCCGTGTTGGCGCTGGTTGTGATCAATGTTCGAGTGCAGTGTACGAGCTCCAAGGCATCGGCCTGGACGGCGAGCTACGCTACTTCCGAAAACCATGGTTCATGACGACGCTCATGTTTGTGGGAATGTCGCTCTGCCTGCCGCTGGCATACTTGGAGGAGCGCGTTGCAGCACAGAGCAATGGCAACGGTGTAGCGGATGAGCCTCTGCTAACGGACGGTGACACCACAGCGGTGCGACCCGGCTTCTGAGCGAGCTGCGACCAGCCTGAGTTGCTTGATTCTGCTCACGCGGAACGATGGCCTCCACCTCAATATGCCGTATGTTTGGCCCCCCTGTCATCGACTGCGAGCCCAGTCCAACCTGAAGCCGACACAACAGCAAATCACTTCACCATGAACGGCAATTGCAACACTTTGTCAGGCTCCCTCAGACTGCACCGTCTTAATCCCTGCATTGACACTCCTGCTAACGTCTCCGGCCGTGCTAATTCCCCCACTTCGTCCACGTCAGCCATGCAAGTGGTGCTGGGGGTTTTGTGTTGTGTTTTGGGGTTTTGTGGTGGGTGGTTGGCCATGCAAGTGGTGCGCTACGCCCAACCGCCATCGCGTACCTCTCTCTGATCTCCACGGCTGCCCACCAGGCGTGTGTCATCTTTCAGTAGCATTCGTTGCTCATCACGTGGCGCCCCAGTTTGCGAATTCCCCGTCCACACGGCCACAAGCCACACACTGACGCAGCCTCTCTCCCTCCTGCCCGACCACTGCGACCAGCTCTGCGCTGCCTGTGGCCGCCGCATGCTCCAACCCCCACAAACCCAACATCAACACTGCACGCCCCTGCCTCTCCAACCTGCTCCACCACCCATCGTAGGTACCAAACATCACACCTGTCGCAGGTACCTACTCCAGACACTGTTCTGCCATGCATGCCGCGCCTTATCCCCCCTCCAACCCCTGGCCGACTGTTCCTCCGCTCGACACCACGGCAGTCCGCGCACCTCACACCGGCTCACACACATGCTCCCGCATGACCACCGCATGCGGACGCGTGTGCACGACGTGCTGCGCATGCTGTGCAGGGCGACCCCCCCGTGAAGCGCAGCGAGCTGCGGGAGGCGCTCATGCTGAGCATCCCCACCGTGTTTGACCTCATGGCCACCGTGCTCATGAACATCGGGCTGCTGTCGGTGACGGCGTCGGTGTACCAGATGATGCGCGGCGCCGAGATGGTCTTTGCGGCCGTGCTCGCGATCACCTGCCTCAAGCGCACCCTCAACCGCATGCACTTCCTCGGCATCCTCGCATGCATCGGCGGCATCGTCCTCGTCGGCCTCTCCAGCGTCCTCTCCGGCGAAGGCGGCTCCCAGATTCAGGTGCGCTGCGTGCTGCCCGCTGCGTGCCGCCTGCTGTGCGCTGCCTCGCTAGCACCGAGCACGATGAGCATCTCGACTCGGGCTGCCTGCTGAGCTGTCTGTGCTGTGCAATCTCTGGCCACCTTCACCCGTATTCAATTTTGAAGTTATGGATTGATTGACTCCCCCACACCGACCCACCAGCCGCTCTACCCTTCCCTCCCCTGACTATCCCCGACCCCCTCCACAAGCAATTCCGCCTCCACCCCCCTCCCCCCCAGGGGCTCCCTCCCTGAGTTGAGAGTTGCTCTGGGCACTCCGGCCCACAGCCCAGCACCCCAGGTCTCAGCGTGCTCACGTGAGCTCACACGCAGTCGTGGCTGCAGGTGACGCCGACGCAGGTGGCGATCGGCATGGCCTTGATCGTGCTGTCGCAGGCGGTGCAAGCTGGCCAGATCACCTTCGAGGACTACTTCATGTCCGAGATGGCGGTGGCGCCGATGAAGATCGTCGGCTACGAGGGCGTCGTCGGCTCCATCCTCATGATCTGCGTCATGGCGCCCATCGTCCGCCTCCTGCCGGGTGCGCCGCACGCGCCGCCCCAAGTGACCCGCGTCACGGCCACCGAGCCCGCCAACACAGTAACAACCTCATGTCCTCATTGTTGCTTCACCTCACTCCATCCCGATTCACGCCACAGCATATCACAGCATGCCAGAGCACGACACAGCATGGCACAGCACGACACAGCACGGTGCTCCCGCATGCAGGCAAGGAGGGCGAGGGCATCCACGAGGACATCGTGGACACGGTGCACATGATCGCCTCCTCGCCGCACCTCGCCGCGGTGCTCGCGGTGCAGATGCTCGGCCTGCTCGCGTACAACTACTGCGGCATGCACGTCACCGGCAACCTCGGCGCCGTCTTCCGCACCGTGCTCGAGACGATGCGCACGCTCTTCGTGTGGCTCCTCGGCCTCGCGCTCTTCTACGCCCACACCGGCCTCGGCGAGCGCTGGACGCAGTACTCGCCCATCCAGGCCGCCGGCTTTGTGGTGCTCGTGCTTGGCACCGTCGTGTATGGACGCGGCGACGAGCGCGCCGCCAAGATGGTGCGCCGCACCTGCTCTTTACCCCCCCCCCCCCCCCCCCCCCCCCCCCCCCCCCAACTTGCTCCCGGCCTCCCCTGGTGCCGCTCTTGCTACTGCTGCTGTGCACGGCAGCTGATGCACGGCTGTTCATGCAATCACACCAGCATGGGCGCTAGCTGTCCCTGGCGGAGCCCGCGCTTATGCGTCACGGCGTAATTGCCTTCTGTTCCATCCTTGAAAACCTTGAGAATCATACGATTCTGACATCATGACACATCCCGAAGTGCCGCTGCAGGCAGTGGAGGACTACATCCAGGCGCAGGCGGCGGGCGATGTCGAGGCGGCCGCGTCGGTTCTGCACTCGATCGGCCATGCCACCGGCACGCAGCCCATCGCTGCGGCGGCCCCGACGGCAGCCCCGATGCACATCGTGTCCTCCGGATCCTTCCGCGCCAGCCAGTCCATCGCGCACGGCTCGTACCAAGAGGCCTTTGCCTCCTCGCTACGCTCGCGCGGCTTTAGCTTTGAAGGTTAGGCCGCGCCCAGGCTTCAGGTTTGAAGGCTGGCCCGCGTCCCTGTCCCGGGGCCATCCCGCGGCCTCCACTCACATCTACCCGCATGAGCTCCACTCAGACCAAGGCTGGCCGCAGCAGCGGCGGGGGCGACACTCTAGCGCAGCCCAACGCAGGCACGCAGCACACGGCATAGCATAGCAGGGCACATGGGCCTACATCAGGGGCGCGTGTGCAGTGTTCAAAACGAGCGATGCATGGTGGCGCTGGGTACTGCCTGCATGATCTTATCAGGACTAGTCCCGCCTTTCTAGTATGGGCAGGCGTCAGAGGTTGAGCCAGTACCCGCCCGTGTGTCTGGCCGCTTTGTTGCGCTGGTGTTGGGCCGTCTAGAGTAGCGCGGATGGCAGCACACACAGCGCAGCACGCAGCAGGCACACATCACACCGACCAGGGATCGCCAACGGCAGAGTCCCTTGGCTGGTCAGTGTGTATGTGGCCAGGCCAATTCCCGCTCTAGCCCGCCACTGCTGCACAGGGGGTTGCTGAGGGTTTTTGACAAAGAATCGTGGCCTGTGGGAGCCCATCTGCGAGGGATTTGCAACAGCGTGTCCAGTATCATTCATCTAGCATCCCCTGTGCACTCGTAAACAACATCAGTGGCCAGCTGCGCCCCTGCGAGGAGTAATGCAGAATACATGGGTGTCACTGGGAGACGGCTCACTTGTGGGTGGGTGGGCGAGTGGTATGATCGGTTGGTATCATTTGCACACTATGGTGTCCGCACCAGCAGGAACGTCCTCTTGCATGCATCATGGCAGCAACTCGGCTCCACACTGAACGTGTCAATGGTCATTCGCGCTCCTCAACGTGTCTGGATCTGTCGTGACAACCAGCACCGCCTCTACAACGGCGCCATAATGAAAACCCGCTATTCGTACACGCGCAAAGGTGCACAAGCACCGACAGCACTCCTAGCGGCGGAGTGGCTACACTTCGTAAGCAAGCAGGTCATCGGAGCAGTTCATGCCGTGCGCGATGCCAGCAAAGTCCTTCACGAGCGACATGAACCGCGGCGCCGGAATGCGCTGGGACGCGCGGCACAGCACGACGAACCGCTCGCAGTCCTGCCGCACCAGCGGGGTGCGCTCCAGCGCCGCAAACGGCCCCCCCAGCAGCTCCGCTTCCACAGCACGCATAGCAGGCTCCGCGACGCCGGCCGTCGTCAGCATCGCGTGCAGCACGCGGCCGACGGTTCGCCAGGAGTCCTGGGGACACGAGTCGCACGCGCTGCGCAGCAGGAAGCGTGTGATGCCGTCCGCGCGCGACACCGCAGCGCTGACCAGCGCCGCGGCCGCCTCAGGATCCTCCTGGCTCAGCCGCCGCTGCATAGGGTTGGGCGTCAGCAGCAGCGTCAGCAGGTTGAGCGCGGCCTGCACGACGCCTCGCTCCGTCGCGGCCAGCGCCTCCAGTGCCATCCCCAGGCTGCTGTCGAGAAAGCCGCCTTTCACCATGGCCGCCGGGTGGAACAGCAGCCAACGGGATAGCACGGTCAGCGCCTCGGCGGAGAGGTCCGGGTTGGGGGGGTTGGGCGGTGTGCATGCTGTGCGTGCTGCGCTGAGGAAGTCCGGCAGCGCAGCATGCAGCGGGGCGCGCTGCTCGGGCGAGACGCATGCGCCATCGCCGGACAGCTCGACGACGCGTGCGAGAGTGGCTAGAGGGGCTGCGTCTGGCGCGGCGGTGAATGCGGCTTGCAGGGTGGTGAGGACGGGGGCGATCAGGCTGCCGCGCTGCGAGCCTGCTGAGGAGAGCGCAGCAGACGCCACGTCGCACAGGCCCTTGGATATCGCGGGGTTGTGTGCGAGCGGGCTGCTGGCGAGGGCTTGCACGGTGGGCCAGGCCTGTTCGATCGCGGCGAGCGCAGGGTTGGCGGCGCCTGTGGCCACGGTGTCGGACACCATGTTCACCACCTCGAGGAAGCGCAAGATTGCGGAGAGCGTGTGCAGCGAGAACGTTATGACCGGGGGCGGCCTCATCGTGCGGTCGGCGGCGGAAAGCGCAGAGAGCGGAGCGGCCACAAGGGCGCTGGCGGCGGCAGTCTGCGCCGCTGCGGGGAGGCGGAGGGTCAAGCGTGCTGAGGCCTCAGCAAGGGCAGAGGCGGCGGCCGTGGTGCGGCCGTCGCCGGCCGCGTCCGAGGCCGCACCGGACACAGGGGCGCGTTCGCACAGCACCTTCAGCCGCTCGGTGATGCCCTGCACATGCGCAGCACGTACCACACAGCACACTGCACCGCGCTTGCGCCCCCTGCGGGGCCCTGCTGTGTGTTGCACTCGCCCTGGCGGCACGGTGAGGCGAGTGTGGTAGCCAGTCTGAGCGGCACTCGCATGCGCATGACGGCCATGCACAGCTGCGGCCCGTGTGTGCGTGACGACAACAGATGTTTTTTTAATGCACACCAGGCTGAGTTGGCATCGGTTTGATACAGGCTGTGAATGCGAACGACTACGGGCGCGGCAGCCGCATCGCAGCTCAGCTGAGCAGCCCATAAACAAGAGGGTCCCCTTGCGCAGTTCCCCGTTGATGCAAGCTTTCCCCCGCAAACAGGTCACTAGAGGAGGGCACCTGGACTAGATCGGGGCTGGCCATCACAGCCGCCGGGATGTTTGCAGCCACGAGGTGCCGCAGCGCGGTGCACGCCTCCGGGCACACCTGCGGCGGCTCGCCCCCGCCGCCACCCGCCGTCACAGCGGCGCTCATGCACAGCGTGACCGCCTCGGTCAGCGGCGCGTCTGCCGAGGCGGCTGCGGCAGCTGCGGAGAACCAAAACGCGAGGTCCCCGAGGGCCTGAGAGCAGGTTGCGAGCAGCTGTGCGCTGCCCTGCACGACCGCGCTGTGCTGCCGCAGCACGGTGCCGAGGAACTGGGCCAGTGCAGCGTGGATCGCCTGCGCCTCCTGCTGCTGCTGCGGTGTCTGCATAGCACACAGCACGTGACAGCTGCTCGGCGGCTTCTAAACCGGCCGTATGCCGCACATGCGGACTCAGTTTTTGACACGCTGGTCGGTCAGATTCGCGCTGCACCGAGGTGTGGTGAGCGTCACCGGCTTACATGCAAGCCTGACCACGACAGGCAGAAGCGGTAGGGGTAAGAAGTGCACAGTTGGCCGGGAGGGGCCTGCGTACCGCTCCGGAGGCGGCGTCCGGCAGGCGGCCGCCCGGCATCCTGCTGCGCACGGCCGGCACCACACTGCGCACCGCGAGCAGCAGCACATCCAGCATCTGCCACGACGGCTGCTGCGGCAGCGGCGCCAGCAGGCCCGCGATACACCTGCACTCGCCTGCCCTCCTCAAGTCCCGCACACAGCGGCCGACAACATGTTGACCCCGAGCACGCAGCGCGCGGGTACGCCGTGTCAGCTTTCCTCTCATCAACCCATACATGCACACCACAGCCAGGTGGACGCGCCACTGGGCTGCAGGTCACCCAGCAATAGCCGCAGCAGCAGCCAGTTGTGGTACAACACTACGCAGCAAATCAATTCAAGAACCCTCCTGTTCCCATGCTCTGATGCGCCAGGGTACTACTCATCACTGAGTCATCAGCCACGTAGAGGGCATGTGCAACACACCCAAAGCCGCAGAGGTTGCATGTTTGCGCCAGCAGGTCGGCCACCTCGACCCGCCGGAACCGCAGGAAGTCCTGCTCCTCCAGCTCATCTTCCGCATCCGCCACGCCCATGTCCTGTCCCGGCTCGTATCCCTCCGGGAACATCGCCACCGGCAGCACCTGCTGCACGGCCGCCGCAAATAGCGGCCCCCGCAGCGGCTCCGCGCGGTCCGCGACCGCCTCCATGTTGACCGCAAACAGCACCTCAAGGACGGCGGTGGCGTAGGTGGGCCCGCGCTGCGGCAGCGCGTCGACCAGCACGCGCAGTAGCGCGGCCAGCGGCGGCGCCGCCGCGAGCGACGGCTCGCCCTCCGACCGCGGCCGCCGCGACGCGCGCTACCGGCCGTCAGCAGCGGCGCGGTCGCGCTGCGCGTTGCGGCGTCACCGCCGGCCGCTGCGCGCGTCCGCGAGCGCGTGGAGGTGCGAGATGACGGCGGCGAGCGGCGCAGCGTCGGTGGCGGCGGCGCGTGCGTGGCCGCCGGAGAGCAGCGTGCACAGCGCGTCTGTCGCGTCGCCGCGGGTGGGCTCTGTCGCAAGGGCCGTAACAAGCTGCTGGACGCCGTTTGGGCATGCTGCTGCGAATTCGCCTGTGGCAGGGTATTCACACTCAGTCATCATCCTGCCACGCCTGACAGGATGCAAGATTGTTCGCGCCGAGGGAGCGGCTCCGTTGGCGTGCTCGTTGATATTCTGACAAGGCAAACACATGTGCAGAGGAACATGGACGCAGCTTGCAGAAGGCAACAACGGGGCGCTGTTCAGGCTCTGGAACAGGCCCCTGGAAGCCCGTGCGTGCGGCCACAGCCTGCAGCGACAGGAGCCAATGCCAGCGGACCAGGAGTGCAGGTGGAGCGAATCGGGGCACACTGGGCGGCATGGTCAACAAGGACGAGCCGGATACGGAGCCGATGCGGAGCCAGGCCCCGATGGCCTTGATGGGAGCCTCCTGCTGATCAGCTGGCAGGTGCCCCAGCAAGCCACTCATGCCTTGCAGCAGGTGGGGCGCGATGGCGGACACCGGCTGCGCCAGGGCTTGCCTGGACGATGAGTCGAGCTCTGGTATCTGTTCCGCCGTGAAGTAGATCATAGTCAGGGCGACTGTGCTGTCTGGCCCACCTGCATGTGCAGCGATGCGGTGATGGGAGCTGTGGCTGGTTCGCATGCACAGCAGCCTGTTGCAGTGCCAGTCAGGTGTGTAGCAGTGATAAGCACCGTGTTGAATCATTTCGCCGCATCTCTGTAGTAGGCTGCTGGTCTCCTGCGCTCCTGACATGCAGGTCATGGCGGTCTCTGCCATGCACAGGCGGTCGAGCACAGGCTTGGGCAGACTCCCATCCTTGCCAGCGATGATCCGATCACTGCATGGCAGCGGTGGGTCAGGTAGCAATGGATCTTTCTTCTGTATTATCGTAACTGGCTCAAGTTTTGGTCGGGATCTGGATAGCTCTGCCGTGCATGCTCTCAACCGGGGACTCAGGCGGGTAGAACAAACCTGACTACCTGGGTGATGTGTCTGCGTTCATC
>JALKAD010000162.1:388662-399183 GCA_024500015.1 Ulva compressa
TTCGGAGCCCTATACCACACACTGCATGTGTGCCGCATGCCTGCCGGGGGCTGTTTCAACCATCCCTGGAGCTCTATGTGGCACACCGCACTAATACGCTGTGTCACACCATGTGCGGCAGGTGCAGGCGTTCTCCAAGCTGATAATCATAGAGTCCAGCGGCGTGCTGCTTGCCATAGACCAGCATGCCGCCGACGAGCGCGTGCGCCTCGAACGTGGCCAGGCCGCTACCTGCGCCTGCCTCGTAGCCCGCGCCGCAAGAGCAGCGCACCCTGGCCACGCCAGGCCTCCGCACTGCACCCCGGCCGCAGCTGCTTCACCCCACACCGGTGCAGACCGCGCCGCGCTGTGCCAGTCCAACGCGGACGGCACTCTGTTGAACAGCTGCGGCGGGGTGTTGCAGTCCAGGCGCCTGAAGTCGCCCGCCACTGTTCACCTCAGTGCAGTGCAGCACCTGAAACTTCGCCAGCCCTTGACCCTGGTACGTCAGACCAGAGATCGCGTCATGCATGCCACCCTCGGCCGTACAGCCGCGGACTGGACTCACCATGGTGGCGTGCAGGCTTCGCTGACAGTATGGGGATGGACGTACGGCATCATTGAGGGCACTGGGGGCGATGCAGAGGTCCGCGTGTATGCAGTACCATGCATTTCTGACCGCGAGCTATCAGAAACCTCGCTTCCGCAGTTCCTGGACGCGCAGCCGCTGCCACTGGCCGGCCACACGGGCGCACCAACAGCGATGGATCACACCGCCATCACACCGGCCGTGTTTCCAGCACCGGTGCACGCTGCGCTTCAGTCCATCGCGTGCCGCTACGCAATTATGTTCGGAGATGCGCTAGACA
The DNA here is from genome assembly GCA_024500015.1 of Ulva compressa. NCBI lineage: Eukaryota > Viridiplantae > Chlorophyta > Ulvophyceae > Ulvales > Ulvaceae > Ulva > Ulva compressa. The sequence continues at coordinate 389,511 of JALKAD010000162.1, forward strand.
CCCCAACAATGGCTGATGTGCTGGCACAGCTGGCCAACACCAAGCTGCCATTTCACTGTGCACATGGCCGCCCCACCACTAGTTGCCTTGTGGATCGCCTTGCTTTGGAGAGGGGCTTGCAAGGACGCAGGAATGCATCACGGTCGCTTGTGGGCCGCTGCGGGGAAACACGCCCCAAAGGGCTGAAGGACCGCCTGATCTTACAACTTGTTGGATGAGCCAATTGGCACACAGTTTTGTGCCTCATGCTCTGCGGGTCGAAATGCTGCGGCTGTCGGCATATACTGAGACCCAGTGAATTCCTCTCCTATCAGCATGTCTGTCACACCTTGAGTTATGCACAGTACTAGTGCATCATATGCAGTACGTCAACGTTGCAGTTGCCCCGCGATACCCTCGCTCGGACACAGCATTTGAGCTGCCCTATACAGTGCAGTTATACTGTGTATGCTGTGTATGGGTGACAAATATGCAATTGCAGTGTGCATGGGGAGAACCCCCCCCTCCACAGGGAGGAAAGAGTCACCCTGGTGCTGACACGGCACGTGTCCCTCTCTGCGTTGATACGATACGAGATCATGAGGCATCATCTCCCACTTGGCTACAGTATGTCATCATGCGCGTTGCCCGCTTGTTGTCTTGACAATCGCTGCGAGCATTTTTTAAACTTCAGGTTCCGTCACCGTTTCCCAACACGACTGTCAAAGCGTGGAAGACCAAGACCTGTAATGCACAGCTGCCAATGCTCAGCGATCGCATTCCTGCGTGGCTCGGACGTGCTGCATCGTGAATACTTTTGAATGCATGTGATCGCTCCCGCCTGCTGACTAGTCACAACTTGGCCTGCTAGGCGCGTTTAGAAGCGCCGACACACAAGAGACTCATCCCGCCGCTGTCTTGGACGACTAGCAGTGTCATATGCCACAGTAAGCCTCGGTGAGTGACCTCGTGTCCTATTGCTACTGTCATCCCTGCAACCTGCTGATGCACATCTTGGTGGGGCTTGTCAATATCAAACTCTTGCAACACGTGGAAGCAATGCAAATAATGATTTTCTACTTACTGCTAGCGTTTGTTAGCGGTACGATGTCGTCGTCTTCGCATCCGGCTGATCAACACCGTTCGTAGCACCATGCGTTCTGCCAAGCAAGGTAGGTGTGTGCAGGCGTTCATGCCATTCCTGTTTCAAAGACGCTTGCAATCGTACGACCAGAAGCTTTATACAAAGATGCGCTGATCATGGCTGATTTCCTGAGCTCTGGCTTCCGGGTCAAGGAACGGTCAGTCGTCTCTTTGGACAAGAGCACAGCCAAGCAGTTCCTTGACAGCAAAGTATGCAGATTTCCTCACCTGATGCATAGAAATGAGGAACATGCATCTCGGCCAGTGATCCATGCTTCCTCAACTTGCCCCCTGGCGCTGGTGATGTATTCTCCCAAGGGCGGGGATCTTACGCTCGGCCAGGCATGCATGCAGATCGCCAATCAGCCAAGCGAGGACCTCATCGAAGCGTGGTCACAGAAGCCAATGATAGTATACCTTTTGGAACGCCGCTCGGCAGTAGCTATGGCGAAAGCAATTGCAGGCCCTGAAGACCCAGCTACAGCCAAGACAGCAGCTCCTTACAGGTAAACTACAGATCACAAACCTCGCGCATCGAGCCTCTTCTCTCAAGAAGAAACTGGTCGTGCTTCTGCAGTGTTCGTGCCAAGTACGGGGATACAGCAATCCACAACGCCCTCTACTGTGCCAGAACTCTAGCAGAAGCAACGCAGGATATTTCACACTTCTTTCCACTTGAGCAAGGCAACACAGGACTGGACAAAGAACACCGCCTCATGCCCTTTGATGTTTCTGCGCTTGGCCCTGACGTGTCCCTGTCATCCATGACTTGGTTAGAACAGCACGAGCGAGAGGCAACACGCGATGGACATGGCGAGCTGGACATCCTGAACATTGGCAACATGGATGCTGAGCCGTCACTTGGACTGCGGCTGTTGAGTGACGAATATGTTGAAGCTCTTCCAGACTCAGTTCGTGAAGCAGTCGAAAAGCGCTTGGGAGCGCTTGAGGAAGTCCTGGATGCTGGGAACCAACAGGCATCATGTGCTGGTGCCACTGTGGATGCCGACAAGGAATTATTTTTGAACACCATGTCTCAACATATGGAGCTGTAGCTAGACCGTGAGGAATTGTTCACAAATCATAGACCAACGATGGCCTGATGCCAGGTTGTGCACGTGCACATGCTCATCAGATTCGTTGGACATCGCTGCAGGTTGGCACGGTCGTGTGATGCACGCGAGACACAACCATTGGCATCTGCCATGACGCATGCGGATGGTATTGAGTGCACACCTAGCTGTCGACCCAAAACTTACAATTAAGCCTGACTGCAAGTTTGGCGAGGGCACTGCTGCATACATCACCTGGGCCTGCAATGGTAAAAACTCTCCAGGCCGTGCTACATTGAAATTTCAACTTTGCTCTCGCCGTTTGAGCAAGACACGTCACTGCATCCATTTTCCTCAATGGAATCCCGTCTACAGAGCAACGCTCATGCACAATTAGGAGGTGAGGCCAAACAGGGACCAAAACGACTAGACATGTGAAACACCACAATACACAAACAGCTGGAAAGCACCATTCAGATCCATAGGTCTTTCACCTGCTTTTCCACATTAACTTGCTCATGCCCTGACCAACACACGATGCCAGTCTTGTTTGGATAATGACACTGAAGGATGACTTGTTTCACAGAAAGTAGTCAGGCGGTGTTTTCTTTGCTTGCAGTGCTCGCGCTTCGTTGGGTGCCGCCTCGAAGACCTTGAAGCTTCGAGTGAGATTCTCATCAAACTCCAGTATTGCAGCAACATTACCACAGCGATAGCAGTAGTTTGGTGCTGACCAGACCGTCACTAACTGCAGCAGCGTATGGTATCAGGTGCAGAACTGTGTTGACAAGAACTTGACACCAAAGGACGATTTGCAACTGCGGTTTTGTGCAGAAGACCCACACATGAATGATTCTGGGATGTAACCCTGTTCACATGATGAAACTATGTCCCTCAAACAAATAAACACGTGCCAGCAGCAAAGCTGTCTGCGCTTACAGCATGTCCTGTGAGGACACAGCATGCATGGCGTTGAAGCGCACAACAGCGGCAATTCGGAGCTGCGACTGCAGCTGCCCTTGTACGCAAAGATGTCTATCTTGGCAGGTGTTGGTGACTTGCGCTCCAAGCATAGTAAGATTCAGGTACACTCACCAGAACAGTGGCAATACACTCAGATGACTTGCAAGTATGAGACTGGGGCAATGGAATGCATCAGCACATCAGCGTACCTGCTCATTGAACATCCATTTGTATCCCTCCATCACGAGCTGATGAGCTCGAGCTATGAGGCTGATTCGATTTGCCTGGTTGAAAGAAGAGCACACGTCTCCGCCAAACAAGAAACCAGCCCCACGTGGGCTAATATTCCAACCTTCAATTTCATCTGGATCGCTCCACAGGAGGTCACACATGGGTCCATCATGAGGGACTTCTTTCTTGCGATCCAGTAGTCGGATGTTATCAAGCGTTTCGATGTTGGGACTGAGGCCACCATGGACAGCAAAGACTGAGCCATTGATGACAGCGGAGAGAGACAAATAGTCAAATATGTCCGTACAATAGCGCCACACATTTACAGAACCATATTTGCGGAGGCACTCGTCGTAGAAACCATACACTTGAGTGATCTGGCGAGACTCGTGGTTGCCACGAATCAATGTGATTCTGTCTGGATGCTTGACCTGGACAGGCAATCACATTGATCGCTCCAGCATACACCATCTTCAGCAGCATTGTATGGTTCTCAAGCTCGCCGCCACAAGCTTTGAAAGGATGGACGGGTGACGTCGAGCATGGCTGTGCACAGGCATGGCTATCATGCTGCAGATGGCAGTAGCTGAACATCGTGCACCATCACAAACAGCTAGAGCACACCTTCAAGGCTAGCAACAGCAGAAATGTCTCAACGCTGTAGAAGCCGCGATCAACGAAGTCACCCATGAAAAGGTAGTTTGTGGACGGGCAGTCCCCACCAACTTCAAACAACTCCTTCATGTCGAAGAATTGTCCATGGATATCCCCACCTGCTCATCGTGATTTGTTTACTACAATCTGGATGCAAGCCGTCTGCGGCAATGATCTGTGTCAGGCTGCTCTCTGTGTGAAAGGCAGATGCCAGCTGACGGCAGTGAGGACGCGTACACACTGTCACAGGAGCAGAAACTTGCTGGACGTTGCTCTCTTCGACTAGCACGTCGAGCGCCAGGTGGCACAAGACCTTGACGTCTGACTCTGAGATTGGTTCACATCGCTTCAGCTGCTCAATCCATTTGTCCAGATCTCCGCTCATTGAAGAGATGTAAACACTGGAATGTAATCACTGATTCCGGCTCGTCTGACTGATTACATGTCTGCGGACCTCAGCGGGACCATTGGCCGATAGTCGACGCCCTAAGCGACACGCAAGGATGGTGGCGAGAATGAACTGGCGGATATGCTGTGGCCACGATCAGGAACTTTCTGATTATCAATGAAGAATGAAGTAGAGCTGACTACACAACCACGCAACGCGTACAAAGTTCTGCTACTGCATTCGCGAGGCTAGGCACCAAACGTCGCGCAGAGGTGAAAGTAGACTTTTACAGTATCAGTATGGGAAAACCGCGTGAGGCACATTGCTTTGACATCAGCAACACAAAGCGTCACCCGTCGCCCGCAGTTGTGGTCTTGCAGCCGGAGCTGATCACTGGTTGAATTCACGATGTGGCTACTTGGAACGCCGAGGCACATTCATCATGGCAGCCTCTGGATCGCACGAACGTCAGCCATGTCGTGAGGCGATGTTTACTCTTTACAGCAGCTTGCTACGTGTATGGGATTTCATAATGCCTGGTTATTGCATTGGGCTAGGCTTGCCCAACGTCTCTAAGTTCGAAAGCTGCACCAAATGTACGATCTGACGCTCATACCGGGCTGGGTAGTGAAAATCTACGATGCGACTGGCGACCGCATCGTCCGTTCCTGATCCACACTGTAATGCAGCCTGGTCACTGCTCCTCGCTGAAAAGCCATCGTCGAAGCCACGACTGTAACTGGCACACGAAATCAACGAGTCGATCGGACACCGACCTGTTCCCACTCTACCTGCCGAATTGGAGCTGGAGATCATGGCGATGACTCTGGCCTGTCTATGTACGTCTTCTCCATGAACTGGCAGAACGCCTCTACATCCTCAAATGTGCTCATGTAGCCCAGGGACACCCGAACGCTTCCCAAAGGCTTCTTCACCCACTTCATTGCCACCTCAGCCGGATGCCCGAGTTGCGGGCTGTTGCCGTCTATCACAGGCAGAATCTCAGAGTCTGAGATGATCCCGGGGTCTGCCCCGATCGGTCGCTTCACCTCTATGAAGTCAACCTCATCCCCACACCCCTCCTTTTCCCCGGCAAGTGTCTCCACTTCTTCCTCAAGCAGCCCAACATCACGGTAGGCTGCGCCAGGATTGCAGTGGATACCTGCACACAGCCTGTGCCTGTCAAGGCTGCGGTCATGCGACACGGAATACAATGCAGTTTGTATGGCAGAACAGGTTCAGATGCCCTCACCATGTGGGCATCAGACTCCAGGTCAGGCAGCACGCCTCGAGCAATGCTTCTGAACTGATTCAGGCACCCAAAACGTATCTCTCACTGTCAATGGCACAAGTCAACCCAACAAAGCAAGGCATGCAGTATGGCGGCCATCGATCTGAAACACTTTCCTACGAGCTGCTGGAAAGGGGTCTGATTGACAACAACCGCACGACACGCTGCAACACTCCTGCCCCAAACACTCTGGTCAAACAGCATTGCCTCCAGACTGTGCTACACCACACAGGTTACACCCCGGCAACACCTTCCAACGCGCATGCACAACACACATGCAGCAACCCACGCAATCACGGCAGCACACCTGTCCTGATGTGGAAGCCGGCCTCGGCCGCCTCCACCTCAACCTCGCGGTAGCTGCGCACGCCCCCATCCGGCGCCAGCACCTCAAAGTTCACAATGCCCCCCTGCACCGCCTCCGGCGCCGGGTGCCGGTGCTTGCCGAAGATCTGCACCAGCGGCGCGCCGTTCGAGTGCCGCAGCCCGTCGAGCCGCGTGAAGAGGTGCCGCGTGAGCGCGTGAACGTGCGCCTGGATCGCGTTCACGCCGCCGAGGCCCTCGGTAAAGGCAAACACGTGTTCGAGGGCGATGATGTCGAGGAAGGCGACGGTGCCGTCCTCGAGCTTGTCGGAGGGCGCGCACTTGAGGACATGGAAGTCGTCGGAGGACGTGGCGAGCGCAACCGTGCCGCCGCCCCAGAACACCTTGTCCATGAGGTCAATGCACTCCGTGCGCACCTGCACGAGCACCACCTCGTGGAAGTTTTTGTTAGAAAAAAACAAGTCTTACTGGGCGGGATCCCCAGGCGGCATGATTACAATTACATACGTCGAAGGGCATTGTCACATGCGTACTCCCATATCGAAGGGCATTGTCACGGGCTCAAGCTCCACAATGTGCCAGAGCAAAGAGGCAGTTACCTCAGGACGTGCACAAGTGCAAGCCCGCACACATGACTGCGCCGGGCGGCCATCAACACATGTTGGTGCTGACTGAACTGAGTCGCACGAGCACTGGCAGGCACTCCATCCGACTCGGAGGACCGTTGCTGGTGCGTACAGTCGCAGACATATTGTGGCGTGAGTTGCCTCAGACGGACAGTGCTCTGTGCGTGCTGTTTAATGAGGACGCCAGTCACACTGAGCCACAAATCAGGTCGCAGCGGCTGCGGTACGGCACGACGAGGCTCTATATGGATTACATGCTGATACCTGCAAGAGCTCCTGTAGTGCCCGGTGTGGCGGGTGTCAGGAGAGCGAGAACGGGGGAGAGTTCTCACGCCCACGGGGACCATGCGTGAGAGTGCGGAGGAGCGGGTGGAGGAGCGTGCGGAGGAGCGTGTAGAGGAGGCAGCGCACCAGGAGGGCGCCGAGGCCGGTGGGATAGCCAAACATCTTGTAGAAGGAGATGGTGACAAAGTCGGCGGGGAACTGCTCGAGGTCGAGGGGCTGCGTCGGCACAAACGCCGCCGCGTCCAGCAGCACCTTCCACTCGTGCTCCTTCGATGACATGCCCTGCACACGCTCCACCGCTTCCGGGGCTGCTTCGTGAACCGGGGCGCAACGCAGCGGCTGCTTCGACATGCCGCCCGGTGAAAGAGCGGGGGCGCTGCGGAATCCGGCTTGCGCCAGGCTAGACACGTGGGCAGTCTACAGCCTGCAGCTACTGCACAACACGTGCCATGGAACATGTGCAGCAGTGCGGTTCCTGGCACTGTGTTGCTTCTGCAGATCGGTTGTCTCAGCCGCTGGCGGGCATGCAGCAGTGACGCAAGTCGCCTCGCGGACCACAGCCAGCGGTTCTGTCCATGTTGTACAGCGGCCCGCTGTCAGCTGCATCACAGACTGATGGTGCGAGTCAGCCGAGGCGCATGGTTCGAGGGCACCACACCTGGATCTCGCGGATCCACCGCAGCGGGTACTTCACGCCAGAGAAGTTCTCCTCCGCAGGGAAGGCAAAGAGGCTGAAGGAGGGGCGCTGCGGCGTGCCCGGGCGGGGGTGCACAAAGTGGTCGCTCTCCTTGTGGCCACTCAGCCAGTCCTCCACCCACTCCTCCTCCACGGCCTGGAAGCGGCCCCCCGCCTGTAGAGCGTACTCCCGCACGCCCAGCACCGAGTTGTGGTTCTCTCGGGTGTACCTGCAGAACCACCCTCGACCTCTAGTTTCAACGTTTCAACGAGCAGGAACCGTGTAGCTACTTGTAGACACACAAGCTGCTTGAGCGTGTCAACTGCACGGTCTGTGCAGCAGAGGATAGCTGTCACTGCTGATCGGCAGTTGATGCTGGCGAAGGGGGAAAGGTGGTGAGCAAGCAGAGCCGTGAGGGCGCACCTGAAGACACTGTCGTCAGTCCAGGGGAAGGCTTCGCCGGTGAGCTGCAGGGCGCCTGTGGCACTCTTCGTGAAGACAACCTGGTACTCTGCGGGGCTGGCATTGAAGAATTTGAGGACGAGCTCGCGGACAGCGTCGATGCGGTCGGACGACCGGGCTGAAGAGGGGTTGGCCGAGTGGGGGTTGCCAAACACGTTGGTCTGCAGCACGCGTCTCCCTTTGCTGCACTGTCACGCACGCTGCAGGCGCCGACAGTTGCACTACTGGATGGTGGCATACGTACCAGGTGACATATAGCGACGCGGTTGCTTGAGCAGGGACGTGCTGTGGTAGACGATCACATTATCACGCTTCTCGAGGCACAATGCCAACTGTGCGTCTGAGAAGTAGCAGCATGTGCAACCGTTTTGAGCTACACCAGTGGCCACACGACGAGCTGCTACGCTTGCTGAGCCATGGGCAAGCTCAGTTTGTGCAGAACTACACATTCATGCTGAGACAGCGATGGCGAGTGGATTGCCACCTGGCGCAGCAGCCCCGCGTTCAACAGTTTGGCCTCGACACCAACAGGAGCGCGGTTTGAGAGTGAGCAGCCTGGAGACTGGGCCGAAGCAGCGTACAAGGGCAACACAGCACAAGTTGAGTCACAATCACAATGGAAGCAGTGCAATCAGTGGACATGACAGACCGTGACCAGGAACTCGCATTGAACATCAGCTCTGGACATACGCTTTGGAAATCCATGTGTAGATGGCGAGCAGATGGCGAGCAGGTGTTGAGAAGGTCAGAACAGGCCTGAGGAGCACCTGAAGGTCCTCAAAGATGCACTGAAGGGCGCTGCTGCAGTACAGAGCGGAGCCTGTGTAGTCAAGGTAGTGCTCGTGTGGCTTCATGCGGCAGCCAACTTCATCCCGGTACAGCTGGTCAATGCGCCCCCCGTAGCCATACTCCCCTCCCCACTGCTCCAGAAACGCTGCCTTTGCAGCAGCCATGCTGCCAGCAGGGGCGTTGCTTGAGGCCACGACAGCCTTCGCTGGCTTGATTGTGGCACCGGGAACGGTGGATGCCAATTGCGTCGCACCGTTGCCGGTGCCATTTTGGGCGCCATCGCTGCTTGCCTTAGGGCTGCAAAGGCACGCAGGCATCAGCACAGGCAGCAGCTGCATACTCTCATTTGCGTATGATGTTGCCCTCGGTCTGCTGGCGTCGGCCCGGCCGTTTGTTTGGGCATGTGTGTGTGTGTGGAAGACAGAAGCACGCATTACGCTGTCACCGCAGCATCGTTCGCCCTGGGCTTGCAGCGAAATCATGTGTCAATGTCAGTGCTAAGACTGCTGATCAAAGTGGAGCATCAGGAGCAGGGGTGTTGTTGCTGAAACAAGCAAAAGCAAATGTATGGCTGGTTGTAATTTACAGGATGGAATGTAAAACATGTGCTAGTACCAGTGTCAGTAACTTGCAAGCTGTGCAGGATCAGGAATTCACGATCTCAGGATGGTGGGCAGCGCTGCAGCGAAGAAACACCAGAGTGTCAAAGACGTGTACGTAGTGTATTGCAGCCGAAACTTCTGTACAACATTTTCGCTGGCACACATGTGGGATGCCATGGCATGGCCGTGTCTGATCCTGACAGTCCAT
>JALKAD010000162.1:400818-412266 GCA_024500015.1 Ulva compressa
GTGCCGGCTCCACCCTGCACAATGATTCTTTTGTAATGTACACAGAGTTCCTGAACCGGACCTGCTCGCGGCCGCTGCGTCTCATCAAGGTCGTGTCAGCATCGTTTCTTCTTCAATCAACAGCAACCCGTGCACGCGCGTGCAGTCATACAGCATCCATGCGGGAGTGACCTTTATCGTAATCCCAGGGAGTGCAAGACGGTGGTCCGGGACCGCATGCGGTACCTGGGAATGGTGAAGTCATTGCATTTCACGAAATCGTTCCATGACCGGGATGGATGCCATCAGCCACTGCAGAAAGACAACGCTTCTTTGGCTTTACAAAGGATGAAATAGCGAAGAATGCCAAGCCAAGTGCAGCAAAAATCGCGAGGTAAGAGGCAACTGCCCGAAGCGCAGCAACAATGCCCTGCTCAACCAGTATCAGGCCACCAACCAGCACGCGTTCGACGCCTACCACACCGACTAGCAGCACTTTGGGGATGGCAATTAGCAGAATGATCGTAATGACGCCGAGATATGCCTTTTGCTCATTGGTAAACGACGACACTCTGCGGAGTCCGGCTGATAGCCAGCCCCACGCCGGGGTAGAGTCGTCTTTGCGATCAGGGCCTGCACCTGATCGACAAATGTGAAGACACTAACAATTTTGCTGTGTTTAGATCTGCACTGCGCGAAGATATCGTCGCCCTTGGGGTGAACATGGTTGCGGCACGGTCACACAAAGACCACTCATGCGACCCGGCCCGACTGCACACACCATAATGGACACAACCCACCTGAACTGCCGTCCTTTGGCTTTCTTGCATGTGTTCTTTGTCGGTATGTATCTGACCCGCAACGCCGATCGAGACGACATGGTCGGTGCCGTGTACACCATCCCGCTGTTCTGCAGCACCGCAGTGTCGGGCCTGATTTCACGGGAACAAACATAATATGGCTCTATGATACTTGTTACACGGGAAACATCAATTGATCGCGAAGAGCTCACACTGCGCATTGCTTTTGCGCACGACGACGTGGGAATTGGCACCTGCGAGCAGCAGATGGTCAACGCCAAGTCAGCGGGCAACTGCGAAACAGTATGGAATAGTACCGCGGTGATAATTGGCGGGTCTGGTGACAGGCTTCTCGGGTGTCCGTCTCCGCCACGCACACTTCGTTCGCGGGGGAGTGCATTCACAAGCGGCAAGGATGCAGCGCGCAGCGCCATCAGGCAAGGTGCACATACTCATCCTTTGGCCACGCCTGTTGCATCCAAATTATGGTGCAAAATCACAACCTCCACTGACGCACTGCACATGACACTTGACCAGGACTGGCAGGTGGCCCACAAGAACCACCAGGCACAATCTATCGCGTGTCTTCGTTGCATATTGATGCAAGTGCCCATGCAGTGGCACAGGCCAGAAAGGGGGGTTTGTGAATGCCACCTGATGTACATCCTGTGGGGCTTCCATGAACGTCCTTGCTTGCATTTGCCCGCGCTGCTGCTTTGCTGGCCAGGTAAAAAGAAGCAGAACAACAAGAAAATCGGGCATCACGCCAGACGTCGGCCACAGCACTCCTACGAATAGGGGCGGACAGGAAGGAGCACTCGGTTTCTGAGAGCTCAAGTGAGTCAATAGGAAACGGGGGGTAGGCTGGAACAGGACCAAACAGCAACCAAGCCCGCACACATGACCATGTGGTAACAGTGTAAACCAACTGACACCTTCCATCCTGCGGAGACTGGCAAACTTATGTGACAGGTACAGGCGTGCCTTCAATCCATGCCCTGCAACAAAAACATAGCTGCAACTTGAAGCACCACTGAGCCGGTAAACAAGTGTTGCGCCAAGCTAGGCCAATGGCTAGACCCACAGGACTCTGCGCGAGCAAAGCACAACATCAGCATCAAGGCAATATCATGGTAGACAACAGCAGCAGCCCGGTAGGCGCTGGCGTTGGCGCTGAGCTGTCGTTGCCCGTGCGCAACAACAGGCCCATGGCCATCAGTGGCACTCCATATTTATGCTCTCTTACAAACCTCAATCGCAGACTTGCAGTCAGCTGACGGTGCGAATGTACATAGGCTATATCAAAATTGGTGTGGCCGTACCTAATTTGATAGCTATAGCTCCTGCAATCATTCATGGTCAGTCTAGATCTTCAGTGGGCCGGCTGCCCTCATGATTGCAAACGCCAGAATCTGGACTGTAGCTAGCACCACAACGTTGCACCTGCAGCTCGACTAACACCAGTCCACCACTATAACTATGCTGCCAGCACTTTCAGGACGTCCTTTCAGGACGCCGGAAGGCCACATAAAGGACTGTGAAAGGACAGCGGAGTGACCGCAAGAGGCCGGCATGAGGACTGCCCAAGAGGACGCTGAGTTGACAAGGGACATAGCAGAGACTGCTGCTGGACTTGTGCAGGACGGGCTGAGGACCCTTGGAGGACACATGCTGCATGGGAGGGAAGTCACAAGGACGGTCATGGGACGTCCCATCGATGGAGTGGGACGTCCAGAAGGCATCATGGGGACGTGTTACATCGACGATTCAGGACTCCTGAAGGAGTCCTGAAGGAGTCCCAAGGGACGAGGTCAGCCTAAGCGCTCTAAAGGACGACGTCCTAGGGACGCTACGATGGTCGAATGGGCCCGATCGACCGCAGCACCCCGGAAGCCACTAAGGTCGATTGTGCCCGATCGACCTCAGCACCCCGGAAGCCACGACGGTCGATTGTGCCCGATCGACCTCAGCACCCCGGAAGCCACGCGGTCGAATTGTGCCGATCACTCAGCCACCCCGGAAGCACGACGGTCGATTGTGCACCGATCGACAGACACAGCACACACGGAAGGAAACTATGGTCGATTGTTGCGTCCGATCGACCTCAGCAACCCCCGGACGCCAACCTTAATTTTTTTTTTGGTCGATTTGCCCCGATCGACCTCAGACCCCGGAAGCCACGAAGGCGATTGGCCGATCGGACCTCAGCACCCAGGAAGCCACTAAGGTCGATTGTGAACCCGACGATAGACCTCAGCACCCCGGACGCAACTATGGTCGATTGTGCCAGTGGTACCAGATCGACCACATGGCACCCAGGGAGCCAATACCCCCCCCCCCGAGGACCGCTGCAGACCGCTTCCCGGCCTCTCACATGCCCCCTGCCCCCCCTTACCTCGGCCCCCTGCCCCCTGCCCCCTGCCCCCTGCTGCACATAACCCACATCTGCTCTCCTAACATGCTGCTCACGGCCACGCCAGTGCTGCAACGCCAACACTGCTGCTGTTGGCGGCAAACAGCATGTCTGCATGCCCTGTCTTCGGCTGCGCCACAACGGCTCCCAAACAGCTACTGAACGGCCTCTTCTAGCGCTGCCGCAATCTCGCGTTTATGGTTGGCCGACTCTTCCTGCAAGAAAATGTTTGTGAGGCGACTGTACTAGCTTGATTTGCATACCACACCGATTGGAGCAGACTAGCTCCTCCGCGTATGAATGGTACATGCTGCGAGAGGGATCTCACCTGAACAGTGTGTAGCCTTTGCCATATAAAAACGCTTGGCCCTTCTGTTGTGGGGGGCCGGTCAGCTGCATCTCCCAGCAATTCCTTCAGCTTATTTACCGCGTCCTGAAGTTTCTCGGCACGCGCAAAAATACCCTATAACCCACCGGATGCTGTTGAAGATGCATGCTGTCTGGCGAATTTCATGAAGGTTTGCATAGTGGTGGCATATAACAGGGTATGGTACAGTGCTTGAGTAGCAACTGCACTCAACGCATGTAACTCGGATCGCACTTTTGGGGATGGATTGGAGCCATCTGCCAGTAATGCATCCGCTTCGGATGACATCGTCAACCGAAGTCACGCTGTTATGGCTGATGCGAAACTACTCGTAGTGCCAGCTGATGGGCTGTTTGCCAATGGCTCGCTATTGTCATTGTCGCCGTCAATATTCAGACTCCGGCGAACGGCCTTTCTCTACACCTTACAACATGTCGGCATCAGTGCTGGTGGGTTGGCTTTAAGATGATGGTAGTATACATACAGGATTACGGACCTTGCATACAACATAACATTCCATGCCGGCTAGCTACAAAGGCATGTCAAGCGGACCAGGGTTGCACATGAATGAAAGTCTCACCCGCTCACCATCATCGTCAATGTCTGATGGATTGGCTGCATGCGCCGGTGAATCTGCAACATCTTCTGCATCTGACATGTTGGAGCTTTCAAAGACATCTATGTGATCCTGCAGCACACACCTTCGCTATGTTCGGGTATGGGCACACACATTGCTTGTGTTTGTGCACGTGTTCTTTTGCATGTACGGGCGGGCTGCGGGCGCCTAAAGCCACGATGCTCGATTGGACCCGATCGAGCCTTGTGGCTTCAAGGGCGTTGAGGTCGATTAGTTACAATCGGCCATCGTGACACCCCGGTCGCCACAATGGTCGATTGTACCCAATCGGCCTCAATGCCCTTGAAGCCACAATGCTCGAACGGGTCACATACAATTAGTGTCACCGATTACGTGACGAACGTAAGTTACGAGGGGGTAAATGACGCTGACTTTACGAGCTTGTCAAGCATAAATGACGAGATTTTTCAGAACATCACGACCCATCTATGTGATCCTGCAGCACACACCTTCGCTATGTTCGGGTATGGGCACACACATTGCTTGTGTTTATGCACGTGTTCTTTTGCATGTACGGGCGGGCTGCGGGCGCCTGAAGCCACGATGCTCGATTGGATCCGATCGAGCCTTGTGGCTTCAAGGGCGTTGAGGTCGATTAGTTACAATCGGCCATCGTGACACCCCGGTCGCCACAATGGTCGATTGTACCCAATCAGCCTCAATGCCCTTGAAGCCACAATGCTCGAACGGGTCACATACAATTAGTGTCACCGATTACGTGACGAACGTAAGTTACGAGGGGGTAAATGACGCTGACGTTACGAGCTTGTCAAGCATAAATGACGAGATTTTTCAGAACATCACGACCTCGAAAACCTTCATGCATGCAAAAGCCCTGTCATGCATGATGAAAAGTGGCCATGCATGCAAGGTTTCTTTGCCATAAATGACGACGTAATCTTACAAACAGCAATCTTACGTGCAAATGACGACGACAATGAAGTTTTGGCTCGTCAGCGGTGACACTATTGCATGATACAATAGCACGCCCCGACTATTTTTCGGAGAACATGTCACTTTTCACGACACACAAGAAGCGTACCATATTGCCACGCTGCGACCAACGATTGCTATCGCAGTTGCATGCGGGCACAACCTGTCCGTGTGGTGGGCCCCGCGGACTGTACATGTGCTAACAACGTCCTTGCGCGACAGACCCGAGGGGATGCGTTACTGCGGTTTGCTCCATAAGGTGGTAGACCACATGATCAAGATAGCATGGCAATGCAACATGTATACATACAAACATACATCCATTGCCAAACGCCGAGGACGAACATACCCGAGCTGCTAGGATGCAAAAGCGCAATGGCCATGTTCACTCTGCAGCTATGGCATGCCGTGTGCATAGATTTGGAACAGAAGGCACTCGTCTCGAAGATTCTAGATTCTATGCGGCAGATACATGATTAGATAGATATCTACAAGTGCGTTGTTGCAATGAAAGCGATAGGAGGTGCATGACAGTCACAAGCTGAAGCCGGATATGCTCTCAGCCGCACTTGATCAGCATGCTTTCTGGTCATGGCGGGATCGGGAAATTTGGAGAGCTATCACACCATCGCAGCCAAGAACTCGAACGCTTCGTCGGCTGGCAAACAGATCAATCCGGTAGCAAGCTCATGAGCGCTCGAGCCTGGCCTTCTTTCACAGTTTGTTCTTCCACGTTATAGTGAACGCCTCAAAGATATTCTTCAACATGTTCTGCACAGAATCCAGATGGTCGGGATCGGTCGCCAAAAGCATTCGTCGCTGCAGTCACAAGCGCCGGCACCACTCGAAGAGCTCGAGGCGCGCCAGCTGCAGACTTGACATACATTATAGGTATTATGTCCGCAAATACAGCGAATGTATCTGTGGTCTCGACGGGGCTATCCACGAGCGTGCAGAGAAAGGGCGAGTGCCATTGCGGGCTTCATCCACTCTGCCGACGTGCACACCATATTCACACTCAGCACAGTTGCAAAGCAACGATATCAAAATTCGAAGGTCCAGGATAGCATCGGGATTGGATTGCTAGGACGTCAGCCGTAGCTATAGCTTGGGGCTGCTCACCACAGGGCGCAATAGTGGCGTCTTTCCTAGCCCTCCCGATCACAACATTGAGATGCACAGACAATCTAGATAGCTACTCCAATAGTGTGGCTGTGCCAGTATTTCATCACGAATCGTGGGGAGGCGTCAAGGCACGCAGCCGTGGAGTTGTTAGTCGACGTCGACGTCGACGTCACTCCAGGTCATACCAAGTAACACAGAGCTCCACGAACCACTTCAGCAGCAATACAATGCGCAGTCCATTCAAGCTATGATCGTACCGCAGCGTGATATTGGTACCATGGTCGCATTGGTCGGCTGTTCCATCTTGCGTGAGAAACGTTGCCACGAAGCTGACTTCAGTGCAGTTATGCAATACCTAGACACGCAACAGAGGTTAACAGGTGTAATGCTATTGTATCGGCTTTACCTTTCATTCAATGTGTATGGCTGGGACCGAGCTGGCTTTGTGACCTGTGCGATTGGTCGCGACCCTCATCAAGTCGCGTGCGTGTCTACAAGCGGTCACTGGAAGTCGCGGTCGGCGGTTGAGTCCGCAGGCGCCACTTTCGTATCTTGGCCGGCCTTCAGAACACGTTCTTTTTTATCATAGTGTACTCCAAGACAAGCTGCATGATGATATGCGGGGGCGCCACGAAGCGCCGTCGCATGTAGAAGGAGATCAATGTACAGCTTGTCCCAACCATTACGAGCATCCAGTGATCAATTAAAACCAACTGCTCGTGTAAAACTTGTATCTCTGACGTTGAAAGCGTGGAATCACGTGCCAAGCTTGGCGCATGCCGAGGTCGTGATCTGGCTGAGCGAGCAGCGCTCGGGAGCCAGCAATTCATACATCTGCGCCGCAATACGATTCAATCAATCAGTGACAATTGCTTGCACTTGTCAAGTGATGCTTGTGCGAATGGCAGCCTGGACCGGTTGGAGCTCCAGATCCCGCGGGCACTGGAGGGTCTCCGCGCCCTCCACAAGAACACCCAGGCATCCACGTACGCCGGCGCTATCACCTGCTGTGGGCCATATGAACTCCGATTGTAGTGGGTGAATTCTTCAGGAACGAGAGCACGCTAGTAAACCTTATCAGCAAGCTCTCATCCGCAGGATAGCCACCCCAGTTCTAGGGCGCGCCCACGATTGCAAGCGAGGACGCTTTTGCCATGCTGTAAACGTTCTGGAATCAGGGCTCGCGCGTCGGCATGGAATGGAACAGTTAGAACCACAATAAGTTCAACCAGACGGCAATAGCCACCAGCCGCAGTGTGTTGTGCCGTTGTGGCCCATGCACACTTGCAGTTGAGCATGCAGTGGCCAATGCGCACTTGCCATCAGAGTGATGCATGCACTCCCACAGCACTGTGCTGTGCCGGCGTGGCCCATGCGCACTTGCAGTTGAGAGTGCTGCATGCACTCCCACGGCAGTGTGCTGTGCGGTTGTGGCCCATGCGCACTTGCAGTTGAGAGTGCTGCATGCACTCCCACAGCACTGTGCTGTGCCGGCGTGGCCCATGCGCACTTGCAGTTGAGAGTGCTGCATGCACTCCCACGGCAGTGTGCTGTGCGGTTGTGGCCCGAGTGCTGCATGCACTCCCACAGCACTGTGCTGTGCCGGCGTGGCCCATGCGCACTTGCAGTTGAGAGTGCTGCATGCACTCCCACAGCACTGTGCTGTGCCGGCGTGGCCCATGCGCACTTGCAATTCAGAGTGCTGCATGCACTCCCACGGCAGTGTGCTGTGCGGTTGTGGCCCATGCGCACTTGCAGTTGAGAGTGCTGCATGCACTCCCACGGCAGTGTGCTGTGCGGTTGTGGCCCATGCGCACTTGCAGTTGAGAGTGCTGCATGCACTCCCACGGCAGTGTGCTGTGCGGTTGTGGCCCATGCGCACTTGCGTTGAGAGTGCTGTGCGCCCCCCACCCCACTCCCACCCCCTGCCGCCCGCCTGCGTGTGTGTGGCACATGCGCCACTTGCAGTTGAGACTGCTGCATGCACTCCCACGGCAGGTGTGCTGGTGTGACCCATGCGCGCTTGCAGTTGAGAGTGCTGCATGCACTTCCACGGCAGTGTGCTGTGCGGTTGTGGCCAATGCGCACTTGCAGGTGAGAGTGCTGCATGCACTTCCACGGCAGTGTGCTGTGCGGTTGTTGCCCATGCGCACTTGCAGTTGAGTGTTGCATGCACTCCCACAGCACTGTGCTGTGCCGGCGTGGCCCATGCGCACTTGCAGTTGAGAGTGCTGCATGCACTCCCACGACAGTGTGTTGTGACATTGTGGCCAATGAGCACTTGCAGTTGAGCATGCACACATACACTCCAACAGCACTGTGCTGTGCCGGTGTGGCCAATGCGCACTTGCCATCAGAGTGATGCATGCACTCCCACAGCACTGTGCTGTGCCGGCGTGGCCCATGCGCACTTGCAGTTGAGAGTGCTGCATGCACTCCCACGACAGTGTGTTGTGACATTGTGGCCAATGAGAACTTGCAGTTGAGCGTGCACACATACACTCCAACAGCACTGTGCTGTGCCGGTGTGGCCCATGCACACTTGCCCTCAGAGTGCTGCATGCACTCCCACAGCACTGTGCTGTGCCGGCGTGGCCCATGCGCACTTGCAGTTGAGATTTCTGCATGCACTCCCACAGCACTGTGCTGTGACGGCGTGGCCCATGCGCACTTGCAGTTGAGAGTGCTGCATGCACTCCCACAGCACTGTGCTGTGCCGGCGTGGCCCATGCGCACTTGCAATTCAGAGTGCTGCATGCACTCCCACGGCAGTGTGCTGTGCGGTCGTGGCCCATGCGCACGTGCAGTTGAGAGTGCTGCATGCACTCCCACGACAGTGTGTTGTGACATTGTGGCCAATGAGCACTTGCAGTTGAGCATGCACACATACACTCCAACAGCACTGTGCTGTGCCGGTGTGGCCAATGCGCACTTGCCATCAGAGTGCTGCATGCACTCCCACGGCAGTGTGCTGTGCGGTTGTGGCCCATGCGCACTTGCAGTTGAGAGTGCTGCATGCACTCCCACAGCACTGTGCTGTGCCGGTGAGGGTGCACCCTACGTACGTGTGGCCCATGTGCACTTGCAATTCAGAGTGCTGCATGCACTCCCACGCCCACACCATCGCACCCATTGATCTGTGTTACTTTACTGCACTCAGCTGCGGAATATGGCATTGGACAGGCACAGGTGACAAGCGACAGAAATCCATGCAAGTGTTAACAGCGTTAGGTGGTGACAGGGGGCAACCTGCGTGGCGCGGCTGCTGAGGCATGCGTGCCGACTGTTCGAAACACCAAGCGCCTTTAGACGAATATGCAGCATATCGTTATCCGCATTGATTCGAAACAACAATCAGTATGTCATTAACTTATGACGTCTCACTTATTGAGCTGCGTGCAGCGGGCGATGCCTCACGCACCGGCAAACACGTCGCTAGCCTATCACAAGTCGCTATTGACATCGTAGCGCGCTCTATCAGTTGCCTATATTGTAATCGTTCTTTTGTTTGTTTATTTACCCCGGTCCCGGCGCGCGAATGCGAGTTGTGAGTGCCTTGCCGGTGAGTGCGGGATGCTTGACGCCGTTGAGCCGTTGAAGGAGCAAGAGATCTTCGCATCCTTCTATTTAGAGTCTCTTGTACTTACTTCCGTTTTGCTGGCCCGGGAAGCTTGGCGCACTGGTCGGATGCAGCGGTTGTTGCCTCGCCGTCGCGTGCTCTACACGGCACGCCGACCTCCAGAAAGCGGACAGGTGACTCTAATCCCATCTTTAGACTTTTCATGAATATACTCAAGCAGTTTTGCGGTTCGGGATCCTTTCTGTTTGCCCCGGGGACTGCCGTGCTGCGTTGTGGACGCGGTCATGCAACCATCGCTCGTGCACAAACCATCGCTCGGCATTTGCTGTGACGGTACATAGTCGAGCTATGCATCCGTCCTAACATCAAACCTTTTCGTGGACTACGTCACAGTGGTATCGGTATGGGGTTATGATGCGGCATGGCCCGGTTTCGATTCCTCGGGGCATGGATTACGTAAGGCGTGGTCATGCTAGCACGGTATTTGTGTCGGGGGTACATAGTCGAGTTATGCATCCGTGCTAACATCAGACCTTTTCGTGGATTACGTCACATTTGCCGCACAGTGTATCGCCGTCCAGATCAGGCAGTTATTCCACGTAGTCACACGTGTGTGCACTATATGGGCCCTGCTTGATATTCTCGACAGTCCGGCAGTCTGGGCTGCACAGGTGGATCGTCGATTGGGCCCAATCGACCAGCCACGGGTCACAGGCCACTATGCGCACTTGAGCACAATAAAGTCCGTGTGCACGCTCGTGAGCTCAACTCAACTCGATCGTATATATATACGTGTTGCACTGCTGTTCAAGTCACTTTTTGTGCCTGATTCGGCTTCCTCGCCAGTCTTGCAATCTGGGCTGCACAGGTGGGTGGTCGAACGTGCCCGTTCGACCTCAGCACCCCGGACGCCACTATGGTCGAATGTGCCCGTTCGACCTCAGCACCCCGGACGCCACTATGGTCGAATGTGCCCGATCGACCTCAGCACCCCGGAAGCCACTAAGGTCGATTGGGCACAATCGACCTCAGCACCCCGGACGCCACTATGGTCGATTGTGCCCGATCGACCACAGCACCCCGGACGCCACTATGGTCGATTGTGCCCGATCGACCAGCCACGGGTCACTACCCTCGTGCCCCTTAGCGGGCGATACAGTGCCCATATCTAAGGTCGGCTCTTCCGCATGTGTACATACTACTGTCCCATTGTGAGCGTGTTCCCACAGAATTCCAGCTTGGATGCACTAAGCAGTCATCCCAGTCTTGGGCCAGCGGGTGCTAGAGGGGACATCTCCATTGGCGCGCATGGGAGGTCCGCAGGACGTCCTGCGATGTGCACGACCAAGATGACGTCACATCAGTTCGAACCGCCGCCGACGTGACGTCACTCGCAGCGTCCCATGCGCGTCACCTGCCCTCTGCTCAGGTCGTCCCGCTGACGACCTCTATGGGTTAGCCAACTCGTGGTGACGGCGTGAGACCGTCCCGCATGCGCGAGGGCGGCTCCATACCGCCCTCCGGGTGACACCAACGGGTCGTCTGGCCGTCCTCCGAGCGTCCTCCCACAGAATTGGGGCAGAGGACGTCCCGAAAGTGCTGGCAGCATTCTTG
>JALKAD010000162.1:412366-422793 GCA_024500015.1 Ulva compressa
GCAGTGAAGGACAGCTGGAGCATGTCGAGGTACTGTGGGAGCTTCACCCGGAGGTGTGCCTGGCACGTCAGGTGGCGCAACGGAAGGCTTGGGACGCGGCTGGCCGCCTCCGCCGCCGCTCAGCGGCCGGCCTGGGCGGGGCGCGGGCTGGGGCCTTGGGGCACGCGGGGGGGATGGGGGCCGCTGCGGCCGCGGTGTGGGTTGGGGACGGGACGGGCGATGGGAACGCGTCTGGGTGCTGGACTGGTTTCCAGAAGCGGGAGCAGGCGGGGGTCGGTCGAGCTGAGCTGCAGAGGGGTTGGCAGACGCCAGTAGTAGCAGCGTTGTCAGCAGGCTGCGCATCCGCATGCCTGCCAGGCATGACTTCAGCGAAGTCATGGTACCGAACGTTCGTGCAGGTTCAGGCAGAGCTCTGAGCTACCTCACGTGTGCACCGCGCGTAGACAGGTTTCGTCTGTCCGGATCCTGCTGCACAAGATTGGTAGTCCGGACATCCTACACAGAACGAAGCGCGGTCAGCGTGTGACTTGTTTCTGTTTTTCGAGGTGATATGAGCCCGACGATGAGGCGTATGCTGTCAATGAGGTAGATGGCGAAGTGTGGCAGGTTGCTGTGAGCTTGCAGGCCACAGGTCAACCAGTCTGCAGCGTTGGTTCACCATGTATTCATGCATGCACTGTGCACCATGTATTCATGCACTGTGCCCGAGGGCTCACGCCAGCTGGACCCAGAGATGATTTCAGTGGTTGCAGCTTTCAGGGCACATGCTGCGGCGCACATCTGAAAGCTGGATTTTAGGACTGCTCCTATAGATGTACAGTAAGTTGTGCATACGTATTACAGGACTTAGATTTGGCACCTGCTGCAGCGCGCTGGGACGTTAACTGCTGCTGGATCACCGCAGCAGTACTCATGGCGTTCGTGGCATTGATACTCACAGCGCGCGGCACCTGCTGCAGCGCTGGCTCGCGCCGGCTGGGCAACCATTCGCCGCGGATTGCGGCGTTCAAGACGCACTAGTTGCTCTCTAGAGATCTGCTGGCCTTTCTATGTGTTACACAGTGATAGATCTAGGACCTTTCTATGTGGCATCGATCAACCTCGGACCGCACCGTCACAGCAAACACCAATCTTGGGTCTTGGAGCACTTGATAGATCGCGAGTTGTTATAGCATTCCGAAGCGCCTTCAACAACACATCTGATTTGGATCGCCTTGGATTCGCACGTCGCAACAGTATGTACTGCGCATACTAGCTGCGAAATAACAGCACGGTCCATATGGAGAGCGGTAGTATCCAAGCATCGCTCTGCGGATGCATGTTCCAAGGTCACTAGTGTAAAAATTGCATGCCAATGATCCATCACGCAGGCATGCGCAAGTTTGGTATGTGAGACCTCGCTCTACCCGTCCATGCAAGTGCAACGTTGCAACGAGCTCGAGGCTGAATCGACTCGGATCTGACGATGATTCCCGAAGCGGTCAAGCTGCGCTTGCCGTGTCCGCGCGCTGGCGTCCCAACTTTGGTCCGAGACGAATACACAAGGCCAAACATTAAGTAAGCACGCATTTGGTGCCAAAGAGCGTTATGTCAATTCGGGAACTCACACGGTACCGGTGCGTGCACGTCTCCGCACGCCATCATGCCGCGCCTGCAGCTCGGCTATGCATATGCCCGGGGCGTGCAATCCAGATCTGGAAATTCGCAATGTACACGCGTACGTTTCACCAACTAATGGTAAGTTATTCTGAATGGCAGTCCCGAATGAGCCCGCAGAATTCATCTATCACTGCAGATATCATGATGCTGCACTAGTACTGTTTGCAGTACTAGCCGGCGCCCATGTACGAAGCTTAAGACCGCGCGGTCGGCAATAATGTTTAGCTGAATTCTGCGAACCTGTACACTGCAGTTCCATGGAAGCAGCGCGCACGTTCATCTACGGATAATAGGACATGCATGCATGAAGATTGCAATTGAGTTCCGAGTGAGATATTATAGTATGTAGTACGCCAGAACCTCGAAAGGAAATCTGGTGGCTGCATGCTGTAAAACTACCCAAACACAAGCCGAAAGAATATCCGCCGTCATTGTTCATCCGATTCAAACGGCATCGGCCACAGCATGAGCATGCGCTCCCATACGCATGCATATGCTGTCTGCTGTCTACTCTCTAGAGAGTAGAGATCTCTACGTAGGCTAGCCACAGAATGCATATGGGAGCGCATGCTGTGGCCTATATAGTAGCCTGAGGGGCGGATGACTCGAGAGGGGGAGGACGAGAGGGGGAGGACACGTCTGCAGAACGCCAGGCCTAGGGCGCACCCGCCGCTGATGTCATGCAAAGGTTGTAGTGCAAAGGTTGCTGGGTGCTCCGCAGCAGTGGTTGCATATGCATGCCAGATCGAACTCTCGAGAATTCTGAGAGAGGATCGAGTGCGCAATTAATATTGTGATCGAATGATTGCATGAATAATATGACCTAGGGTACTGAGCTCACCCCGGGGTTGCTGCAGCAATGGTTGCAGGGGGCCAACCTGGGCCGAGGTTGGCAGCAAGTCAGCAAGTCAGCATACCAGCCAGTCAGCAAGTCAGAAAGTCAGCAAGTCAGCGCGCAGGTGCTGATTGTCATGCGTGCCCGCTCGAGCTCATGATCAGGCTCTTAGCACGCCACAGCTCGCAGTGATGGTTGCAGGGCGCAACTTGCAGCCAGGTCCGGCGCAGTGGACCGCAATTGCACAGCATGCATGTATACGCGCTCACATGAGATGAACCACATGTGTACAACAACAAGGGGGTTAGGCTGGAACAGGACCACACATCAACCAAGCCCGCACACATGACCATGTGGTAACAGTGTAAACCAACTGACACCTTCCATCCTGCGGAGACCCGCAAACTTATGTGACAGGTACAGGAATGCCTTACATCGATGTATCCATGCCCTGCAACAAAAACATAGCTGCAACTTGAAGCAGCACTGAGCCGGTACACAAGTGTTGCGCCAAGCTACTAGTAGGTTAATGGCTAGACCCACAGGACTCTGCGCGAGCAAAGCACAACATCAGCATCAAGGCACTATCATGGCAGAAAACAGCAGCAGCCTGGTATGAGATACCGGTCGGCGCTGGAGGTGGCGCTGAGCTGTCGTTGCCCGTGGACAGCAACAGGCCCGTCGATGGCACGCCATATGCTCTCTTACAAACCTCAACCGCAGACCTGCAGTCAGCTGACGGTGCAAATGTAAACAGGCTATATCAAAATTGGTGTTGCCGTGGCTATTTTGGAAGCTATGGCTCCTTCCATCATTCATGGTCAGTCTGCAGCGGGCCGGCTGCCCTCAAACGCCTGCAGCTGGACCATAGCTCTCACCATGGCACACCTGCTTCACTCCATCTTGCAACTGTAAGCGCATTCGGTACTATTCAGGGCGCAGAAAACTACTGTGTCGCGACACCTGGAGCGCCCAGGCTGTCCCGGTACAGGCTTCAGCTTCAAGCAACATCTGACTCTGCACAAGCGACGCGGTGCAGTGAACACTGGTGATTGCCTGAAGGTCGCATCATAGCCTAGATGAATTCATGAAATCTTATGACTAGCTTGATTAGAAAGCGCCTGCAACATGCTGTCTAGCGGTGTGCCGTGGTAGGCTGGTCGTGCAGGTGAAGGCGTGCGCAGTGAACAGCCCGGAAAATGTTGACCCCTCGGGTCGATGTACATGTAGCAACCTCATGCCAGTGGCAGATCTGCTTGGGGTTGCGGTGATCAAGAGGTAACCAGTGGCCCGCTGCGTGCAGTCGCATGCATGCTCTCTGATGATGGTCTGACCGCATGCTGCATTGCACTGTGACAACGCGTATTAAATCTAACACGATCCTCATCATCCGGAGCGCAGCAGCCGTAGCTGGCAAATGTGATCGCAACGGCTGGAAAGACACATGCGACCAAGGCAGGAAACCTTTGCCTGCAGCTCTGCCACAGGCCCCAGCCAGGCGGGCGGCGCACCTGCCATTGCAAACTGCCGGCAGACCACCCCGAAGTGATACAAGTCGTTGCGGTCAAAGCTCTGGGGAGGGTTGGCTGTGTCCGCAGACAGCCCGGGCGCCGGAAACACACACTCGTCGATGCGCGCCTCACTCCCCTTGCACGTCAGGTCGCGCGCCCACACGCGGATGCGGGGCCCCTGGGGGTCCGGCGACGGGTCACCGTTTTCAGTGACATACAGCGTCCAGAAGGGGAAGCCGAGCTGCCGGCAGACGACCTGCGCGGTGAGCATGTCGTTGTCGTGGATGGTGATACGGCCCCAGAGACCCCGGTTGAAGACTTCGACGCCGCCGAGGTGCACGGCGTCGCACGGCGCGGTGGCGGTGACGGTGCCACGCAGCGGCACGAGGCGCACGTCGCCGACCCGGGGGGCTGCGGCGGTCACATTGCAGCCTGCACACATGCTGAGCATGTCACTGTGGCGGCGCGTGTAATGACGCTGTCATGGCGCCATCTGTTACATGCCTGCGATTGGAATCCCAGACAGTCTGGGCCAGACTACGGGGAATGGCGTGTGCAGTCCAGACCTGCGCTGGATACAAAGACTCATCCGCGATTTCAAGTCCGACCACAATGGGCAGATGATGTGGTCCGGACTGTGGCGCGCAATTTCTTAAGGCCGTAGCGCATGCATGCGGAAGTCCACTTTTCCCACCCACGATGGGTGGTCTAGGGTGCAGTGCTCGACATGGTGTCCCAACGTCCTTCAAGGTGCGCCACATGGGCGGCGCGCGTGCGACGCACCTGAGGGGTTGCCGCAGACAACGGCGGCATCAAAGCGCCCCCCAGAGCCCGCATCTTCCTCGCCGTTTGACGCCTCAGGGTCCACACCCACGTCGCACTCGCGCACATCCGCGTCGTCGCCGTTGCACCGCACAAAGTCCACAAACTTGGTCTCGCCGGCGACAGCGTCCCCGGGCAGCGCGGACGCGGTGAACATGCTGTTCGACGAGATGACACCGCCGCCGGCCGCATAGCCGAGGCTGCGGCAGACGACCTGCGAGCTGTTGCGCGGCAGCGACTGGCCAAAGTGCTTGATAAGCGTGCTGTACGCTCCGGAGTGGAAGACCTGCGGCCTCCCGTACGCCCATGCTCCATCTGGGTCCTCCTCGCCACCCACAAGCCGCACCGCTCCCTCCTGCGCCTCCGCTGCAGCTCACACTCGCCGCTTCACCCACAGCATGCACAGCGCAGCGCAGCATATATATCACAGCATGCACAGCCAAGACATGAACCGGAGCGATTCCGCGTGGCGTCAGGTTGGCGTGGCGTGTTTGTACAATGCACCATACACCAAAGCACAGCAGACCCCATCACAGCACAGCACAGCACGCCTTGCTCTGCAGCGCAAGCCATCCACAGGAGCACCATAGGCACGCAAGGGACGCACCGGCGGAGGAGCAGAAGAGGCGCTGCGGCAGGCCGCACTCGACGGTGTCGGCAAAGTCAGGCCGGGGGCAGTCAAGGACGGTGGCCTCCGTGCCGTCGCAGTCCAGCGATCTGAGCCACGGCGGCGCGACCGGGAAGGCAGGGGGGATGAGCAGCAGGTTGTGCCACTCTCCAGTCTCAAAGCCCAGCTGCGCACATGCCACATCCGCCGACTCCTGCATGCATATCGTGCCACGTAGTGGTATGCACCAATGTCGGACCGCACTCCTACATGCTGAGACTGACAGGGTACAGTTTCATTGTTCTTTGACGCACATGGCACAGCGCCGGAGCACATGCTAATTCTGTGCAGGTTTAACAGCTTTACAGTCACCGGCCCAAAGCGGCCGCCTGGCGGTAGTGCCTCCTACCCAGCTTGACTGTTGACTTTGTGTTCTACCCTGTGGAGCATACCCCTGTAACAAATCTTACCCAGCTTGACCGAGGCGCGAGACATGCTTTGACGGATGTGTTTACATGTGCCTGGACTCCTACTTCTCAGCTCATCCTGGCAGGTGTTACGCAGAGATCATTACAAGAGCCCGGCAGCGAGGGCAACAGCAGGCAAGCAAACGATCAAATGCCCGTAAGCAGGCAGCAACAAGTAGCAACAGGCTTTTGCGCCAAGCCACAACGGACCGGCACAACTGACACTACCGCACCCATCCAGGCAGGTGCATGTTGCAGCGATCTGCAGCTGCTAGCCAAGTGCACAGCAGGAGCCAAGAGACAGGCGGAGCGCACGAGGGTGAAGTCGGGGTCGAAGTAGTAAGGGTCCGTGTAGAGGTCGTCGCAGAACATACCCCAGGCGCCATCATGGAAGACCTCAAGAACGCCAAACGCCGACTCCTCCCGGACCTCGCCGCCCATCAGCCGAAGTGCACCTTCCTCACCTGCGCAGCACCGCCACATTCAATTGATTGTTGCTGTTTGTGTTTGTCCAGACAGACATCAGCCAGAAAATTTGAGCTACACCAAGCTAGCGCTGCCTCAGCACTGGCATTATGCCTGCAAGCGTGGCGTCGCTACAGAGTGCACTGACGCGATATGCAGTACCATGCTGCGGAAAGTCACTTCCGAGTGCATCATACACATTTGCACCAGCGTTGCCACCTCAATATCAACGCTGGCGTCCTCTGCGCCTGTCAAGTCGAGGGAACAAGTTCGCGAACAAGAAAACGTGGAACTAGCCCGGATGAGCCATGGCAGATATCTGCCCTGTGGGGACACGGCACAGCTGTCTGCAGCGTTCAACTCAAGTTGTGCGGCATGCTGATTCACGTACGGACCTGCCTCTTCCTCAGCCACGCACGCCAGCACCAGCCCATCATCGCAGATGCGGCTCTTTTTTCCTCCGGGCTCCTCCGGGCCCCCAGGGCAGTCCATCACGCGCGCCTCCGTGCCGTCGCAGCCCAGCGGCAGCCGCACCTCAAACAGCGCGGGGTCCTCCTGTGCGTCTGCCTGCAGCAGGAAGCCGTCGCGCACGCCGGACAGCGCGACCGTGCCGCTGCCGAAGCCGAGCTGGCGGCACGCGACGTTGAGGTCGGCGGGCGTGAGGGTGCGGCTGCAGGCGGCTCGGGCCCACCCGCCCGCCGTGAAGACCTCCAGGCGGCCTTGCACCCAGTTGCGGAAGGTGGTCTGCTGCGTGAGCCGCACGTCTCCCTTCTCTGCATGTCGCAGCAGGGAGGGTCAGTGTGGCAGCTGCGGCTGTTGTGGCACATGTGCACGTGTGCCTGCGATGCTGCAGTATGGTGTTAGCTGTATGTTGTCAGCCTAGGCTGTCACGGGCCGCTCGCCGCTTGGTCTTCGGGATTCATGTGGCGTCCACGTGTGTAACTATGTCGCCCATAGCGCGCCTATAGCGATGCAGCCGCTGTAGGGTCTATAGCTAGTACCGGGGCGGTATTGGTATTGGAGCGGAGTACGTACACATTTGCAGAGGCCATACATTGCAGTGGCGTGAGGTGCGGTGTGGCTTGTACACAGCACAGCACACACGTGGCTTGCCGAGCATGCCGACGCTGACGACATCGCGATGCAAATGCTCGATTTCACTGCCGATAATCATCCCATTGGGGCATGCATTGATATCCACATGCACCTGCGCCTGGGGTGGTGACACCCTCGCCTAGTTCCGGGATGGAGAAGCTGCGGCACGCGACCTGCAGCGCGGGCCGCCCGCATGGCCCGCGGGCCGCCTGGAAGTCGGGGGTGCAGCCCAAGATGCTGGCCTCGAAGCCGCGGCACACCGGCACGTCCGCCCAGAACATCGTCTGCATGCCATTGCCCGTGAGCCCATGAGCAAGAGTCAGGGCAGACAGCCTGCCGCATATGCCTCCAACACCGGTACCAAGCGTCCCAATTCCTGCTACAAGCAACCGGTCGCCACATGCATGCACCTGTCAGAAGGAACTGCAATGGCTTCAGCAGCCAAACCACATGCACGGCCCAGGCATGGGCACATCCAGCGTCTGCACTCATTCCGGCCATTCTGAAGCTTCGACTTAAGTAGTCGCGGGGTATTACACAAATCAACGCACAGCATGCATAGCGCTGACATCACGCACATCACGCACAGACTTCACAACACTCATGTCACGCACATCAGGCACATCAGGCACAGCACGCACAGCACGGACACATGCCCAGTTGGGGTGAGTACCGGGGCAGACGGCGGCTCGTCTGGGTCGTAGCCGTAGTCAGCAAAGCCGTCTGTGTCGACGACAGCTCCGTGCGGGAAGCCGAGCTGCCGGCACACTACATCCGCGGCGGTTTCCTCGTTGCGGGTGCCGCCACAGAGGCCGCCAAATGACGTCTGGTGAAAGACCTCGACAAAGCCAGAGTGCACGGCATCGCACGGCGTGCCGACGCCTCCCACGAGCCGCACGTCGCCCTCTGCTGGGGTGCTGGGTGTGGGACAGCCTGCACCAATCCCACAAGATTGCATGGTGGCGTGTGTCTAACCCCGTCAGTGGCAAGGGTGGTGCGCGTATGCCTCGCCTTCACACTGGTAGTCTCTTTCGCAGGCCGCACTTGCTCTTCCTCAACAGTCGGGCAAACAGCGCAGAGCTAGCGCAGCCCAATATACAACATCTACAGTCATTTCCAGAAGTAGTCTAAGCATAAGGTCCATGCAGCAACTTGACAGGGGAACCGACTCAAGGGTCCGCCTGCAGCCTTGCAATTGAGGACATTGTGGCTGCCAGTGGAAAGTGGAACGTGCACGTGACAAGTACCAGTGCATGTGAGGAATACAGAATTCTAGGCCTAGACGCCCGGGCCGCACTGGTGACTGCTGCTGCGCACGCGAGCACGGTGCCGTCAGTGAACTGAGGCTCGTCGTCTGGCACGCGGCCCGGGAGTGCGGGGGCGCAGTTGCTGATGGCGCCGTCATCGGCGGGGCATGCGGCGAGGGATGTCTCGTTGCCCGTGCACGCCACCGCCGCCATCGTCACCGGCAGATTTGCACGAAAGACCTGCATGCCACAGAACGCTCGGCGGCTGGTGGCACTGCAACTGCAACGTGCACGTGATGTCTCCAAGTGAGTCTACTTCTGAGCAGTCGCCGTCTCGAGCGCTCCAGCTGGCAGGCTTGGATGACTGGCCAGGGGCCGAGTCTAGCTAGCTGGCAGGGGGTATGCCAACCTGGGAAACTCATGGTCATGAATGTTGTTGGAGCACCGTCCGGTAGCTATAGCTGGCAGGCCTAGTTAGCTGGCATACGTACCTAATTATAGGCACACATGTGCATGTGCAGCGCAGTCGTGCAGCACAAATTTCGGTGGTATAGCTGGAAGTCAGGTCGGATCCTACCTTGAACTCCGTGCCAAGTGGGATCCCGAAGTCGTAGCCCAGCTCTGTGCAGGCGACAGCGACAGACTCAAGTGTGAAGCCGTCCCTCGCATCGCACACGTTGCCCCACAGGCCCCACCTGAAGCGCTCGAGCCGCCCATACGCGATATCAGGCCGGACGACCCCAGCTTGAAGTCTCACAGCACCGTCCATTTCTGTACACGCTTCCGACTTGTAGAGCTTGGGCCGGCTACAGCTAGCTAGGTTGGGGCGACGTCCTCACTGATTGATACTGCATGCCTGTAGCTAGTGTTCTGTCATGCATATATGATGTGATGTCGGGTTCGAGCCGCGTATACAGCACTGCTGTCAACTGCCACTGCGCTTGCAATTGATGTCGGTTCGAGGGATCACTGCAGTGCAGCCATGGAAGACATGCATGGCTGGCACTGAAGCGGCGACTCCGCAGTCGTCCGTCTGCACACCACGGCAAATACATATACTGCCTCCGCACACGCATGCGCGTGCAGGACTCATTGCATCTGGAAATTTCCTCCTCGTGTGTTGCACTGCCAGTGTCAGTGAGTTCTCAAGGGCGAGCAGACCTGCTCCCTGAATTCGAAAATGCTTTATCTGTTCCGGCCATACTATGTACTAGTACTAGTAGCCAATGCGAATGTATAATTATAAGGCAGCAGCACCTAGGCTAAGCAATCCATAGCAGGCGGAGAGTCGTACCACGGTCAGTGTCATTGTGGCACACAATGGTTGCATCAGTAATGTGGGCGCAAGAGACGTCCAGGAAAGGTGAGAGGTTGGAGCTCGGGCAGTCGGTGATGCGCTCCTCGCTGCCGGTGCACTCAGCACCGGACAGCAGAATTGGCAACCGCAAGTCCACATCCCGTGGAATTGGGTTGGGCTGCACACACCGCGCAGTCATGAGCGCTGCAGCAACAGCTACCATGGTACCATCTGACCGCACTGGCATACGGCACCATCTGACATACAGAAACTGCGCATCCCTATAGTCTTGCGTCGGCGCGCCCCCCCCCGTGCCCCCCCCTCGTACTGCGCGCCGCGCGGTGCGGGAGGCGCGCCTCGCGTTGGGGGCGGTTTCGTCGTCGGGATGCGGAGGCCGCGCGGGAGGGCGGCTCGCTCTCCCA
>JALKAD010000162.1:432932-444838 GCA_024500015.1 Ulva compressa
CCGCCTCCACGGCCCACGACGCTCGCATGCATGCGCAGCACACAGCCGGCTGGTTCATTGTGCCAAATGCTGTCCTTGCTGCGCGGGCTGCAGTGCTACCGAACGACAACCTTGCGGATGTGTGAGGCGGCGGTCGCAGGCTGCTGTTTGCAAGACGTTGGCGACATTCCTGCCTGGCCCAATAGAACATGCGCAACGGTGGTCATGCATCGGCAATCCTGTGCCTGGCAAGGGTTGTAGGCTGTAAGAGAAACGTGTCTGCTCGTTCTTCCTGCTGTTTACTGTGGTGGCTGCAGTGTAGGCCTGTAGGTCTGACGTGTGCCTGTGAGACCTCTTTCGTGCACGCGTGCAAACGGAGGGGCTTTTGTCGCATCGTTTGTGGACCCCCAGGTACCTGTTAGTGGTCTGTGATGGGCTACCTTGTCTCTTATCACTGTATGTCATAGGCGCGTTCCAGGCTTGCGACACCGCAGATGCAAACAGCCTCATCTTTGCCGTAGTCACCCGCCGGGTGGCCAGTGATGGGCTGTACTCGTAACGCACATGCAACGTACGCATGCCCGCGTCTATGTGCAGGACTGTGGGCGTTTCCCCCGCAGAACGGGCAGAGGTTGCACCACGATGCCAACGACGTCTGCCCAGGCCAGCTGTTGTGTGAAGCTTGCCCAACGTCATTTGCGAGACGTGCTGTATGCAGTTCCTCAAGTGGTCACACGCATCTATACGACATCCTCACGGATGAAACTATCGTAAACGCGGTATCACAGTACAACTGCACGGACGACGAGGCGCTGTGGCGCCGTGCGTCGACGACGTGCCACGCCCGGGCTTGCTAGGGCAACCCTCCCCGCCGATTTCGTGCTTCTGATCATGCAACGTGTACCTGCATGTGTACATACGCCGCAGTATGTGTGCGGGCTGCGAGCTGTATGCGTGCAGGCCGTGCGATGCGAGGGTGGGGGTCGCACTTGTTGGCTGCGCTTGCGTCTGGGTGATTCCGCCTGCGCATCCTTTGCTCCTGCATGGATTGCTCCTACATCCCGCTTGCCTGGCATCGTGTCTCGTCCTCGTCACGGCGGGCGGCCCGGCAACTCCGCTGCACTCTTTGCCTCGTGTGTGGCTGCCTCTCTCGACATTTGCCATGGCACCGATAGCGGAACCTGCACGCGCCTCGTCGCTGGAGCTTGCATGTACCTTTTGCGCTGCATTCTGTTGCGGCAGCGACTGTACGTGGGACGTTGCCGCGCGCTGCACGTGTGTCGTGTCGCGTGCGCGTTTGGCCTCGTCGCCACGTCCGGGCGCCCTGTGCACACTTGCCTGCGTTGCTGCAGCGGTGTCACACCCACTCGCCCCCTGCTCCCACCCACACAACGGTGCGCTGCAGCGCATGTACATGGCCTGTTCCCCGCCGATCTTACGGCGCGTGCGTCACCATGTCTAGCCGCCTGTCGGGTTGTACTCTGCAGGCAGCCACACCGTCGTGATCGCAATCCTTTGACGCCGTCGTTCTCCTGCAGGCTCTCAGAGGCTGTTTTAAAGGCTGCTAAAAACGTGAGGGTTTAGCCGGGCCGTGTGCTCGCCGGAACCTCACCTCCTCCCAATTGTTGTACTGTTAGCAACACCTGTTGACGTCTCAATTACTTGCCCAAGGTTGAATTGTCCACAACCCACGGCAGGCGGCATGTAGGGCGGCCATCCCCCACTTGTGGGGCCTACGTCACTGTTGTGCCCTGCTCAGTCGGTCTCCGCTGCTTCAGCAGGCTTTCTGCCTTCGTGGCTGGCAGGTCTGCAGGAAGTACACGTCAGGTACTGGTTTCGTCGCTGTCGGTCATTTGTATGCGCTGCACAGTGCCCACCAGGTGCAACGCCAACTGTTCCTGTCGACCTCGGAGCATCTGCCGGAACCAGTTCTGCTCTTCACTGTGCAACCACAGGTTTGTCCATGTGCTAACTCTGCTGTTAGAGGGCGTCACACCCTTGCAAGGCAGGCCAGCAGGATCTCAGGTGCGACCGTGTGTTTGTAACCTTGGATGTGTTACATTTGGAACAGCCCCGTGCTCTGCTGTGTTTCTGCACTTATCCTACTAGTGTCACCGATTACGACGAAAAAGCAGAATTACGTCGTCATCGTAACGTAAAGTTGCTCGTCGTAAGATTACGACGTAATTACCACCCTAAAAAAAATCTGCGCCGCAAGCGGCGCACGTTCGGGACGACATCTAGACCACACCGCTCCCAGCAACCGCACAGGCTTGGTACAGATATATATGCCACGCTCATTCACGTATACTACAACCTTAGCCGTGCAAAACTGCTCATTTCCTCCCGTGAGCGGGAAGTTTTGCAGCAATCAACGCCCTGTGGCGGTAGCCAGTCTTCTTGTTTGCGCGCAACTGCCCCACACCTGCCTCGGGAAAACAAAACATCGTAATTCTCAAAATTTTGTCGTAAAGGTCGCAAAAATCGTCGTCACGTCATCGTAAATCTGCCTGTGGTAATTACCATCGTCACGTAATCGGTGACACTATATCCTACGCTCCATGGATGCAGGGTCGCCATGCTCTGCTTGTTCCAGCGAGCCTGTGACAAATGTGTGCATGCGTGCTTTGTGGTAACATGCAGCACATTCTCTTCAGCTCAGCCATGCCACTCTATCCCCTCCGACACCTGTTTTTGCGGCACCTGCAACCCTGCGCTGTCGGTCGGGCAATTCCTACCGTGGCCATTCCTGCGTCTGACCCCGTGCATGAACATGCCTTGAACAACCCCTCCTGCTGCTGGTCGTCTTGCATGTGGCTGGCCATCACCTCATCAGTGGCGTTGCGGGTCCTGTGTTCCAGCTGTGTTTACGCCCCCTTTTGCTGGCGTTGTGTTGCCTCAGCCGGTATGGGTTCTTGTCCTCTTGCCTGTTCCTGCAGCAACACCCTGCCACGTGTTAGTGTCAGCCTGGACCTGAGGACCTCAGGTGTTGGTCGGGCGGATCGGCGCCTGGGTCCTACCTTGTGGCAAGGCTTACTGGCTTGCGCTGGCCATTGACGTGTCATTGGTGCTGTTGGTGGAGGCTTCTGGCGTTGCTGTTGGACCTGATATCTGCAGGTGCCTGTTGTCCAGGCTTTCATGGCAGCGATAGTCGGTGTCTTCGCTCTCATCGTAGCCGATCAGCGCCACGTGCTTTCCAGCCGCGTTGTGCAGGTGCTCCATGTCGCGTCGTAGGGGGGTCCCCATGACAATCACGATGCGAAGGTGGTCTTGTGTCTGCAGCACGTGCGCAAGTGCCCCGGTGATGTCCCACCCGTCGTAGATTTCTGTCTCCAGGCGTGTCAGGTGCACCGGCTGCAGGCTCTCTGCGGCTAGTTCACATGTTTCCCTGTTCCACTCTGCCATTGTCAGCGCGCGCAGGTGGGGCATGTGGTAGCAGGCTGCCATGACATCGGACTGGCCGATGTGCTTGTGCATGTCGTCCTTCACATCCCATTGCAGACACGTCAGGCGTGTCAGGCTTGTCAGGGAGTCGGTCATCGCTGCTTGCAGCGTCGCTTCTGTGGCTGTCTTGCTGTCGGTGGTCGGGCTTGAAAAGTTGGTCATCCACAACCGTACCTGTAGCTTCTGGAGGCGGGACATGTGTTGGAAACTCTGCACGAGCTGTTGCAGGTCACCCGGTGCAACCCCCCCGTGGTTCGTGATGCTGAGCACCCGCAGTTGCTGCAGCAGGACCGCTGCGGCGGCCAATGGTTGCAGGGGCAGCAGCAGACGAGGGTGGACGTCCTCCTGCAGCCGCAGGACGGGGATACGCGTCGCTGCGCGTTGCATGGCTTCCCAGCACGCGGCTGTCAGGTTGATCCCTTCAAAGACGTCGAGGTCAATCCACATGCTGGTTAACTGTGTTGCTGCTGCCAACTCGTCCAGCGTGTGGCAGTCGGCGTCTGTGTGCATGGATACTGGCAGTCGGCAATCTCGCAGCTCTGGCAGCGCCAGCGCAGCTGTCACGAGAGTGCGCACAGACTGTGGCTTGAACGCGAGCTCCTCATGTTCGCGTGCGTGGGCATCGTCTCCAAACACGTGCAGCCGTGTCAGCTCCACCAGCCTAGACAGGATGTTCGCAACGGCCACGGCCCCGTCTTCAAACTGGAATTGCATCGGGAGTGAGTCGCCCTGCAGCTCCAGACTGCGCAGGCCTCGCATGGTGGCGAGTGTCGTTTGCAGGAGCGCTGTTGTCGCTGCGCCGCTGCGGCCGTACCCCAGTGTCACATTTGTCAGGTTGGTACATGTGCCCAGGGTTGCCATGAGGTCCCTGGCAGCCTGTCCGCTCTGCTCGTCTTCCAGCCCCAAGGCTGGCATGCTTATGCTTGCGGACTGGAGCTGCTGGGCATATCTGAGGAAGTCAACTGCAGGTATGGCCAGCCGTGGTGAGAGGTAGAAGGCCGGGAAGTGCAGCGTCAGCGTCTGCATGCGCGTGAGGTCCCGTGCCGCCAGCAGGACCTGTCGCAGTGCCTTTGCCAACCCGTTGTCTGTCCCTCTTGCCACCCAGTGCGTGGTGGTGTTTGCGATGACCATGGCATCACTGTCAATGCCTAGCGCCAACGTCTGCAGCCGTCGCGTGCGTCGCAGGATCGGAGCGATTTGCCACACCAGGCGTGCGATGGGCTCTGTCCACCGGGTATGGCACAGCACTGCCACTCGTGATACGTCCAGCTGCTGCAGTAGCCTGCACTTTTGCAGCCCTGGCCGAAGCAGCCGCATGTGCCACTCTGTAAGAGGGTTCTGGCTCAGGTCGAGCTCCTGTAGCCGTGTCATCTTTGCCAGCGACACACTGAGGCCGGCCGCGCCCCTGGCGGACAGGCAGGTGTCTGCCAGGGACAGTGTGGTGACATTGGTCAGGTGGGCCAAGGCCCTCATGCAGGCCTCGTCGGCCGCGTAGCGGCCCCTCCACCCGCGTGGCATTGTACATTGCGCAAGTGACACGCTGGTCAGGTCGCGGCAGGCTCGGGTTGCGCGCAGCATGGCTCCCAAGGCAGCCGGCGGCATGGGGCTTAGCTGGAGCGTCCTGCTTGAATCGATCGTGGCATGTGCGCTGCGCAGGATGTGGCTGTGGAATGCTGGCGGGATGTCATGCGCAGTTGCAGGGCTACAGTGGCCGCCAATGACATGCAGCAGAAGGTGGTCTGGCAGCGTAAGCACCTGCATTGCAGCGTTCGGTTTGAACTGTGTGTTGAGTGTGGTATGTGGTCACGTGTTAGCCTGCTGTCGTGCGAACGTACTTGTTGCTGTTCATCGTTGCCCGCTGATGTGTGCAGCCGCGTGAGGAGGTCAAACAGTCGACGGGAGGCGCTCCTGCGGGTATGGTCGTCTTGCAGGATGTCTGCAGCCTGCAAGCACAAGGTTGCCTGCGATTCCTATATCTGGCACATGTCGCTGCTCTGGCAGGTGCTCTGCCTGGATGTGTGCAATCGATGCGCACCAGCAGGAGGTCACAGATCATTCGTGCCTGGCCCACGCTCGCCTGCTGCAGGTCGTGTACACCTGCAACCACATCCGCATCCAGTGTTGTTGGTGGCTGTGGCTAATCCCTTCGCTTGTGGCCTGCCACATGATGGCATCATGGGTGGATCTCGCACCTTGCCGAACCCGCGCCACCCACTGCAGCAGCCCTGCCTCTGGCAACAGCTGCAACGAGATACGTGCTGCATCCGTATTGCCCTGGGCGTCTCCGGTGTCTGCTATTTCCTGTAGCACAACGCTGTGATGCTTGCACCGTGCAGGTAGCACATGTTCCGGCCCGTCCGACAGCCGTGCAATGAACTCGCCGGAGACCATCTGTATACTCCATTCTGTTGGCGTGGTTGGGCCTGTTGCCATGTCCAGGCACCGTCGCTCGCGCAAGTCCTGTATCACAGCCAACGCTGTGGTTCCGGCCTGCGCTCCAGGGACGCCTCGTCGCCACACCGGCGCAAGCGACTATGGCCCATGATGTGTACTTAATGTTCAGCCGTGCAGTCGACGTTGTGATGCAGGCCCACGCACCCGTTCCTCGCACCTGCCGAAGCAGTGTTGTCAGCACTACGCCATGTGCCTGCTGCATGCAGCCGTGCGGAGTCTCCTTTCCGCGTGTGTGACTACATTCTGTTGTGTCAGTTGGGTTTTGTGGGGCCGTTGCGGGCCTGTTGTTAGGCTCGCCGGCGGTTCTGTCGTGCGCATTCCTGTAGCCACGACTCGCATGTTCGCATTGCCAGTCGGTGCGTTGCGCGCTCAGGCAGCGTCACATTATCCACCGTGCTTCATTCTGTCCCCGCGTGCCTGTTTCGTGCGGCTGCCTCGCGTCCCCCTTTCGTCGGCTCGGACTCGTCCTTGGTTCCTCACCATGTGTGATCCCTGTGCACGCCTGCCACAGACCATGCCCGTTGGAGCCAGTGGTTTTCGTGTGGTTCTCGCTGGCGCATGGCGGCCTCCGGAAAGCGTTGGTGTGTTCCATGGCTGGATTGCTTCCTGCCGTGTATGGTCGTGTTGATGTGCCTTGTGCATTTGGCAGGTCCCGCTTTCACAGGCGTGCACTTACCACATTTGCGTCCCGATGCAGGTCACGGGAGGCCTCTCCCCACAGGTCTTACTCCGCAGGGGCTTTGCACACCCCCCTTGCCGTGTGTGGTGGCATTGCAGGTGGACAAGACGCCCAACGCATTCGGGCGCAAGGTCATCAAAGTCGATCCGCTATCGTGCTGTTCGTGTACTGTGGATCAGCCATGTACTACAGGTGTTTGCCACGGTTGCGATGCCTGACGACCGCACAGCACACCTGTGTGAGGAACGTGGTCCACATTGTGGCAGTCTTGGATTCGGCCTTCTGTTTCCCACCACGGTCATCATACAGTCAGCGAATTGTCTGATTAGGGCCTGCAACAAGCCTGTCTTCTGTGGTGTTGTGAGGTGCACTGGTCGCTGCTTTTGGTCTCTCCCAGTGTAACTTGGCTTCTCGTGTCATCCGTCACATGTCAGGGTGCCTGTTACTTGGTTACCACTGCTGTTCCTCTGGTCGGGCTCGTGTCGCGCTCCCGCGGGTGTTGTTCGGTGCGGTTGGGCGGGGCTGCTGCGCTCCTTCCTGCCCGGATGCGTGGTTTATCTTCCAAGCTTGGTCCGCCGCTTCTGCGCCCTTGTGCGGCGGGTGGGGGCCGCTGCGCTCCCGCCAGGTTTGCTGCTGTCTTTGTTGACCAACGCGCGCTGCTTCACCCGCGCTGCTCTTCTGCGTTGCTATCCCCGCCGCCCTTGTCCCGGGGGGTCCCGACGATTCGGCACCGCTGTGTGGAAAGGATGTGCAGTTGGCTGCTGACAGTTTTGTTGGATGCATACCTGGCTGTGGCCGCTGTGAGGGCAGTTTCGAGCCTTGCACAGATTATGCTCCCCGTCTGTTGCATCATGACACAGTGGAACGCTGGTTGACGGTGTACAGAGCCTCCATCTGGCTGTGGTACAAACAGGTCCTACTGTGTCGAGAGGCTGTGCGGTCTCAGGTTCCACGGATCGAGCGCCGCATGTGTGTGCGACCTGCCAAACACGTCTTACGTATCGGCAGCGGTGTCCTCTCGGTGCTGTAGGATGGATATATGCTGGGGTTTGGACGCTGTGGGCCGGTGCTCCGGCCAGTTGTGCATCGGGATTCCACGATGCATGCTGGCTGAATTCCAGGCTCTGGCAGGTGCAATCACATGCATTCATACTCAGCTCGGTTTGGTATGGGTCGTTGCCGGGGCTGTTACAGGATTGGGTGGTGATGGTGCGGACGAGCTTCACCCCTACGTGGCAGGGTCGTGTGGTGTACTGCTGACAGTGTGGCTGTATGCCAGGCTGTGGCTGCTGTCAGGCCAGGTTTAAGATTTGCATAAACATGCTCACAGGCATGTTGCCTGATGACCCCGTGGGACGCTGGTTGATGGTGCTGACAGCTTCCATACTGGCTGTGCAACAGACAGGCTCTGCTCTGTAGGGCGGCTGTGTGGTCTGTGGTTCCACGTCTCGAGCGCCGCATGTTTGAAAGGCCTACCAGTCAGGTCTCGGTCGATCAAATGTTGCCAGCGCTATCCAGGTTGTGTTACAGAGGATGTGTGTTTTTTCTTCCTTGTGCCATGTGGGTGGCAGACATGTGGGACTGGGTGCGGCTGTGGCGGTGTCGTGTAGCCCATTTCAGGTTGTTTCCTCCGTGTCAACTAATGGGGTTGCTACAAACTCTGCCTGGGTGTGGGCATCGGAGGGTCGGAAGCCTGTTGGTCTGGGGTGCCCTTGTGCTGAAGAAATGTGCGGGCCCTGTTATGCACAGCTTTTCCTCTTGAGTAGTACACGGCGTGCTTCTGATCCACTGGCGAGGGCGTCTGGTTCAGCAGCAGGCCGGCCTTCCTCCATCTGTACCGCGCCTGCGATTGGCAGCGCGACCTGGGACGGCCCTAGCACCTCTCCAGGTGGCCCGCCCTGCACAAGGTGGTGCCAAGGGTGACATGAGCGGATGGCTATCTCAGTCGTCCCTGCATATCGCTCCGGAACTCGTATCGGGGAACGCCTGTGTGCCACGCTAGCGTGTCCGGTCCGCGTGACGCACCGCTTTGCTGCGGTGCTGACCAGCCCCCGGCGAGGTTGAGAGCGATACTGCGGTCAACTCCATATCCCACAGGTAGAAGGCGCCAGAAGGGGGGGTGCATCTTGACCTTCAACGCTTGTCGCTTAGCTGCGGAGCAAGAACCACACGGGGTCACGAGGATGTCGTTCGTGCCTGGCGTGTTGACGAGGGTGTACTGCCATAACGGTGGCTCGCGAATCGACGTTTGTTGCGCTGGCAACGCATGCCACGACCCTACTTTGGTGTTGCATGTTGTCCAGGCTCATCCCCGCCGTGGCCACGGTGCGGTTGTCCCCGAGATAACGCGGGAATTTATATGCATGCATATGCGTGACTATATGTCGGTGCCTAGAGCTCGTAGCCACTCGCTTACGTAGCCACGGCCCCATGTGCGAGGGTTGCACGTGCGTATACGATGCCAGTGTCTTCCATAGCAGGTACACATCCTTGGGTCTCTGACGTCATGCTTTTGTCTGCGGGAGCTTGATGGCTAGCCATCTCCGCCCCAGTCAGCGCCCATAAAATGGAGACCCGTCACCGTAGAACATCATAATCCACGTTCGATCGCGTCAGGACCACTAGGGCACGCACTCGTCACTGCAATTGATGTGGCATTGCATACAAACCGCAGCTAAGCGTTCTTTCACGCACATGGCTGAGCTGTGTCACCGTTGTTTGCATTGTCTTCATGATTCATCAGGCCCCAAGTGTGTTCAACAAAGTGGTGAATTCCCAATTGACATGTGCACAGCCAGAGGGTGGGGTTGGTGGGTGTTTTTTTGGGTTTGGTTTGGTGGGGGGGGGGGGTGGGGGGGGGGGTGTTGGGTGGGGTGTAGCGGCCCCAGTTCTTTCAGCACGGCAGTTCATGGACATGTGTATGTACATACAGATCGTGCACTACAGTTTGAAGCTAGTGCAAGACTGTTCGACTGTATCAACACACGTATCTAGATAGTGGTATGTTCTCTTCCAAACAAGTGCGCTGTCAACGGTGTTACCATGCTGTGTGCTGCATGTGCTCAGCGTGCAATTACTCCAGAGCTTGAATGACACCTGTCCAGTCAGCTATGCCCACCTCAGTGTACGCCACATGGAAAAGTGCCTGGCAGTGGTTGCGGCACAGCTCAACACAGTGCAAAGCGATCCTGATGCAGCTTGCATCACGTTTGGTAAAGTAGCGAACAACAGCGTTGGCTGTGCTGCGGGTCCCTGTAGCACATCCATTCGCCACATCG
Source organism: Ulva compressa (assembly GCA_024500015.1). Lineage (NCBI taxonomy): Eukaryota > Viridiplantae > Chlorophyta > Ulvophyceae > Ulvales > Ulvaceae > Ulva > Ulva compressa. Next base: position 442,767 of record JALKAD010000162.1, read on the forward strand.
TGGCTTTTGGGCGTCTTGATTGCACACTCCAGATGGCACTAGCCCAATCGAAGAGCACATGCATGGCTGACGCACCGTGCACTGCTCATGATCAGCGAAACGGCGTAGCTGCAGTGGCTGGCGTGTACCCAGAGCACGGAGGGCACATAAGGCCACGCCGCCGCGTTCACTCGTTCCATGCATCTCTCAACTGTCTCCTAAGCAGCACTGCAATAAACGGCATTTTGCGCCTGCACTCCCGGCTGGACCTGGCTGCTATGGTCATGGCCGGTGCATGGCTAGAGAGCTTGATTGTGCCGGCATGTATATGAGAGCCCGGTGTGGCCGGCATCCCAGTCAGTCCTCCAAGCGACAGCTCTGGGTGCATTGTCGCCGCTGCAGACAGCCTGTGCCAGATGTTGCATGCACAGTCTCTGTTCCCGCAGTTTTGACCACAGCCTTGAGCACGCTGCAAATTGTGGCCACAGGTAAGGGCCACACATGCGGGCAGTCGGCGACGATCCATGGCACATGTGTGGGGCATGTGCTGGTCTATTGCGTGCGATATGTGTGTGTGAGCACGAGTTGCGTGGTGTGCTCTGTCACGCTCTGCATGCTCTGACAACATGGTACTCATCAGCTGCCGTTCTCATACGTTCCTCTGACATTCAGGTGGACGAGGGTATGCAGCAGCGCATACCGCATCGCTGGCCGGGTGGCTCTCATAATGTCAGTTCAGCACGCTTCACAGGCACATGGCGGGGACAGTGCTGGCGCGAACACCCTCAGCTGCATGGCGGGGACAGTGCTCGCCCCCCTCGAGGGATCCCCGGTGACACTGGTCGGCCTTATGGGCGCCTTACTTGCCCGCCCTTTGCTGAACACTCCTGAGACAGGGGTGCTGCAACAGCGACCTGCTTGTCCGGCTGCATCCTGCCGCAACCTGACCGAGATGTCGCTAGTACGGTGTATGCAAACCTGCCTCTCTGCCAGGGCCGCAGCCGGGCTCGGTGTCTCAAGTACGGATGCACAGGTTCGGCCGGCCCAGCACTGCTGCAAACAACAATCGCCAGCATGCGGGCCTGTGCTCGCTGGAGCTGCGCGGAGACCCGCATCCACGATGGCATCAGTTCGACAGTGGTGCTGTGGCTGTGGCAAGGGCTCTGTCCGACCTCTCCAATCTGACACGCCTCCCTGCACGTGTCAGTGGACACCCGCGCGCACCCAGGCCCACAAACGGCCGTCCTGACACGATCTGTCCAGGGAGGCACTATCTGCCACTCGTGGGCGCGGCGCTGGCGCTGCCACACCTCCAAGACATGCGACTGCCGGTGACCGTCTACAACGAGACCGACTGCCAAGTGCTGTGCGCGCTGGCAGCCGCAGCGCGGGTGACGAACATGTGGATCGACCTCAACCTCAACATGCGACGACTGCATCTGACCCACCTGACACTGTACATACGAGGCGCGTGGGACGACATTGGGATGCTGGCGCACATGCTGCAGACGCAGCACCACCTGCGCATCGTGGTGGTCACGGGACGCGTGCGCTGCTACGAAATGGAGCACCTTCGGGACGCGGCAGGCGACCATGTGGCGCTGTTCGGTCAGGATGAGGCCAATGGCAACGAAAACAGATGCCGTGAGCGCCTGGATGGTAGGCAACTGCTGATATCCAGACCACCCAAGCCACCGCAGACTGTAAGTACCCCCAACAGGTCCATGGACAGCCCGAGCGAGTAACGGCGACGGCAGACGGTGCGGCCTCAAGCATCGCCGTGCAAAGTGGGGAATGTGGTAAAAGTACATGGTGCACCGCACAACACATATGCACACGCAGGGTCGAAGGAGCAGACAAGAGCATACCAGAAGCCATCCCAACAGCAGCAAGCAGGGGGCCCGGAAATGGTGGATATCACACACAAACAGCTGAAGTCTTGCATCGCATACTGAGAGCCGCGGCAGGAAGGTTTCAAGGAAGCCCTGGGCCAAGCCAAATGATGCTGCTGGTGAACACGGAGGAAATAGGGACGGCCACAAAGGACATAAGCAAACCACACCTTGCGCGAGGCTGTGTTGAAAGGTGTGGTC
>JALKAD010000162.1:456983-470061 GCA_024500015.1 Ulva compressa
GTCCAGACATGTATAATGCCCCGAGCGCCGTGCGACTGGGGGTTGTGCGTATGGCACACCCAACTGATGCGCCGGGGATGTGGTCATGTTCAATCATATCACTGTCACAATACTCACAACTGTGGCATCTTCGTTGAGCATTTAGTGGCGTCGACCCACATTGCAGCTTCGCACATGGTAATTATGTCGAGCTGAGCCTACAGCGGCAAGCCGATCACGTCCACCGCGCTGAGGCAAACCCAGGCTGGACTGTTGCGGCAACCTTTTTTGGTCCATCCCCTTGCATGCGCTGGACGCAGCAGTGGACGATGCATCGCGATGGGTGTCATGACATTGACACAACGGGTTGAAGCAAGCGCATGCATGTCACGACCATGGTGTGACATAGCGGTGCAGCTGCCGCCCCACAGCCCAGAGCTGGGCTCTGCATTGCGACCAAATGTAATGGACCAGCTAGGCTTGATGTGCACAGGTCACACATGTAGTGCAAAGTATGCCTGAGTACATGGCCAGCTGTGGAGTTCAATTGGCCTCCCACATGTCACCCGGTGCAGTACGTAGGCCACAAGGTGATACTTAAGATAAAATTTGTTGTTGTCTCAGCACGGCCTCCTCATCTGTCTACACTGCACCATGCAGTGCTTCTCCTCTGCACATTACACCTCAAGTGCACCAATCCATCTTACAAAATGACGACTGTGAATGCATGGAGGCACATGTGTGGCCATGGACCGCACTCGTTGCAGCTGTAAGGAGTGCCCCATGAATCTGCAAGCACAGACGTGATCGTATGTGGCCCCCAAGGACAGGCAGAGACTGTATGCAGGGCTGCTGTCACTAGTTGCCCATCCCCTGCATGTCCCCGTTGCTTCACTCTACTCTGCATCTGTGCTGCTCACCTCCGAGACACCCCTGCAATGCCGCCCGGCATGGTGCGCATGTTGTTGGGAACCAAGTCCAACGTCTTGAGCACCACGCAACTGAACTTCAAGATCCACACCCATGGGCACCCAGCTGGGCCCAGGGAGGTTCTGCAATCACCATGCATGTATATCTGCTGTTAGCTTGAATCGAGCAGGTCCATTGACATCACAACATGCGTACACTGTGAAGGGCCCTGCATGGTACATGCCAGTAGCCACTGCTTCGGTACTCCCATCCATACGGATCACATTGCAGCACCTGCCCAGGCCCCACTGACCGTGGCACAGTAGGTGCAGCTGCAGGCGCTTCTCAGCGTCAGTATCCTGGCATCTCCTTTTCTTAGTGCCGCGAATTCATGCCGAAGGATGTACAGGAGCTCCAGGCAGGGTCATACATCTAGAGCTCGCTGCTTAAAAGTATTTCGTGTTCGTCACAATGTATACATTGCTAGCGCAACGTCGTCACCACTGTGGGTGCCCTCAGCCAGCCTGCTGTGTGCTGCTTTTGGGACAGCATTGAGGACATGTTTCAACTGGCAACTGCCACCATGTCATAGGCTCGGATTCTGGCTGATCCAGCAGTAGGGAACAGGTAAGTAAACCTCCTGCAGTCCCATGAATCCCGCCTGCGTCTCAAGCATGCACACCCACAGCCTGGATCCCACTCACATCAAGCTCTAGCGGTGTTTGTTCACATGTCGCAATACCTCAATGGCAGCACTGGTGGTACATCAAAACATTGCCAACGCAGCAAGCCCTGGTGGCGTGTCAAAACTGTATCTTACCGTAACACTGTGATCCTTAGGTGTGACATACACAGACTCAGAAGTCACCTAAGCAGACTGTCACATTCAAGGATTGCAGTCAGGCCAAACGTACCATCAGAGAGCTCGGGAGAAGATGCAAAAGGTGTCATAGACATGCACCTCAGCACGAGTTCTAGCAGAAATCATATCTCACCTTCTGTAGAAACGGGGAATGAACACATACTTGCTTCACCGTGGCATATCAATGCGCGACACAAACAATCTAACAGACCGCAGACACATGCTGCCGTCAATGGAAGTGTCCGAGTACTTCAGTTCAGAAATCAATCTCCAGCCTTCTGAGCTCTTCTATGAGGTTTTCCGCATTGCTCATGTGGACCCCACGCATACCATGCTCAAGCGCAGCATCAATGTTTGCCTTGCGATCGTCAATAATGACTGCCTGGCTTGGATCAATGTCAAGATGCTGGCAAACCACATCATAAGCTGCTCGGTCTGGCTTCCGGAAACCCTGCATCTGCCCACACAGGTGAGCGTTCATCGGTTCATGCTGCTCACATGGTACCACTCCATTGATATTTGAGTAGTGCATTATATGACAGATATTGCGAAGCAGACGTCCGACCTTCATTGGGCCAACACATGAGATGAATGTCCACGGTAGGTACTGAGAGATCTTCAGCTTCTCCTCGATCAAGCTGTACCACTCTGGGTAATTGGAAATGACGTGCATTTCGTGTCCCTGCGCCTGCAGCTGCTGTAGCAGCTCTGGCATGCCTGGCAGGAACTCATACCGCTCAACCTGCAACATGTTTGGAGTAGCCATCAGACTTGTATGCACAGTTTAAAAAGAGTGTCAGCGGGGATCGGCATGCAACATTGCATGTGCAGCAGATGCGCTCTATGGGGAAATTCGTTAATTACGGGGTAATTCGCGGACGGGCTCCGTGCGGCCAAAGCACAGCTCGGATTGACAGACATTGGGAGCACTGATGGTATGCTTGGCAGGAGCCGAAGCCGCCGGTGGTCGATGCATGCTTGAGGATCCTCAGCGGCCACCCATTTGTGTCAGAGCAGCACCGAGAAAAGCAAGATTACACACAAGCATGCCTTTCAAGCCTTCACCATCTACAATGCGGCCATCCGCGAAGAATTGGGTGAGTGCTTGTTCTTCTGTGAGATGTCCTTTCTCAAAATCAATCCACGTGGTTGGATGTTTTGCTGCCAGCAGCTCCTTGAAGGTCATGTCAAAGTGCACGGGCATGTGCTCATAGAAAGGGTCTTTCACAATGGTATCCTGCACATTGAGCTACTTTGCACCAGGCCCTGCACAGGGAAGACAGCACTGCGCACTCCACTCAAGGTGCCGTAGCTGAGGCCTTTCCCAGGTGATTACAGACTGCAGGCGGCATTTAGTATCATACTCTTTCGCGACCTTGCAGTTCATGCAACAGGGAGCTTGCAGTGCTTGCGTGCCAAGATCAAGTCGCACAATGGAGGACAGCAAGTGACCTCAAGCCACGCTCAGGAAGCAGTCGCACAGCAAGCAATAGCTCGCTCTCATGATTAAGAATCGTCTTGATGCAGGCATGGTGGGGCATGAGGTATCCTTGAGACAGACAAGGCGAAGGTGGCTACAGATCATGAACATGTGGATCATGGTCCACCAGCATGAATAGAATTAGCGGCAGTGTGTTGGCGGCCTCAGATACGGGATAGGGCAATCATTATCCAGAGTCGACTGGAAATCAACAAATTGCACAGCCGACGCGTAGGGATCTCACCATCACATCAAACAGCAGTATGGGTCTTGCGTTGCTGCTCACGTTCCTGCGTGTTACGGAACACGCCATCATGCAGTCGGAGCGATGCGAGAATGGCCTACATTTCGATTTGGCCTGGCTGAACGTGGCGGGCCATCGCTGCAATGAGACAACTGCTGTGCCACGCGCCGAGAACATGGCCAGGGTCTTGCCAAGCAATTACACACTGTGGTCCGCTGTGAGCAGGCTCTGCATCTATGCCAGTACTTCTACTGTTGAGTTCAGCCTGTCTTGCCTTGGCTGTCTGGTGGGTGCTGCAGCATGCTGGCACGAACAGCACGCGCTGGCGGAGTGTCCAGGTGGCCCGCACTGGTCGTTGACGAGGCACGGCCATACGCCATGGACTTGATCAGCAACGGGCGTACAAAGCGAGACTTGTGCCATTTCTGAGGTCGTGCCACCGCAAAATCGCCCTTCCTACAAAGGAAGTGGTGACGAGCATGCAGCAGATGAGGCCAGCAAGGCGTGCGGGGGCGAACGTGAACAGGCAGTCACAGTACTGCCAGCAGGACGCGAATATCCCGTGACCGCATATGCAAGCAAGCGCATGGAAGCCCTGACTGTGTCAACGGCCCTGCTGTAAGTAAATATCAGCTAGACCATACAGGTTTGCGGTATGTATCACTCATACCAACGGAGGTAGGTCTGCTTCGGTGCTTGCGAATCGTTGGCAGTCGTCCATGCCCTCACACAAGTTCGCAGAGCTCTCACACACGCATGGACAACCATGATCGTCGGATCGGCTTGCTTTCATGCCTCAGCTGTATAGTGACCCCGGACTTGGGAGCGCGTTGCATCATGAATCACGAAATGACGCAGCGAAACGCGGTCATCCTCCAGTCCACCTCGACACATCGCGATCAGTTGACAAGCAAGCAAGCCACGCACTCTGGCCACAAGTGTGGCACGTATTGCTTCAGACGCGCTCAAAGCATTCCCGACATGCTTGCCAATGTGAACTGTTGAAGTTGGCCGCATGTTTCCTTCGCAGCTATGAACTGTTTCCGTGTCGTCACGGCTTGCAGATCCAGTGTGTGCGTTGGGCGGTAAAGTCGAATTCCTGGTAGATAGAAGCTTGTACATTCACATCCGCTTTGGCAGAAACCTGTATGGATGGCGTTTCACAAAGGGGTGTCCATATCAGTCTTCCAGAACAGTGGAGAGCAGGAATTCACCTCAAACTGGACCGAGCACGTCCAGCGGAAAAGCAAGCAAAGTCCAGTGCCAGGCAGCAAGGATGTTATTGGTGTTGCATGTGATTTCTGGAATCGGTGTGGGCCTGCTTGCTTGCCATTTCCAAAGCAAGTGACGTCCAGCCTGACCTGACCATGATCAACGGCCTCAGTCAACGCCAGAGTGATAGCATGTATGCAATTGTAGGTAACATGCCTGACTTGCTGCAGATATGAGGCGGACATTGCGCTAGCAGTGTCACTGGGAATCACCTCGTTCAGGCTATCAATCGAGTGGCACAGGTGTACCCCAATGATCGCCGCCAACGGTATACTGGATTTTAGAACATCCTGGAAAGATATGGCAATTCTTTCAGAGTGCAATTCTGATGGAAATTTCCTTCATTCAGGGTAGAACCGCAGCCAGGCCAAATAAACCAAGATGCCATCAATAGGTGTGGACCTGTTGATCGTCTACATGCCATTGAGTGACACGTTGATGCGCCTAGCGTGTCGGCGAATGGCCGTTGACTGCGGACCTGCCTGCCATGCGTGTTGTTAGCAGCATACGTCGCGACAGGTTCCATTCAGGCTGAGCTGTCACATGTCACTGCCCCCAAGCATGCAGGTACCACTCTATGTTCCGGTGTCTCAAGGACGCAGGCATTCATGTCGTCGCTACTCTACATCACTTTGTGCATCCTAAATGGTTCCAGGATCGCGGAGGTTTCTTAGAAGAAGCCAATGTACCCCTATTCACCGAGTTCTGTACTCAAATGGCTGACGAATTTCAGGATTGTGTTGACATGTGGGTCACGTTTAATGAACCAGCCGTCGTGTGTCTGACAGGGCACGTTTTCGGCATCTTTCCTCCAGGTGTGCTCTCCAGAAATCCCGCCTGTTGGTTTTATGACAAGCCTAAATGCATGCATTGATCAAGGCACCACTGTCAAAGCTGCGCATTCATGGCTATTACCTATCTCGGTCAACGTAGGAGACAAGGTAAGTTGCAAATAGGGCGCTGATGTCGAGTTTGAATCGACCAGCTGCAGCAGGTGCGTGAGATCTGCTGCAGCCGGTCGATGGTGCTCATAGCTGTCAAAGCTGACCTGATCCAATCATCAATTAGACAGCGACTCAAATTCAACATTGCAATTTGTGTTGTATTGGTGCATGCAAGCCTGCCACCGCTTGCTAGCATCTATTCTAAGTCGTCTGCAGAGGAGATCTTGAAGTTCAAGAAAGCAGGCATCACTCTTCTGAACATGCTCAAAGCACATGGTGAGGTGTATGACGCAATCAAGGCCAAATTCCCAAGTGCTCAGGTTTGCAGCTTTTGGTTCGAAACGTGAAAGTTATGCTGGCAGACACTGCAGTTCAAACACCTCTATGTAAAGTCATGTGCCAGCATGCTCCACCATCCCGCAACATGGCTATGACTGTCACAGTCAGGTGACAGATGATTGCGTTCCATTTCGCCTTATTTGAGGAAGTGCTCATGCCAACAGCACTCCACAGTCAGCACCGCAATCAAGGCAGGCGTGCAGGTTGGTATCGTCCACCAATTCATTGAGATGCAGCCTCACCGCAAGTGGCACTTCCATACAGCGTTTGTGTCGAAATGGGTCAACAACGTGTTTGCAAAGCGTACAACCCTGGAGTGGTTCGAGCACGGCACATACAGGTGTGTAAGCTCTTCCGCAAATCAGCAAGGCGTTGCAAAGCAACTCAGGGCTGGGCAACGCATGGAAAGCACTGCTGGATCAGCAATTGCTAGCAACCACGGATCCATACCTCAATGATAAACAACCTGACTTCATGCTGCGATGCAGATGGGCAATGCCAGCAGGGCCGGACATTGTTTACGAAGCACCAACCAAGCCAAAGCTCGATTTCCTTGGGTTGAACTACTACTCGCGCTTAGTGCTGGGCGGCTGGTTCCAGATGAAGGGCCATGAGGATGAGATCCTGTCAGACTCCAAGTTCCCTGTGCATGCTGCAGGCCTCACTCAGCATCTGCTTGATTCTCGATGCCTGAACGTACTTCTCTCACTTCCTTTGCAACTGGAGTGTGTGAATGTTCTTCAGCGTGCATCCTTCCATCACTCGCATGTGTCATAACTGTCATCACTCGCATGCACTGCCGTTGTTCCTCTACCAGATTTTGACTAGTGTAGCATCAGTCGATCCTGTGGCGATTTTGTGTTGTGTTTTGATTGGCCTGGTCAATGCAGCACATCCCAACGTGTGGACTGAACAACGCCCGACACAGATCGAAGCTGCTTGGAGAAGTTCTGCATGGTAGCATTGTGCAACTGCTCTCGACCTGATCATTATAGTGTTTCTGACGTTCTGCTGAGGTGGTCGAATGGCACTGTCTGTGTGTACAGGTTCCACTGTATGTGACAGAATTTGGGGCAGCAGACGTCAAGGATGCGGTTCGTCCACGACTTATCAGGGAATACTATGCAGCGGTGCGCATTTCGAGTCAGGTCCTCGGTTGGGCTTCTGTACAACATGCAGTTTGGCCACCTGCTTGACAAGTGCGTTGGTGTGGGCTCACATGGAGGCAATTGCCTTTGAAGCCTTTCCTCGATTGAGGATTCCCTTACGTGAGTGATTTTGCAGGCACTGACTGCAATGCAGGAAGGGGCTGACTTGCGTGGCATGTACCTTTGGACGCTAGTGGACAACTTTGAGTGGCATGAGGCATTCAAGCACCACTTTGGCTTGTATTCGTGTGACATGGGTAGCCCAGGTCTCGAGCGAGTTCCACGATCTGGAAGTGTTGCAACGGTCAAGGCGATACATGCTTTCATTCCCAACACTATTGAGGAAGTGAGAAGCAAGCTGGAAGATCTTGTTGTGCGCTGCCACGAGCCAGTGTGCAGTGAAGAGGTGGCTACTGATGCCGCTGAAAAGCTTAGCATTCAGGAGGCGCCAGTTGATGTAGCTCTTGAAGGAGACAAGCCTGAAGTTGTGGCATGCGAAGCATGAAAGCAGCACAGCTGTAGTGCAGCAGCTGGTGTGGCAGTTTTGGACTGCAGAAGTGCGATCGAATCAATTGAAAGGATGTACGCTGGGGCACTGTAGCGAAGCTAGATGCGCCACTATTCGATTATCTAAAAGCGTGAATGTTAGGCGTTGCCTCAATTCAATGCACCACCTCGGCATACCGCTTGCCGAACATGACAACTCTGTATATACTTGCACATTGCTCTCCTTGGTCATGGCCGGAGAACCGTTACAGGAGCACGCTCCACAATTTGGCAGATCAAGTAGGTAAGCATGCTTGGCAAAGCTCACTCTCACGAATCATGGCCACAGCCTTAGACGAGCTGAAAAACATCAGCACCAGTCACCTAGAAATGTTGTCACACTCCACTCACTTGATCATGGCTGAGTGTGCAAACACTTCGCAGTGACAGTGTTCCGGTCTGCCACATTGTGGAGCATACCTACGTTTCTCAGTACAGTACTCCGATTCACAATCCTCCCGCCGACATTCAACTACCGTCGAGCGTATTGCAGACAAAATTCGGTTTGTGATGCAGATGTTTGCGGAATTGGCGACACTGTGGCGCACCAGCGCGAGCAGCCACGGTGAGTTGCACACTGTAGAAACGCGAGTACCAACGCTCGATGCAGAAACGCTCGACTGTGTCCGCGGTCGTGTTCAACCGGGACTCACGCTCGTGACGCTCGGTGGCAGCGGTCAGATAGCACGGCGCAGTGCTGATGCACGCATAGAAGGATCTGATCCATGCCTGGGCTGGCCACGCCCGTGCACGATGGGTCATTTTCTCGTACCGGTACCCCTGCGTACCCACGGAGTCCTGCGAGGGGCTCCAATGCTCACGACCGCGACACGATTTCGTGTAGTGGCTGCATGTAAACTGCAGTGGCAGATGATACACAGTGGTCTAATGTAGCTTCACGGAAATTGTGACTCGCTCTAGATCTGAGCATTCGCACTCGAGCTCGAGGATCCTGGCTGCCAACTGCTGCCAGTCTCGGAGTCCTCACATCGTGAACGAATGATTTTAGTCAGCAATAAATTTGATGCCTTTCTTGTCGCAATGTCAATTGGCTGCTTGGAGCTCCACTGAACGAAAGTCTGTTCATGTAGCGCAGGACGCAGATCAGGTGTGCCATGGGATTCAACCTGCATGCACGTGCACACGTCAACCAGAATGTCCCTTATGCCACCAAATCATGACACGTGGTACACTGTGACAATTGCTGTACTCTGATATGTTCATGAAGCATTAACTCATACGAATGCTCAGGCTGTAAGGTACTCTCAGTAGCTTCTCCGCTCCCATTGATGCCCGCGCTAGGAATTTATGTTGGCACTGTGCACATGAGCGTATGTTTGAACCCGAACGGAGCGCATGCGGACACATTCGATATCAAGCTTCAGCAAGTATACGTATGAGACAATTGCAGCCTAGGTAGGCCCTGAACTCTGGATATTCAAAGTTGTCTCGAGCAAGGCAGGAACCAGCTAAGGATTCGACCGCGATGGGCATACGCGGTGATCCAAGGTGAGGCATACCCCGGCATACATATCCATTGCACTTGTTTAGTCTAATACTACATTCCTGAGCTGTGGGGTCAGGCAAGTAGCGACTTGAACTGGGTCACCTGGGTCACCCGATTCCATTCACACGGCGCAATTTTCTCATCACAATAAGGTACGGCATTGATAACAGGATTCAATCGCAAGTACTAGCATAAGCCCGATGCAGGCACTTTGACCAGAGATTTTCATGTCAATCACTCGCAGGCCGCAAGCATCTGCGTTCCGTCGGACGACCCGTAGGGACAATTCACTTACACCACAGCACAGGTTCAACACATGTATGGACTGGTGCTGAATTCATCACAATTATTGTGATATATAGCGTGCATGTGAATCGAGACGGTTTGAACAGCGCTGCCGCTGCCACAATGCTGCCTTGCGTTGGGAAGCCATAATGCCGGAGAATAGCATGCGTGCTTTCTTGCTCACTTTTAAAACCAGAATCGTGCAAGCGCGTGCAGATTTCACAGTGTTTCTATGTGTGCAGGTTGAACCAAGGCCTGAACGATTGGCAACACAAGCCTATCGCTATGAATCGGGGCGTGTATAGATCAAAGATGTATCTAACATTTGAAGATCTTGGAATTCCAGACCTCATTGTTCAGGGAATGTCGAAGGAAGGTATGATTTTAGATTTCGTTGTGCCCAGTGGATTCCTGCAATACCTGGTTATCTCAATGTCTGCTCTTGTGAGTCGGTGGTCATGACATCCTACCACGGTGGCGAGGCACTTCCATTTTGGAAATGTATCGACGCATTATATATAGAACACCTTGTCCAGTGCCCGTGGTCTGATTTATAGGTGGTGTGCATGCCAATACGCAGATTATACACATGTGACACAGTGAGCTCCGAGACAGGCAATTCACAATTCACACAGGTCTAACCTTCCGCAATCTGTAGGCATGCGCACTGCGCAGCCAGAGCAAGCTTCCGTCATCACCCCAATACTCTGCCGCCAGAATGCCCTGGTCATTTGCCCCGAAGCTGCCGAGCCACTTTACTTTCTCCGGTCATCCATCTGCGCCGCGAGCCTCACTCTCTCTGCAAACAGTGTATCAGCTGTTCAAGCCGTGCTCCTGACTCCCACGGAAAATCTAGCCCGGGCACTGTATCGGCCTCTGGAGGGGTATGCTCGGTTCTCCAGCCTTGGAGCCCGTATCTGCAGCGGCCCGAATGGAAGCTTCACACCACCGTCCTCCCCAAGCCCAGGTTCGGTGCACTCTTCCCCACCCAGCGCCCGCGGCGATGGCGGCCTCAGCACACGCGGGCGCACCAGGCCCCAGATTCTAGTAGGCACGCCAGAGACTGTGCTAGCACACCTTTGCAGCGACTCTGCGCCGGTGTTGGCGCCATCCATGCTGATGGTGGTGTGCCACGCCCACGATATCTTTGATGGCTGTGCCTGCGAGCGGCAGCTGGCAGCTGTGACACAACGCACCCGCCCCTCCCAGGTGTGCAGTGTACTCTCATTCCCATACACTTACACATGCAATGGCTTGCGTGTCGCGTCCATCATATCATGTGCTGATGAGAGTCTTTGTACGGATCGAGTATCACATTTAGCTGCTCTCTATGCCCTGATTTTCACCTGATGCGCTCTTTTATGTGGACATGCCTCCCTGTATCTCCATCTGTATTGAAACCTTCGAGTGGAATGTGAGTGCTATCGGCAGCCAGGGATATGATCACATAGCAGAACATATCACAATCTGAGCTGGATACCGGGCACGGAAGCATGCGCATGGTGACCCAGTTGCATTTCTCGGTGACATTTCAAGGATACAACCACGCTGTGCTGACACACTGCTCACATGCAACATGCCAGGAATACTTTCATCGTGTGTAGAGCCTGACTGGGGGCATTTGCAGGTGGTGGTCGTCGCAAGCCAAGAGAGCCGTGTTGCACCGCAATGTGACAAACTCTTCCCACACCTGGCTCGTTTGTACCCGTACGCAACCTCGCGGGCCGCATCATTCGACGGCTCAGCCGCGTCACGGGTTGCCTCGCAGCGCTCCTCTGGCCGTCACGGCAACATGCACGGAGGTCAGCGCAACAGCGGTGAGGGGCGGGCGTCGCCCGAAGTCCCTAGGTCGCCGCCTGGGTGGGCAGGCTCCGGGCGGCCATGGGTGCCCATGCCCACCTCCAGCAGCGCCGGGGAGCTGCAGCGAGAGGGTTCAATTCAAGGGCATGCCGACATGCACTTTAGCCACAGCTTAGGCAGCTTTGCGGGTAGCAAGGGAGCCTCGGCACACGGCATCCCAACAGAAGGAACGCCTGTGAAGCGGAACATGCATAAGACAATCCTGCCAGCGGGATACATGCCCTGCAAGCCGCAGCTGAACGGCACACCCTCGCGGAGCTTGCCCCAGACGCAGCCCCGGCACCGTGTCAAGGCAAGTGCAACAGACTGGGTTCCCGGAAGTCGTTGCGGTGGCGGGTGCCAGGGGCAAGAGCCCTGTTTGACAGGGCAGCAACCGCCCGGGGCCTGGTGGCACTGCGAGTCACGGGCAGGACACGGCTGCTCTGCTGATGTGGGCGGGGTTGATGGGCCAGATCAGATGTCTGAGGGAGCGGCTGCAGCACAACCGGTGCAGAGTGCCGCGACGCTGCGCACTGGACGTGCGCCGGTTCAGAATGCGACTGGGCAGCACTCGCTGCATGTGGGGAGAGTGGATGCCGGGCCGTTCCCCACGTTTGACGATGAAGCAGGCGCAAGCAGCGCAGATGCACCCGCGTGGCGTCAGCCTCGTATGAAGGGGCACGGCTTTGATGGAACGTGGAGCAGGCGAGCGTCGCTGGACGATGCTGTGTTGAAGACTCCATCCGCCAAGTCAAAGTCACAGCCCCAGGCAAGCAAGGGAGCTGGCAAGACGACAGGCCAGCTTACCCATCCGGCTGTCAGCAGACCTGCAGACTGCGCGCGGCTCTCATCAGCGCAGTTACAGCCAGATAGACATGCCAAGCCAGCACAGCCAGCCGGCGCAGCTGAGGGCGAGCGCCTTGCCAGGGAAGCCTCAGAGACAGCGCCCGCCACGGCTGGCTGTGGTGAAGAGACCCCGACTCTGGCAGTCACATCGAAGGAAGCATCAGCAGGTCCAGATGTGGCGTATGCCAGTCAGGGTAGTGGGACGACGGGCCGCAGCAGTAGCGTGTCATTCACGGCTTGGACGCCAGCCGCGGTGGCGCCGCCAACGGCCGCAGCCGCCGGGATGCCGGCCGTGGTTGCCCCGGCGACGTCTGCAGCTGCGCCCATGAAGCCACTGCCTCCCAACCTAGGACAGCATCCGTGGCCGCTGACGATGGTCACAGGGACCCGGGACGCAGCGCCACCGCCGCCACTGCGGCAGTGCGTGGTTCCGGTGCCGTCGATGCGGGAGGTTGAGCAGCTCTCTGCCGCAGTGCGGCATAGTTTGAGCCTGCAGCGTGCTGCAGACCACACAGAGCCATCGGTCGCTGCGGAGCCTGTCACTGCAACGTGTGGTGAAAATCATTCCAAGCGCGAGTGCAATGAGGTGAAGGCCGAGAAGACGGTTCGCGGCACCAAGCCTCAGGGATCACAGCCGCCCGGCTCTGCAACTCTGTATAGCACTGCCGTTCTAAGTACTCAAGCACCCCACCACACAGCAGCAGTGATGCAGGCGCGGGCAGTGCACGGTGTCACTGCTAGTGCCGAGTTGGCTATAGCGGCGGTCGCCGGGCGATCTGTCCCTGAAGGTGGTGACGCTGCGGAGTCAAGGGGCACGCCTGCAGCCTCTGCGCATCTACCCACCGGAAGTGATGCATCACACAGCATGGTGCGTTCAC
>JALKAD010000162.1:470142-480542 GCA_024500015.1 Ulva compressa
TTTGTGGAGGGCAACAAGAGGCTGCCCCTGAGGCAACCCATCATACTGTCGCCAAGAAAGCACTGAGCCCTGCTGCCATTGCTCAGGCACGGGAGGCGGCAGCGGAGGCGATTTCCGCGGCAGACCGCGCCTCGAAGGCGCCATGTGCCGCCACAGAACCTTCAAGTGCCAATGTGTCGCGCGAGGTAAGCACGGTACTCAGTGGAGTGTGCATCGGGTCCGGCCAGCCGCAGCTGCAGGCGGAAGCTGCGGCGAGGGACACGCGGCTGAAGCTCGATGCTTATAATGTCTGCATCACGCGCGGCGCGAAGGAACACAAGGCATCTCAGCCAGCCATGCGGCAGACGACGCAGCCGCATGCGGCAGCGGCGGGCTCCCTGGATGCACGGACAGCGTGGGGATCCACAACTGTGCGACCACCGATGGGCCGTGGAGGCGGATTTGTCGTTTCCACACCGCCACACTTCAAAATTCTGCCGTTCTGCAACCATCGGGGCCCGTCTGACTGCAGCAAGCAGATGGACCGTTCAAAGCAGTCATTGCAACCTCCTGCAGCACCACATGTAGCAGGTACTGCCCTGAAATGCGAGATCCGGTTTGGCTTTGTGCATGATGGGCCCTTTGTGCTTTGGTTGCTGAGCATGTTATACAGGAACATGGCTACACTGTGTTGCCAACAATCTCTACTGCAAGCAGAATGTTGTGGAACCCGCAGGCACGTCAGTGATGTGTCCAACGGTTCACGCTGGACCGTCGAGAGGAACGCATTATGTGTTGCAGAGTTGTCAGCTGCATGCCTGATCCCAATCGCACCGGGTGCCGGCGACGCTGGTGCCAATGGCGACGTTGGTCCTGGTGAAGCGACCGACAAGGAGCACCAAGCCCTGCTGCGGACATCATCAGAGGAACAGTCGGACTATACAGTGATGGCTTATGCTGGGCGCTCCCACACTGGTGTGGCGCCACCGGAGTGCGGAAACGGGATGCACAGTGGTGACGATTGTGCATCTATCGGCGGTGTTGTACGCATGTCAGCCAGTCCGCCCCTACTTGAGCCATGCCAGGTACGGCCAACCGGATCTTCTGTGTGGTTTCACCCCAGTAAGTCAAAGCCCACACGAGGCCCAATGCGCAATTGCGGCTTTGACTACAGCTTTGCTTACCAACACAAATCATTCTGGTCGACCTGCTGCTATAGACTTGTTCCATGCTATCGCAATGATGCGCATTCATAGCCGTCCTGTCAAGACATGGTTCCATCGCATGTTCTCAGGCTACTGCGCATATTGCTGGTGTGCCAAGCTGAGTGGTACACAGGCTTCGCCTTTGCGACGTCTCCATCTTGCTAGCCTGCCAGTTGTGGGTGGCATTGTAAGAGCAGCTGGAGCATTGCAAAAGTGAGTAGCGTCTGGCACCTGCAGGGCAACAGCCTCGCCTGCGATGCCGGTTCCGGAATCAGTCGCAATCAGTGGGCCACGGAGGACCGTGCAAAGCCACCTGTGCACACCGCACATCCTGACACCATGAAAGGCAAGCGGCCAACAGAGGCCGCCGCCCCTCTGGCGCTGCTGCATCAGGAGCCAGTGTGCAATCTTCGACATGAAGCGATGGTCATGCGGCAGCTCCCTGGCACAATGGCGCCCCCTCCAGCGTCTCCCGCTGCGATCTCGCTAGTCACAGCAGCGCTGGAGCGCATGGCTGCGTCCGACCACACAGCCGTGCACACAAGACGGCCCGCAGCAGACTCCTACAGCCGCTACGAGCAGGCCTGCGCTGCGCTCGTGGCTGCGCCAGAGGCCCCAGCTTCACAACGTTGCGTCATCCATAGACAAGAACCCAGTAAGCGTGGGCCGTCGGCTGTGTATGCCTCGAATTCACAGCCAAAGGCTGCTACATTTGGGGCTGGGAGGTCGCTCGGTGCTGCTACATGTGGCACACTGGCGGCTGACAGGGGGTCAGCAATGCGGCACCGTACAGGGCCAGAGGTCCCGGCTGTCCAGACGGTGCCTGAGCACGAATTAGGCTTGCAGGGAGGTGACGCAAGACAGGAATGTGCTGCCAACAGTGGCAGCACCAGGAGCACCAATGGGTCGTCTGCCACCTCCGGTCGCACATCAATGATTGGTGAAGCTTCCAGGCGTAACTACTTGAAGTTGTTCAGTCAGGATGATCTGGACCTTGCGGAGGATCTTGCCTTCTCCTGTGCTGCTTTTGGAGAAATTTGATTGAGTGTGTGTGGCGGGGGCGTGGGGAAAGCAGATGAAAAGTTTCTGCAAATTTCTGCAAAGGCATCCCTTTGGAGCGGATGACCGTGTCATGCACCTTGCAAAACCTGCTTGGTATAATACAGTTTGCTTTCAGACAGGCGAGGTCGCTTGAGATAAGGATCTTGGTTCGCAAGATCAGGAATGACTGCACTTGTGTGCTATGGGAGGGCCAAAAGGCTCATGCTGAACCGTCAGTGCAGACACCATGTGAGTGCGCCTGCAGTGGTGATGGGTCCTGGGACTGGCTGTGCCTTTGGCCTCCCATGATGTCCATGCACAGTCTTGCAGTCTGGAGGGCGAAAAATAAAAAGAGCCGGCGTTGTGTAGTCATCAGTCATAGCTGGACCGCTTTCTGTGAGAGTGTAGACGTGCCTGCCTGTAGAGGTAGGTGTGGCTTTTGTCCTGTGTGGACCCGTTTCGTGCAGTACGTCACCAGCTGCACCAATGGAGCTCTTATAGCGCAATGCACTTCGTGCACAGCATCAGCCATGACCGGTATGGCAATTTTGTAAACGGATTCAGTAATATCATGTATAAGCATGTACGCTGTGAAGTCCGTGGTTCGGCACGACTGTTGTGTTGACTGGCCATGCGGTGCAGGTGGACTCTCACCATACATGGGAGTGTTGATTGCGTTGTATATCGGCTGTCATACAGCCTGTCTTGCACTGCACTCCAGCACGGGAGGACAGTGTGGGATGCGTGCACTGGTAATATCCTGAGCTGTGCAGCGGAGCTGGCACACCTATGCGTGGGGCCCATGGGAACATTTGATCAGCGGTACACGCAGTGCGATACCGACTGTTGCGCATGTGCAGTTACTCGTAATTAGATTTTGGCCGGGCTAGCCCACTGTTCAGATGGGTTGACTGCTGTGCAAGTGCGTACTGCAGGTAAATGGATGCAAGCAGGACAGTAAGCAGCAAGAGTTGCAAGAATGATGTCCGGTACACAGGATATCAACTTTTCCATTCCCACAACTATTGATCTTGTACCAAAAAAACTACAGGCCAACAGCCTTGAGAGCCTCAGAGATGTGCTTGCTGGTGTCAGCCATGTCGTTGAAGCTCATGACGCATTCGCCATTCTTATCGATGACGTATGTTTGCCTTCCTGGTAGAACAAAGAGTGTGGCGGGGATGTTGAACTCCTTCCGCAGAATGTTGTTCTCATCCGAAAGCAGGTCAAATGGCAGCTTCTGGGCCTCCTTGAATGCTTTGTTTTCTGAGGGGCTATCACCAGAAATACCGAACACCTGCAGTGTGGTGCTGTGCTATGGTCTCGTTGGGTCAAGTCAATGATCAAGTCAATGGTCTCTCATGATGTTGGGAGGATCCAGCCAGACAACCTGGTGAATCGCAGGCAGTTCACATAACACATCCACCAGAAATGAGAATTTGCTGTACCTCGGCTCCAGCGGATGTAAATTGGCCATACTTGTCGCGGAACCCACAAGCTTCGGCCGTGCAGCCTGGGGTGGCTGCCTTGGGGTAGAAGAACAGCACAACAGGTTTCTTGCCCTTGTAGCTAGACAGCGTCACTGCATCTCCATCCTGATTGCGCAGAACCTGAATGAGCAATACAGCTTGATAAACGTGCTCAGTTCATACACGCTGTTCGCTGTGGGGTATGGTGCGCCGGACCTTGTAATAGTTTGGGAAGTCCGCCAAATCGCTTCCAACTTCCAATGTGGCCTGCAAGTGCACGCCATATAGCTCTCACATGTCTCTTACAGAGTAGGATAGTGTGTGGCTATCACGACGGTGCTGTCAGGCTCATTCGTACCCGAACAGAGACAGATCCTCGTGCGCGCTGTGGTGCTTTCACAGCAGCAACGCGACCAGAGAGGGCTCGCGATTTGGAGATGGAGCCCGAGAGCATTCTGAAAGTGGTGTTCCAGTGGATCTACAACACTCAGCAATTCTGCGCGCTATTCCGTATGTCGTGCAACACTGGATTCGATGCAGTGGCAGCGTGTGCAATGGGGCAGCTACGATCTGATCCTGTTAACACAGGCATCCTGACTTAAATCATGATGTGAGCTCGCTTGCTTGCAAAGCGGTGCATTGTCGCGTCGCGCATGCGTGGGGCAGAGGGGCCGACAGGGTGCGTCGAGTGCATGCGCAGTCCGCGCGCCTGGATTTTGTTTGCGTGCAATCGCAAAGCAGATCTGAAGCAGCTGACGACCTTGTATAGGTAGAGATGTAGGTCTCAAGATTTTTACGTCTGTACATACTGGATTGACGCCGGGGAAGGAGGAACACGGAAAAGAACGTGCTTGAAACGTGGTTGTTCTGACTGGCCACGCCCGTACAGTAGCCGAGCACTACATTGTTACAGTTCTTCAGAGCGATACACAATTATGTGTCAACGTTACCTGGTGCATGACATTCAGCATAATGCAGTTCGTTGGCGATTGCAACCTGCAGGAACACGCTTGGCACTCATTCGAGGAACACACATACACTGTATGCTTCCATTTTTGCGTGCCCAACCCTGTCAAAAATGGTCATCATGACCGTCAAGTGAACGATAGCAGCATGCGCCCGCAACGAAGCGGCTGTCAGCGTGCTTCACAGGTCACCATACGAACTGGGCTGTACTACCAGTTGTTACCACTTCTGGCCCCCTGTTTCATGGAATTCCAGTTCAACGTGGCACAGGCAGCCACCGGCTGGCACGTTATTGCTCCTCCATCGGGCCGCCGGCCCAAGCAACGCCAACTCTAGCTAACGCCATCTTCAGTCCATGATTACTGGCGGTGGCGCCTTGTGCCACTGCCTCGATTCCGAGTCGTCGATTGATACCACACGCTCTGCAGCCCCCTCGCACCTCCCAACAACTTGAAGCAGAATGAAACACAGCAGAACGACTCCACACTCATCCCTGATCTCTCATGCCTCATGAACAAACGCCCACACACAGTCCGTCCGCTCACACCATCAACTGTTCCTGCTGCCGACCCGCTTCCAGTGTCCCCATACCAGCCGGCACGCCCGCTGGGCTCCAAAAGCCTCCGCTCGCGGCGCAGAGCGTGCATGGCCCACAGCACAGCACAAGCGCAAAGAAGCGTGCCCAAACAGTGGGTCCTGCCACATTCCAAAAGCCCGCTTGCACCGCCGGGTTCCAAAAGCCGCTTGCAAGCCTCCGGTTGGAGCTGTGCATAGCTCGGATAGCTATGCGGAGGCCTGCAGGAGGCCGAGGGCGCGCCTCTCCTCGCGCTCTGACCCTGCACGCAGCTTCTTCACGCCCGCATCCACCACATCCTCCTTGATCTTGGGGTAATCCGGGAACTTGTCCAGCACCTGCAGCGCAACGTCCACCGCCTCGGCGTACTGCGCCGACTTGAGCAGGTTCCACGCGAGCCGGTACCCAAACGCCGGGTTGCCGCCTCGCATGAGGCGCCAGGCGTGGGCGTACGACGCGGCCGCGCCCCTCGCGTCGCCCTCGGCCTCGAGGCACGTGCCCTGCAGGTCCCAGGCGCGCGCGGCCGACGCGTTGTGCCGCAGCGCGAGGGCGCAGAAGTCACGCGCTGCGCTGTGCTTGCCCGCGCCGACGTTGATCGTGGCCAGCAGCAGCCACGCCGCCTCAAACGCCTCGCCGTCGTCGGGGTTGTAAGGCATCTTCTGCATGCGGCATGCATACACATCATGGATGGTGCATGCATGCGTATACATGCATGGCCGCCAACCTCGCTGGTTGATCAGCATGTTCAATAATGTGCTCGTGTCAAGCCGAGTCCAGTCGAAGAAACTCGCCCTGAGTTTGAGTATGCCACCACGTGGCACACACAAGCATCCGGCATGTGAATTGCAGCGTGGCGAGTCTTGCATCTGTGCAGCAGGAGCACTCAGAGGCAATGTCGAGCGTTATGTCGCTGGTTCAGAATACTCAGTTCTCGGCAGACAGTGATGCAGTATTCGTGTTGCAGTGACAAATTCTGCATCACTGCCTGCCAAGAACTGAGTATTCATATGGCAGCAGCACCGAAGCCGATGCTGAGTATGAAATCACCTGTACATGGATTTCCAGGTGCCACCAAATCTCAGATGGGGATATGCGGCCGCACGGATCGGCCACAGTGCCCGGGGGTGTGGCAGCATGCAGGCTGGCCGCAGGCAGTGGCGGTGGCGCACCTGTGCGCGCTTGAGGTGGGTGCGGGCGCGGGGGATGTTGCCGAGCTTGACATAGCCGGTGGCGATGGCGAGCGCCACGGGCACGCTGTCGGGGTGGCTGCGCGCGATGTCCAGCAGCGCCTGCAGAGCCTCGTCGGTGGCGCCGTCGTCGGGGATGACAAGGCTCAGGCTGTGGTACAGCACCTGCGCCCGTGCACGGCTGAATGAGGCGGTAAGAAGGTGAGCCACGCTGTGCCGTGCTGCGTGCTGCGGCGGGAGTCCGCATTGCAGAAGTGGAGGCAAGCGGCGTGCCAGCAGTACGGCTTGCTGTCGGAGCAAGCGGCACTGGGAGGCATAGTGTGGGTGTGGCAGATGCGGCACCCCACAGAAGACAGTTGCAGTGAGTTATAGATATCGATGGCTGTGGGGAGATATGGCAGTATAGCAGTGAATTAGCATGTGTGTGTGTGTGTGTGTGTGTGGGAGGGGTATGGGGGGGGGGCGGATGCGAGTCCAAGTGTGCCGGTGGAAGCGGTGCGTCGTGCCTGGCCTCCCCACGGACCTCTGCAGTGCGCACTGCCACATGGCGGACTGTAACGAATGCCGCTTCCAAAACCGGCACATGTGCATGCCGCTCCTGTCAAACAGCGGCCTTTGTTCCCGACAACCGCGGCTCCCTGCCACTTGCCAAGAATGGCAGCGGCTGTTGCGGGCGATGCATGCCCGCACTGACCTGGCAGGGTGATGCTGCACTACCCAGCCCATATGCGGCTGTACTGCAAAATGCTTCTTGGTACACACGTTACCCCAGTGGATCCCAGCGTTGAAGTGTGTGTGTGCGGCTGTTCACAGCGAAGCACGGCGGGCAGCGGCGCACCAGCCAGCGCGTGGAGGTGCGCTCTGTGGGGTCCAGGGAGTAGAGGAGGGCGTCGCAGGTGGAGACGCAGGAGATGACGTCGGAGGCGTCGGCGGCCTCGCCCGCCCACAGCGCATCCACCAGCGGCTGCAGGTAAGTCTGCACCATCAGGAGCGTCGCCTCGGGCGCGACGGCGGGGTCGCGGCGCGCCAGCGCGGCCGCCTGCAGGCACGCGTTGGCCTCGTGCCGGTGCACGGCCAGCAGCGCCCTGCACGCCCACGCACGCCCATGTTTCACACTGTGATGGTGCAGCAGCAGCAGCAGCATCCCATTTTCTCATCTGACAATCATATCACATTCCAATGCGGCGCTTTTGATTGGGCTTGGGCTAGTTCTGTTTGGTACCTATGCTGGGCATGCCGTGCTGGGGGCAGTTTTTTACAGGCAGCACATGCGCTGTTGGGCCACCACAGCACGCTGATTGGCATGGGAGCCGCTGGCTCAGCGCTGTGAGCCACCAGGTATGACTGCAGTCGTGGGCTGTGTGCCGCTGCTTGATAGCTCTGCCGCAGGACGCGCGCCAGGTCCGCAGCTACTGTTCCGTGAGAACATCGCGGCAGCTGCGGCCTGCTCGGCATCGCCGAGGTGCCGCCGTGCCACTGCCCGTCTCTGAAAACCCTGGGATGGGCGCTGGGGCGCTGTGCTGCTAGGCTGAGGGGCGCACCGGCAGTAGTGGAAGCCTGCGGCGGCGGGCCCAGCAGCGGCAGGGGAGTTGGCGGCGGCCGACATGTGCGCTGCGGCATCGTCGAGGCGGCCGGCACGGCGGAGGCAGTCAAGGAGCTCAGCGCGCGCGCGCCACGCGGTGGGCGCGGTGGAGAGCAGCGCCTCGAGGCGCGAGATGGCGGAAGCAGCCTCGCCGGCGATGAAGAGTGCGCGCGCGGCCAGCCGCTGCGCCTCCAGGTGCACCTGCGAGCCGTCCTTGGCAGCCGCTAGCACCTCGCTGCACTGCACACGCACAGCCCATGAGCTCACGCCACGTGTCAGATGATGTGGGGCATCTGCGCTGCGCGCTAGAAACAGCGTGCATGGACCTGACCATGCCAAAAGTGAACGATGCGATGCTGGGGAGTGTGCGAGCATGCATGGTAGCGATCAAGGCGGCTCCGTGTCTAGATATGCAGGCAGGCTGGTGGAGCCACATTCCCATTGGAGTGCGCAACAAGTCTAGATGCGACAAGCAGCGTAGTCAGGGCTCCATCAGCTGCACAGCGGGGCCGGCCGCACCCGCTCCTCGCACGCGGCAGGATGGCCGAGCCGCAAGTCCAGCCGTGCCACTGCCAACGCCGCCTCCGGCAGCCCCGGGCATACTCGCAGCAGCGCAGCATGCACAGCACGAGCAGCATCCAGCCGCGACGCGGCCTCGTGCATCGCCGAAACCTTTCGTGCGAGCGTGGCGGCGCGCTCGCGGGCGTCCGCCTGCACGTCGGCGTAGTCCCCGCGCACCGCAAGGAGAAGCTGCGGTTGGGCGTTGAGGGCGTCGGCGAGGTGGCTGAGGTGGCCCTCGGCGTCCCCGGCGGCGTCTGCGATGCGCGCGCGGCGCTCCGCGATGCTCACACGCAGCCCGATCTCCTCGGGGCTGCCCTCTGCCATCTCCTGCTCACAGGTGTCAGCACGTCAGCAGCTTCAGCCAGCTACTGGATGCTGTACACTCCATGGGTTGTGTCATGTCAAGAAGTCTGCCGTGGCGCCATGGAAACAGGCGCAGCGCGCAGCACGCCAGCAGGCACCACCATCGGGCATGACAATCATGATGGACAGCGTGGGCCAGATTGCACGCGACAGTCGGCTGAGTTGCTCACAGTAGCTGCCAGTTGCAGGTTCCACACCAGACAGCTGCAGCCAACAGCACTGCACACGGTGGTGGCTTGCAAACCCAAAATGGTTTGTACACCAGGTGCGGCAGGCATAGAGGCAGCCGTCACAGGGGGGGGCAGCTGAGGCTGCGGCCATCAGGGCTGCGCAGCGCACACAGCAGGGCAGTGCGCACACTTGCAGCAGGGCAGCACAGGCGTCGAGCTCCGCGGTTGCGCGGTCGCCGTCGCGCATGCGCAGCAGCATGTCCGTCTTCTCGAGCCGGAGCGCCGGGTCGGCGGGTTGCAGGCGCACGGCCTTGGCAGACTCGGCGAGCGCGCGCTTGTAGTGGTGCATGGCGGCGTAGGTTCGCGCTAGCTTGGCATACAGCGCGCTGGAGGGCGCGCCCAGCTGCAGCGCCTCCTGGTACATCGCCACGGCTCGCTCCGGCTCCTGCAAACACGCCTGAACCTTGTGCCAAGGCTTTATAGATGTCACATCATCAACTGTGCCTGCCTACTGGTGTTCCATCCCCACCAAGCTGTAGTGGACATTGGTTCATGCGCGCGTTATACGGGCAAACCGGTATGTACGCATGTGCGGTTCGCACCGGCACAGCCACCAATGTGTCGTGTGGCTTTGCCCCTAAAACATGTTGGTACAGCTGGCCGAGAGCAGCAGTATTCGCCCAATCCTCTACTGAGGCTGAGGCCCAGGAGTGCGCCCCCTGCTGTGCTCCGCGGCCACGGAACACAGCGTGC
Organism: Ulva compressa; assembly: GCA_024500015.1. NCBI lineage: Eukaryota > Viridiplantae > Chlorophyta > Ulvophyceae > Ulvales > Ulvaceae > Ulva > Ulva compressa. The sequence continues at coordinate 479,993 of JALKAD010000162.1, forward strand.
GGCCACGGCTGCTGCGTGCCATGCGTGTACACGGTGCTGGTGGCGTGCTGTGTGTTACACTGTGATAGATTAAGGCCTCAGCAGCGCCAAGGAAGAAAGCAGGAAACAAAACAATCAAAACAAACGGCGCGCTGTGAGCACACCTGGATGCTGAGGAAGGCATCTCCAGCCGAGACGTGGGCATCGTAGTCCTTGAAGGTGGTCACAATGTCCACATGCGCCGCGATGAACTGCCGCTCATCGTTGCGGTACCGCAGCGTGATCTCCGCGAACGCCATGCGCGCGGCGCGGTATAGCGGCGACGCCGGCGGCACGCCACGCAGCTTCTTCAGAGCAGCGCCGACGTCACGCTTGCTCAGCGCCAGCTCGCAGGACGTGCGCAGCACGATGACCTCCTCCGGCTGGCCCTCAAACAAACGCTCCGCCAGATGCAGCACCTGCAGCGCGGCTGCATCTATCTTTGCTCTCACACGCCGATGAACACAGTGCGACTCCCAGATGAACACATGAGCAGACTGCATCTCTTCAAGCATTCCTGCAGCTCCACCCC
>JALKAD010000162.1:491740-504663 GCA_024500015.1 Ulva compressa
CTGCCATGGCATGATGCCCGATTCTCGTTCTTCCCTTTGATCACGAGCCTTTCCTGACGGTGTGACAGTCTTGTGCCAGGGGCCAATGCGATCTCAAGTCTGACCTGCTAGCGCGTGCACGTGGCTCTGCTTGGCACTCTGGACATCGATGATCATGACCGCCGTGCTCGCCAGGCACCGTGACGCGCTGTGCATGCACCATGGTGCACCATATGAGCAGCATACCCCCATGCATCATAAGAGCAGCATCCCACCATTCCCGCCTGCCGGGCCAGCGTGTCTGCACAGCACACAAGCTCAGCACACAAGCTCAGCACACAAGCTCAGCACAACGGCTGCATGTCCAGAGGTCTGCGCAGACAGCCCACTCCGAGTCAGTCAGCACGACAGACTTTGCACCTCTGCAAACCTGCGTTCGCACGCTGGCCTGCCACCATGCAGCAAACATGCAGTGCCTGCCTCCCAAGCTTGCCGGCCGCCTGGCACAATCAGTGATTTTGCAGCATGATGGCCTTGACACAAGCGCCGTTGCATTAGTACCAAACAAACGCCGCTGCACTAAACACTGCCGTGCTTGCCGTGCTTGTCCTCGGTGCCGCTGAGGCTGTGCTCAGTGCAAAACGTATGCAGGTGTTGCCCCGCCCAATGGAGACCCCTCTCTGGTGAGTGGGTGAGACCACTCCAGATGGAGAACCCCCAGACTCCATCGGCAGGGGTCTCAAACAAGCATCACTCTCGCTGCATGCATCGGGGGGGAAGATGCGGCCGCGCGGCGCCGCAGGTCATCTGCTGCCATGGCTCCTGCAGGGGCACAGCCTGCACAAGGCCTCTGAATGCAGCGCCGCGGTAGGGCGTAGGGCTCCTGCAGGGTCCGGCTGCAGTGCGGCGGTGGCCTACTGTGATGATTCTGGTATTTAGACACTATACCACGAATCTCATGTACATGAGATTCGTGGTATAGTGTGTAAGGACCAGAATCATCACGGCTACACATAGCTATGTTGCTGCGCAGGCCGGGCCCACCACCGGCAGCTGGCATGCATGGTAATTGCCATATTACAAACGGCACGTATGGCTAGCCAGATACGATGGAGCCACGAGCGCAGAGTGCAGACAGAATGCTGCCTTGCAGTGACGGTGACTGCTATTGCGCACCTAGGTGCACATGGTCACTGGTGCAAGGTCGCGGCAGGACTGGGATCCATAGGAAGCATTCCGATGTCGTAAGTGGCTAGTGCTGCACGGAAGCTGTGATTGAGCGAACCCAGACTTGAAACGCCTCTGGGCACGATCGCGGCCTCGGCACGAGCAAGATGTAACACCACTGACATGGAGTGTCACCTGCACTAGCCTCAGGGATGGCTTGGAGCTCGACGTGCTGCAGCGGCGCAAGACTGCGACACGCACCGGCGACGTTGTCTTTCATGAACGGGGCTGTCCGCAAGGTACAGAGATCATGCGGCTGTAGTTCGACCAAGCCTTCCTTGTTAATACCGCTGTAGCTGCTCATTCAATGCGGCGCGCGTACGTCGAACTGGTGACTGGCGCAGGCCGGTGCGCTCGATGCTATTCATCGAGACCCACAGTCACGCTTGATCACCCACAGTACGCCATATGGTCTCCAAACACGGGAGTTGGCAAGACGGTCATCTCTCTAGGTCTCGCAGCGGCCGCGGAGTCAAAGCAGGTGCGTCCGAAACACAAGTCACCAACGTGTGTCGTTTTCAAGCGATCTTCCAGCGCAGGCCCCGCCTACACTGCCTTGCGACTTGATTACAGGCGAACCATCCAGTGACCAAATGTATGCATATTGGGAGCTTGCACTGATGCACTAGCGTGTTGCAGGAATGCGTGAACTACGTGAAGCCGGTTCAAACTGGTTTCCCCGAAGACAGCGACGGCAGGCTCGTGGCCAGCAACCTGTCAGGCGGCACCGGGGTAAATCACTTCATATCCAACCACGCTGCGCAATGCATGACCGGTGGAGAACACGCGGGTGCTAGGCGGGATGCGCCGTACCAGGCGGGAGTGCACCACCCGTGCCAAGCGACAACGCTCTTTGCATGGTCCAATGCAGTCAGCCCGCACCTGGCCGTGGAGCACGAAGGTCGCGCTGTCCCCGATGACGTGGTCCTGCGCCAGCTCTCCTCGCAAATTGCCTCGTTTGCTGCCCACCCATTCTCATCCAGCCAGGCCGGTGCCCACACACCCACAGGAGGAAGCAAGCTGACACTGATCGAGATGGCCGGAGGCATCTGCAGCCCTGGCCCATCAGGTTCCCTCCAGGTGAGCCTATCCTGTCTGCAGCACTGTCCCCTCCCTGCCTTCTCTCACCAAAGCATCCAACCAGCAGTGGGTCCCCCTGGGACGGCATGCGATGACAAGCCACGAGCTCAGTGCGGAGCATGCATATGGTCGGCGAACCGCGACTGCGGCCTGCGGCTTGCAAAACACACACACCACATGCAGGTAGATCTGATGCGGCCCCTGCGGCCACCAAGCATCCTCATTGCGGACGGCCGCCTCGGGGGCGTCTCTGCAACTCTGTCTGCATACGACTCCCTCGTCATGCGCGGCTATGACATCGCCGCAGTCGTCGGCATGCTGCCCGAGCCTGCCGCCGGAACCCCGGCGCTCGACAATCTGGACGTGATCGACCGTTACCTTTCCCGCTCCACCCCCGGCGCCGCCCCCCCTCCCGTCTTTGCGCTGCCGCACCTCGTGCCAGGCCACCCTGATGACGCACAGGGACAAGCGGATCTGCGTGCGTGGCTGCAGGCGGCGCAGCCGCGCCTGCTCGAGCTGCACACGCATCTGCGCGACTGGCACGAGCGGCGTGTGCTGCGGCTGCGCGAGATGCCGGGCCGTGCACGTGACGTCTTCTGGTGGCCGTTCACGCAGCAAAAGAACATGGTCGACGGTGATGTGACGGTCATCGAGGCGCGCGCTGGTGAAAGCTTTCAGGTCGTGCAGCCGGCGGGCGCCGACGGCAGCGCGGCTACAGGGGTCTCAGATGACACCCTTGTAGCCACGGAGCTATATGATGGGTGCGCGAGCTGGTGGACGCAGGGCGTGCGCGGGGACGCAGCGCCGGGGGTGCACCGTCAGATGGCTTACGGTGCGGGGCGGTATGGCCACGTCATTTTCCCGGAGGCCGTGCATGAACCGGCGCTGGCGCTGAGCGAGCGGCTGCTGGACACGGTCGGCCGCGGCTGGGCTTCCAAAGTCTTTTTCTCAGACGACGGGTGCGGCCGCCTGCTGCAACAACCAGTCGTAGTCATTCAGACGCAATCATGTGCATTCTAGCCACCCAGCGATAGGCGTGCTATTGGAAAGTGTGGTCGGCATCCTACGCCAGCTCCTTAGCCGCATGAGGTGGCGCCACTGCCCAAAGGTGCCTGTGGAGGCGTGCTGTGTTCAGCGATCACCTGCGAGTCACACAGCAGGTCACGCAAATCATACAGCTGGCTGCAGCAGATGAGCGCAGCCCTCCTGGTGCACACCCCATATGCAGTGAGCGGTCCAGCACGGCGCATGCATGGCCAATCACCCCACGAAGCCTGACATTGGCGCCGCTCCGCAGGTCCACGGCGGTGGAGGTGGCGCTGAAGATGGCGTTCAAGAAGTTTGCGCGGGACGCGGGCATCCCGACGGCGGGCGCGGCGTGGCGCGGCTTGCAGGTGCTCGCGCTGGACGGCGGCTACCACGGCGACACCCTCGGCGTCATGGACTGCTCTCCAGAGTCCGTCTTCAACGGCGGCCAGACTCCTTGGTACCGCCCACGCGGCCTCTTCCTCTCGCCCCCCACCCTCGGCCTCGTGCACGGCTCCTGGCAGGTGCGGCGGTTGGCGCTTCGGCGCGTCTTCGGCCGCCTGTGTGAGCTGTAGCAGCACAGCATGGCCGACTGCATGCATGCATGCGTCTTGCGGTCCGGTAAGCAGGCACGCAGGTTTCGTACCCGCGTTGTGGGGCCAGCTACAAGCCGCGTCCTGCAGCCCCACATGCTTCGGCTGCCACCTCATTCGCTGTCTGGTGATGCCTGCAGCAGGCGTGCGCTCACTGCACCGCGCTGAGTGCGCGTGATACGGGCCCACAGGGCCGCAGAGAGAGTTTTGATTGGCCCCCGCGTTGCTCGCTCCTGTGTCGTTGGCTCCTGCGGTGAACATGCAGCAATGCGAGCTGGCTGCGCTGTGACTCTGCTAGCACACAGCACCAGACAGCATTTGTTTGAGCATTGCCATGCATGCCTGCCTAATTGCTCTGCCACTTGCTGTAACGTGCCCCCCTCGGCAGCTCATCAAGATGCTCACAGTCGTGCTGGCAGCCGTGTGGTGACATCCAGATGCACGTACGCCAAACGCCTGTGCTCGCTGACCGTATCCCTGCACAAATCAGTAGATGTGTCAATTACTCAACAGCACGGTCTCGCAAGAGAAGTGACCACTGGCGCACTGTGCCGCAGGTCCGCGTGCCGGCGTCCCTGACTGACAACGAAGCAGGCGAGCCGTCAGTGGAGTGGCTGGAGGCGGCCGATACAGATGCCCTCTTCTCCGACAGCCGCACGGGCACACCGCTCGCCGCGGCGTACCGCACCGCCATCGACGACGCGCTCGCCGCGCAGGCCGCCTCTGGCCGCGGCCGCCTCGCCGCGTGCCTCATGGAGCCGGTCATGCAGGGCGCCGGCGGCATGAACTTCGTGGACCCACTCTTCCAGAAGCTTCTGGCGGCCGCGTGCCGCAGCCGCGGCATCCCGGTGATCGCGGACGAGGTGTTTTCGGGGCTGTGGCGCCTGGGGCACCCGTCGGCGTGCGGCGCGCTGGGCATCGAGCCGGACGTGGCGTGCTACGCAAAGCTGCTGACGGCGGGCATGGTGCCGCTGTCGGTGACACTGGCATCGGCGGCGGTGGCCCGCGCGTTTGAGGGGGACAGCAAGGCCGAGGCGCTGCTGCACGGCCACTCGTACACCGCTCACCCTGCCGGCTGCCAGGTGCGCATCCAACTTGCAGTTCCACGCTGCGCCAGCTGTTCCCCGCAGGCAGCGTGCTGCCTGCACCAAGCTGGTGCAGCATCATGCCAATCCTCATGCACGTGCATTGTGCTACTGCGCTGCAAGCCAACGCCCCTGACCCCCCTCGTCGCCTCGGCCCTCAGCATCGGTAGTCGTGGTTGATGCCAGGTTCTGCGCACGCAGGTCGGCCTCGCGGCGATGGACGCGCTCGGCAGCGCCACCCACAACGCCAACGTCCGCGCCGACGGCACGCTGCGCCCGCTGTGGCCCGGCGGCGCCGTTGCCGAGCTGTCGCACCACGCCGCAGTGGAGCGCGTGGTCGCGCTCGGGACCGTGCTCGCTGTGGAGCTCAAGGTGCCCGAGGGGGAGCGCGGCTACGCATCGGGCGCGGCACGCCGCGTCGCGCAGCGGCTGAAGCGCGTCGGCGTGTACGCGCGGCCCCTCGGCAACGTCGCCTACCTCATGTGCACCCCCACCACGGCGCCGGAGGAGGCGGCGGAGCTGCTGCAGCGGCTGCTGACGTGCCTGCCTGACGCGTCTGCTGAGGCTGCTGCGGGGTCACGCAGGACCGCCGCTGCTGGCTGATCGCGTGTGTCGTCTTTGGCGTTCCAGCCAATGGAAGCGTCGTGTCATGTTATCCGATTGGTGTTCTGTGCATAGTGTTTTATGGCACCTTTGCAAATCAATCGAGTGGTTTGGCCGGTGTACCCATTGCCTTATACGGCAGACTCTGGCTCTGGAGTTGGGGCCGGCGTCTAGCTGTGCTGCATTCTTGTTTGTCTGAGAGTTTGATGCTTGCACGCAAGGGAGTGTCTCTGGCATTCTGGAGCTGCCGCCAATCCCCGAACAGGCCTGAAGTGTGTGCTTTTGAGTGTGGCAGCAATGCACGAGTACAGACTGTGTTGCTACGAGAGTGTGAAGTGCATGGTTGCGGTGCTCCATTTTTGGGAGTGTGGATGAGGTGGCTCAGTCATGCGGTGGCAAATTGGCAGGTGGGTTGGCCTCTTGAGGCGGTCAGCATCAGCCTGTGTTCAAGCAGGAGCTCTGTTGACCATGGCATGGCCAGCATGAGCATGCCAATCCACGAGAGTGGGAACGCCGGCATTTTTGTGATCTTGCCTTGATTACTTGATTATTGATTTTCCTTCGACCAGGCTGAGGTCAGGCATGCTATAAGAGGCACACGAGTTGACACAACAGGTGCCGAGATCAAAGTGGTGAGACATGTGCGAGTGAGTTGCGGTGTTTCCTCCAGTGTAATCTGAGTGTTGCATGCGCAAGGCTCGAGCCCCTCTCCACTGCTGGCACTCTTCTGACATGAGGAGCTCATCCGCTTCATACATGAGGTGGGGAGCTAGTCCCGTGCAAGCCCTGGTCGACTTCATCAGCTGTGCAGTGTGAGATACGTTACGGAGTTGTGCTCCACCAGGTGGTAGAGCACAGAAGAAAGAATTTGTGGCAATGCATCAAACACATGCACCATGGCCTAATGCCGTAAGCAAACTGAAACAAGACCGCTTCAGAATCATGCTTTCCTCTCTACGAAACGTTCTCTCACTCTATCCTCCTGTGCTGCTCACAGCACGGCTCTCTACACACTCAGAACTGCTCCACCGGCACGTCCAGGCCCGGCATGCAGTGCTTTCCGGTCACACGAGCGATGGCCGACAACAACTGCGCATGTAGCTGTGCAGTGTCGCTCTGCAGCCAGCATTGGCCTCCTACCTTGCCTGGCCGTGACTGGTGCAAGCAAGGGCAGCATCAGGCAGCGCCTGGTTGGCAATGTATGCTCTTCCGGGTGCTTCGCCAGGTTAGGTCCAGCAGTGGTCGGGGCTCGAGCAGGTTTGTCTATGTCTGCGGCGGTTGGTCGCATTTTGGTTTGGTATGGTCCTAATGTCACAACGAGGCCCCCCGGGCCCATGCTGTAATCGATGCCCTCCTCTTGTGTTAACACGGAGATCAACGCAAGAGCGCTGCAGAGCCTCGTCTTGGAGGCTGTATCATAGCATATGGCGTCCATACATAACCGTTCATACCTAACCGGCCCTAGCTATGCTACATCCGGATGATGCCGCTTGATATACTGCATACTCAGCTGATTGTGATTTTGCCATGGCCATGCCATATCCAGGGTGGCCTTCTAGCCCTAATTCAGTCTGTGAGATCTTGCTCAAGCGATGTGTTGTCCCATTGGGCTGCCGTGTGCTAGCAGCCGCAGGGGCAAGTCTGAGCAATGCTGGCGTCGCAGCGACCAATCTACAAAGAGCCGCAAGTCCTGGTATGGACCCTTGTTATCCGTGGGCGTCCATGGACTTCAGCTGCATTTGTTTGCTTAATGCATACAACTGCATTTTAGACAAGATCACATCAGCTGGGCCATAGCTATACATGGCCGTTCATGGAGACGTATGACCATGCGACAGGCCCTGCACTGCTGTGTACCATGCTGTAGTACAGGATCAGCACGCACGAGACGCATCGCGGCAGGCAAACGAGCTTGCCTCACTATTGCTTAATGTTTGCGACCATGATGCGCGACATCATCCCACATGACTCGCAACGACACGCAAGACGCAACAACCACAGCGATGTCAGAGCCGTCCAGGCTATCCTTTCGTCCCAGACAGTCATTGTCTATGTACCATGCAGCTAGGTGCAATGAAGCGGGACGGCAACCGCTACACCATCCGAATATTCCATCGACAGTGGCTGAGATTGTAAACGACGATGTGATTCAAACTCTGCTTTCGTTCAAACACCCTCCTCAAACACTGCAGCAGGCGTAGGGCAGCTGATTCTGTCTGAACCATTGATACTTGTGATTGTCGCAACCTTGTGGTGATACGCGATGATCGCCCGGAGCGTAGAGTTCTCGCATCGCCGGGAGCCATCGCCCGGAGCCAGGTGATTGGGCAGCGCTGCTTATATTTGCGAGCGGCTTATTTGCGCCAACGACGCAAGCACCACAGCTGCGACTGCGTCTAGAGAGCCTGTATGTCGGCACACGCGCAATATAGGCGGTGTGCATGGAGCGTTGCACTGCATTTGCACACGCGTGCACACGTCAAATCTGGCGTGCTGCACTGCCCATGCGTGCGTGTAGCTGATCGTTACTAACGAGCACGCTCGAGCACTACCATTCCCCGCCTTTCTATTGCAGCGTCGCGGAATTTGAAATAGACAGGCTGAAAACTTCAATGCTATCGGTACCTGTGTGTGCGGTGATCATCGACATTCAGAGAGGGCGCCCTGTTTATTCCGTTGCACCTATTCTCAGAGGCGTCATCCACTGCGCAGTACTTGCAGCGTCCATTCGAGCATAGCTGTGATAATCATCTTGTCACCTACGTGCCTTGATCGGATTTCGTGTCTGGCAGTGGCCTTGGACACCCTCGTGGCAAGCCCAGCTGGAAGCCGCTGCGTCTCCAAAAACGCCGAAGGCGCGAATGGTAAGTAAAGTGCAACCTAAGCATGGATTTGCTCCGAGCCGCTGTCGGCATCGCTGCGATCTTTCGGCATACACAGCCTGGATGCCGTAAGTTTCGCAGTTCAATACACGCCCTAAGGGATGCAGGTCCACAAGTGAACAGTGCTGCCGAATATCAGCAGTGATTTACACGCAGTATCTGGCTTCTCTCGTTCGCTGGGCCCAGAGCCCTCTCCTCGAGCAGTTTGACGCATCATGTCATCGCACCGCTCATACGACCAGCCACGGAGGAACGGCTCCAGGGGCGACGCGCACCACGATGACCTGATGTCACCCGAGCAACGCCCTCCAGCGGCGCCGATCCGTGTGCCGCTAGCGACAGATGTGCGGGGGTCCGCGCGGTACGTCCCACCCAGCGAGTTCGGCCAGGACCCCGTCGTCACGTCCTCCCCGGACCGTGCCTTACACCGCAGCAACACCGGCAACACCAGCAACCTTGCGCCGAGCCAGCGGATCAGGCACTACGCGCGGCTGCTGGTGGCAGAGAAGCCGATGGACTCCCACCGGGCGTTCCAGCGCCGCATGCGCACCGGCGAGCTCGAAGACCCCGCCGATGCGGCCTCCCCCGGTGTGCTGCCACCGACCACGACCGCCGCCGCGGCCGCAGGCAACGAGGACGCCGCGCTCGAGACCATCAATGCGGGCATCCCGCTGCCCCAGACCCCGACCAGCGCCGTCCCGAGCCGCCCGCCGTCCCGCAACGGCACCAGCAGCAGCGGCCGCAAGGCCACCGGCAGCGCGGCCGCCGCCGCCGCCGCCGCCGCCATGGTCGCCGCCAGCAGCCTCCCATCCGCGCTCACCGGCCCAGTGGGTGACTCCAGCGATCCTGAGTACGAAGCGCTCCGCAAAAAGTTCAAACACGGCTTCAAGTACCGGTTGATCCGCCGCGAGATCCTCAAGAACAAGCGCCGCCGCGGCCGTGCCAAGTACCTCGCGACCCTCAAGACACTGTACAACTCCATCGTGCCCTCCGGCGGCCGCACGGAGCCCCAGAAGGTGTCACAAGGCCAGGCGCTCAAAGGCTATCTCTACATGGCCGCCATGATCGTGTTTGACTTCATCACTCCGACGCTCCTCGGCATGAACGCGTCCCTCGTGCTCGTCTTCGTCTCCGCATGCATGGCGATGACCACCTTCTTCGCGGCCGGCCAGCGGCGCGCGTGGCTGGAGGGCATCAGTGCAGCCGAGGGCGGCGTGCTGGCCGCGGAAGACGAGCAGCCATGGGGGCCGCAGCGGCTGTGGGACCGCTACATCGCGGAGAATGAGCGCATCGGCGAGGGCGTGTACCTGGCAGAGTGGGGCGCCGTCGGCGCGGCCGTGATCAAGGCGTCGGGGGAACCGTGGCGCTACCTCGCGGCGGTGCTCGTCCACGAGTCCGTCTGGCACCTCTTCCTCATCGGCGGCTGCGCGATTGTGGCCGGGGTGCTGGTCGAGCGCAGGCACGCCTCCCCCCCCCCCCCCCCCCCCCCCCCCTCCCGTACTTAGTCCCCACCTCTGCTCTGTCCAGCCGGACGATGCCTCCACGGCCTTGCGGATCCCAGCCTGCTGTGCATGCTGGGATCTCCGCCTGCTGCGATGCCGATCGCGCAGAGTTCGTCATTGCATCTCGCGTGCTGCATGGGTCTGCTCTTTGGTGTATGTGGCAAAGTAGCGGCCAGCGGTGGCGGCTGGCATATTGGTCCATCTGTCCGCACCGTGGCCCGCGCAGCCTTCACTGTTTTATGTGTCTCTGCTGCATAGCGAGAACAAGCAGCTCGTTGTGCCGGACCGCATGCAGTGGACTGTGTCAGGTGTGTCTGTGGCTGCAGTCGCGGCCGTCTGCTGCAACCGGGGTTTTCAGTCGCGAGAGTACGTGGGGGTGATTGGCCGGTGGCTGCAGGTATGGCATCATGCGCATGACGATCATGCTGGCCATGCTGGCGCTGAGCAGCAGCATGGCGGCCGTGCTGCTCGACGACGAGTGCGACATCGCGTACGGCGCGTCGCCGCTCGCCTGGGGGCTCATCACATGGTGGGGCGTAGACACCGCGGCACGCGTCACGCTGTGGCCGCTGCGCGACGCCGGGCGCCTGCGCAAGGTTGTCGGCACGTACAAGAACCTCTCCAACCTCCTCCTCCTGCTCTGTGCGCTCCTCTCCACCTTCATGCCCACATAGCACAGCACACCAACCCGAACACGGTCTCACTCTCTCCGGGCCAACTTGCGGTTGAACCCGCCCACCCGCTCTGGCGGCACAGATGTCGCCGTCATGTCGTGCTGTGCCGCGTCCACGCCTGGCATGCTGCGTGCACTGCATGCTGTGTGCAGTGATGCCTGTTCTGGCAAGCCAGCGGCTTGTGTGCACAGCTGACATGGCTCCGCCCCCCTTGTGCACAAGCAGGAGTGCTCCAGTTCCCCCGTCTCATTCAGCGTGGCGAGTTCTGCGACCTGTGCTCCACGTATTTGCCGGACCACCTCCACAGTGCTGGTGCTCTCCATGTGCATGCCGTACGCATGAGGGAGATGCATCTTCCGCCGCACGCCGCACCGCGTCTGCAGTTTTCCATTCTACCTCTTTGACAGAACAACGGCCCGGAAGCAGCATTGTGCACCTGGCATTCTCGAAACAGACACGATTCAGGTGTGAGTGTGGCGTACTGGATGCGCCTGTTGCTTGTGCACCAAACTCACGGCGTCTGCACGCATGCATGCAGGCACGCTGATCACGCTGATCATCTCGGAGCTCGCGCTCGGCGTCTCCTCCGCCGCCGCCGCCATCGCCGCCGTGCTGTCGGTGCTCGCCATCGCGCCCGTCATCGCGCCGCGCTGGGCCACGAGCGCCATGGAGGCCGCAACCGTGCCCCTCGCCGCCGCCGGGGCCATCCTCTTCTGGGTCGTGCTGCCTATCGCCGGCGCCGGCCGCGCCGCTGGCATCAGCGACGCCGAGCTCGCCTCCTGCGCCAACGTGCAGCTGATCCCCGCCTAGACAAACCACGTGCTGCGTGCCACGTGCTGCGTGACACGTGCTGTGCCATGAGGACACACCGGCGTTCCGCCCGGGGGTGATGTGGGCAGACTGCGAGGGCCGCGCCGGTGAAGTGCAGCAGCGTGGCACGGCTGGGGATGCTGCAGTGGGTGGCTATTCATCCACATAAGGCGCTGGGTGCCGGTGGGTGGTAGAGGGGTCAGCGCAGTGGGCGCTGTCGTGCATGTGGCCCCTGGCGGCAGCTCATTGTGTGTGCTGCGCATGCGGTCTGTGGCCAGCACGGTGACAGGCTGGCCAGCCACATGCCGCCTCAGTTGCTGCGTTGATTGTTGGCCGCTGGGCTCTGCCACACAGCAGGCGCGCCTGACTCAGCCGCAGACGAAGCTAGTCCGTGCAGCATCCTCCACCGTGCGCGCTGGTGCGTGCTGTGTGCTGCACCGAGCAGGGCCCCATTGATTGTGTGCCACTGCGGAGTACCGCCTCAAGCAGCAGCGCCTGGGGCATCAGTCGTGGGGCTGTGTCAGGCTTGGCTGAAACACCTGCGAAGAGGCGGTACCTTGAGCAGCCGTTGCAGCTTGACCCTGCTTGGGCGACGCCCGCGCGTGCTGCGGCGCCTGGCCGGCATTGCAGCAGCGGCAGGCTGCACCAACACCTGGGCATGCAGTCAGGGAATTTGCTGCTCCTGTGCGCACTGCAGCTGTCACGGAAGAGGCTCTGCCAGACGACCAGGATGGTGGCGGTTACATAACGTGCTGCGGATAGTAGCGCATATCCTAAGATTACGATTATACCGTCAGAATCATATATTTATGTTTAAAGCACCATTGCGGTGATTCCCATCTTCAGGGTCTGTTGGGGTGTCGGTGTGAGGTGGCATTGTGGCCTCGTCCATGCATGGTGCCCATGACGCATGAGGACTGAGTTCTGCTGTAGGGCTGCCATGTAAAGTGCCGTCTCTGAGATACGTTACAGAGTTATGCTCCATAAGGTGGTCTCTTGCCTCAGACCTTGCATCGCTTTTCGATTTCGTTGTGTTCTGAATCTTGTTTTCGCAGCCAATTCTGTGTCACGGTGATGCCTCAGGAGTGGCCGTCTGGGTGTCAATCATCATCCCGAGAGTGACCAAGCATCATAGTAGAGGTATTTTATGTTATCAGCTTGACTGGAGGCCAGCCACCGAACAGCATCACAGCGCCACATGCTGTGATTGGAATCTCATGTGAGTGCTCCCTTTCTCATTTCTCCAGACTATTGCAGGCATGTTAGCCTGATCTGCGGGCCGGCATCACGGCTCGCACTGTTCGCGTGCAATTGCGCTCTGGACCGTCATCACCGGTAACACATGACCAGGTTCTGAACCATCAACAACATTTGAAGCCAATGCCAATTGTATGTCGGTCTTGAGCGGTAAGGACTTTGTCCCATCGAGCTCGCCCCACGCACAGTCTTCTGCAGAACATCC
>JALKAD010000162.1:576661-588521 GCA_024500015.1 Ulva compressa
ACCAAACAGCCAGAGCACACCTTTGATCCCAGCCTCTGGAGACTAATTGCTAGCTGACACAAGCTGACGAAGCGGCCGACGTTGCGGATGTACTGACAGGTATAGTAGAGCTCACAATGGAGAAAACCATTTGTCCTAGTCAGTTGCGATGCGTTCTGTTGCGATGAATTTGTCGATCGTGCCATGTTCTGACCGGAGACAAATTCCCTTTGATGCCACGCGGGTCAACGAGTCGGACGCAATGGTCTGCCACGGCTCGAATCTGATGCAGGGTGTGCCAGCTTGATGCAGTGATTTACGGTCGCTTGCAATCGACACACTCACAATCCGCGGCCGGGGAAGCTGGACACCGGTACAGACATCGCCAATGCGATGGTTCTGTTGCAGGACCTGAGTTCCACGGAGTGAGTGATTCCAGAAGTATGTACGTGCGTAACCCTGTTCATTTGTGTTGCTTGATCGATATGCACGTCTAGCTCGTTCGTCAAGGGCGCTAGATCGGCTCGACCGCGCTGTAGAAACACTTGCCTGAGACACCATATGTCGAGATATGTAGAAATTGCAGCTGAACGTACATGATTATGTATCAGGAACGGGGGATGTCCTTGCCGTATTGGTCTGAAGGTTGCATCTGCAAGCCAGTTCTTGTCCAGCACCCGGCGCCGGTACATGCAGCTTCTGCGCAAATTCTACAGATGAATCTACGATATAGCGTACTCGAGATCGTCGTGACTCGATGGCAAAGCCTTCAGCGAGCTCGGGGCTGCCAGCGTTTTCGTCCCATGACACAGGGAGCGTCGAGGACTGGGAGGCCTGCACGTAAGCCTGCAGTCAGACGCTGAAGCGCTGATACATTATAGATGTCCCTGGTGGTAACGCTGCAGCAGGACCCCGAGTGACGAGAATACAACAAGCCGGTTTTTTCGTGAAGACATTCTTCTGCCTCTCATGCATCCTGCTAGCGGCGCTCAAGATATCAATGGCATAATTGCTCGCCACGGGCGGTGGATCGAGCATTAGATGGCACGCTCAAGACGTCGAGTCGCATCGCGATGCATTGTTGGAGTGGACGCCCGGGAAACCACGCGACAAACGACCATGCATTGATGTGACCTGCTGTAAGAACAATTGAACGCTCTCTGTGATCTACACTGCTAATTTGCGCGGTCTTCTGACAGCATCATCGTGGTTTAATGCCAGGAGGCATGTGTTAACCCGTACACTGCACCTGACAGCGGGTATTGTGAACTGTGGCCTGCAGGATTTGGTCTCACCATCGGGGACAGGGACACAGCACTGATCAGCACCGTATGTGCCTGATGTAGACCAGCGATAGACATACAAATGCTAGATATAATGTGATAGTAGCCGACCGCTGCGTCCTCAGTGGTCATCTGCTGAGTTCATGCTGAGCGCTGGAGCAGGTCGCTCAAGCGGTCCCATCCGTGGGCACCGATCCGCACCTCCTGTCGTCATCAAGGCTCGACAAAAACTTCAAACTAGGCACCGTTGCCTACGATGGGGATCTCTTCGGGTGTGGTCACATCTGCCGCGAGCTGAGTCTGTGCATCTGGCTTGTCGTGTTGCTGCACCTACACCATGCCCTTTAGGTATACTCCTGCAGCTTGAATGAACGAGCTGAAGTTGTATCTTGCGCAGGCAAGCGGCTTCTCTGGATCAGGCCAAAACAACGCGACGGTCCCTTCCAGTGACCCGGCCGGCTTCATCCGGCACTTCCGTTCAGCAGCACCATACATCGCATGCCATCGCGGATGCACGTTTCTCGTCGTGCTACCTGGGGAGGCGATGCTAGACAAAAACATCGTGGTTCGCATCAGCTCCGCTTCCTGCAGTAAATGCAGTCGGCTTGCGACCATTTCACGTGACCACAGAGCAACTAGCAGCGCTGCAATTTGCATTGCCAGTCTGCCCGAATCGATCTAAAGCTATGAACAAGTATCCCCGCTTCTGCAGTACTGTTGACATTGCATCCCTCATCCTGACCTTTTGTTCGAGCGCCTTCTGCACGGCTGCACAAGTGCTAATGGAGGGCTACACAAGTGCTTATCTGCACGGCTGCACAAGTGCTTACACGTATGCAGGTGTCCTTCGTTGACGACATTGCAATGCTGCATGGTATGGGTATCCGTGTCATCCTAGTGCTGGGTGCGGTGCCACAGATCAATCGGTTTGTCCGACTGCGAGGAAAGGAGCCCCGCTTCGAAGGTGGCTACCGCATCACAGATGAACTGAGTATGGAAGCAGTCATGGAAGCAGCCGGTTCCAACCGTATCTTGTTCGAAGCCCTGCTCTCGAAGGTGTGTGCTCCTTGTCTACTCTGGTCCCTTGCAGCGGCTTCAGGCACCATCTCAAGCGCACGTCATGTCAGCAAGGACAAACAACAACACCACAGTCTGCCTGAGAGCACCCACTGGGCCTCGTTGGACTCGCACAGAGTACGCTGCAGACTGAGTGTAGACACTATAGTTGAGGCAGTGTGTGGAGACCTCCTTGCCTGCCTGAGAGCAGTCAGGTAGACCCTGGTTGTCCTGCTCAGAGTGCGCTCATGACACAGCGCCTATGATAAGCAGTTCCCGCTGAGGCCACTGTTTCACCTCCACATGTGCTTCAGGCACCGCCAAAACACGTCGCAACATGGCCGCTGCACGGGTGCTGCTCGGGAGATCTGCCTTGGCACGCACGAATCTCAGCCATGTGTTCGTCGCACTACGACTGCTGTTTCGGTAACACACACCTGTAGCACTGCACCGCTAAAGCTGAGTCATGCAGTATACGACACCATGCATGCAATGGGTATGACACCATGCATGCTCATTTGCTTGGCTGCATCTGGATTCACTCAATTTCAGGCGCCTGCCCCGCAGCTTCGTGTGTCGTGCATGCTGCGTGCTGCGTGCAGGGCCCATCGATGCCGATGGTGCGCCGCCACGCCCGCACGGAGGGCGAGTTCCACTACGCCGCCGCCATGCATGTCGTGAGCGGCAACTACATCGCCGCGCGCCGCCTCGGGGTCGTGAACGGCGTCGACTACGGCTACACCGGCGCTGTGCGCTTTGTGCACGCCCCGGCCATTCATGCGCAGCTCGACGTCGGCAACGTGGTCCTCCTCTCCAGCCTTGGGTACAGCGCAAGCGGCGAGCTGCTAAACTGTAACTCGTACGATGTCGCGGTGCGCGCTGCGGTGGAGTGCGGGGCCGACAAGGTCATATGCATGCACCTTGATGAGGTGGCCGGGCTCGGGCTGCCGGAGTGGCTCAGCGTGCCGTCCGCGGAGGAGCGGCTGCGTGAGATCGACTCCCGGTTCGCGCCGGGGCGGCGGCCCGCGTACCAAGACCTGGCAGACGCGTCGGTGGACGAGGCGCGCACACCGCCGGGGGGGGCGGCGGGCGGCGGGGAGTCTGTGCTGCGTGCTGTGCGCATCACGCGCGGCGCGCTGCAGGGGCAGACGGTGCAGCAGTGGGGGGAGGCGGCCGGGGGGGCGCGGCCGGGGCGGCCGCCGGCGGGGGGGCTGGTGAGTGGGTTGCAGCAGCCGCTCGCGATTCCGTCGGCGGTGATGGCGGCGTATGAGGCGTGCCGGGGCGGAGTGAAGCGGTCGCATCTGGTGGACGCGCGGCTGGATGGGGGCCTGCTGCTGGAGCTGTACAGCCGGGACGGGGTGGGAACGATGATTTCTGCAGACTTCTATGAGGGCATCCGCCGCGCTGGGGCGCTCGATGTGCCTGCCGTCAAGGTGCGCTGCGCCATGGATTGTTTTTTTATTTTACATAATCCAAAACCTAGATCATTTTCCATTGCCGTATGTCAGAGCTGCTCACCTGGCACGTCCCGATCAGCACAGGCAGCAGCCACGATGTCAGCAGACAGCATCAAACACGTTTTGCACACGTTGCCAGTTCCGTTTGTTCGATTTGCGGTAGCACTGTGCGCTCGTGCGTCGTCCTGTGTCTCATCGCACTCGCTCGCCACCCTGGTCATAGGTGGGGACTGTTGGGGATACCGTATGTTCATGCATGTGTGGCATGCATACCACGGTGGTTTGACACTGCATACAATGACATTGCCGTGTCCATAACGACATTTACATGTCCGTGTGTGGTGCAGGAGCTGCTGGCACCACTGGAGGCGGCGGGGATCGTGGTTGCACGGCCGGAGGAGGCACTCGCGGCGGAGATCGAGTCGTTCGTGGTGATTGAGCGCGAGGCCCGCGTGCTGGCGTGCGCGCAGCTGCGCGACCTCGGCGCAAGTGAGAGCGGCGAGTTCCGGCACGTGGCCGAGGTGGCCGCCTTCTGCGTGCATGCCGAGTTCCGCGGCACCGGTCGGGGGGACTCGCTGCTTGACTGGGTGGAGCAGGACGCGCGCTGCCGCGGCTTTGACGGCATCGTGCTGCTCACGACGCGCACGGCGGACTGGTTCCAGGCGCGGGAGTTTGTGGCGAGCGGCGCGGCGCACGCGAGCCGCACGCTGCCGTCGTCGCGGCGGGCGCGGGTGGACCCTGCCCGGAACAGCCAGCTGTATGTGAAGCGGCTCGAGGCGCCGGTGCCCGGCATGCAGCCGGGTTCGCGCATCGGGTACTGATAGTCAACACTGAAATGTGTCCAGCTGCACAGTCACGGTGCGGCAGAGGACACGGCAGGTGCGAGCCCGCGCTGATGACACGGCCGCATCCTACAGTGTGGCATCGAATGGTCACGGTACTTGGATACTGATGATGGCGGCGCGGCAAGTGTCCAGCTGCTGCTGTGGGTCTTGTGATGTGTGCTGTGTTGGGGAAGTTGTTTGCAGCCAGGCTTGCTGGGTGCTGCGAAACGACATTGCGGCGGATGGGGCCTGGCCGGTGCAGTACGGGCACAATCCAGGAGGTGCGCGGTGTGCTGTGCAGCTAGGATCGCAGCGGCACGGCGTCTGTGGAGGCGGCCTTTGCCTGCCCGCAAGTGTAGATAGATGTAGATAGATAGATGCAGCGCAACCATGGCGACTCGTCTGGTCAGCTCGCCTCCGTTGTTCCCGGCGTTGCCAAGGCTGCCATGTGGTGGCGGTGGCGGTCGCCTCGCCCGGCGCGCTCCTGGGCGGCGGTATGAATATGACCCAGATCGGTAGCACGCTGTCGTGCGGATCGGTGACGTGAGTGCTGATTTTCTAGCAGCTGATGGCGTTGTCTCCGCTGTCCGCAGGCACGTATGAACCCACATGGACGAAGTGCTTGCAGCCAATGCGAGCGTATGCAGCTGATGACACCGCCAGGATGGATGTGTATGGTGTGGATGTGTAGACTAGGCAGATTGTAACTTGAGACGCCAGCAACTGGAATGAACGAGCGCCTGAACGACCGCCGGTTGGCATGTGCATCTGACGGTTGCTGTCCCGTTGCCGTTGGCGCGGCCCGGTTGCAGTTGACAGAGATGGTGTAAATGGCTGCAGCATCTGGCGGTTGCAGAGGGGCCATGGGAGCTGACAGCCACCAATCAGCATCAAGCTGTGCTATGTCATCATGTCCAACCATCACATCGCTGCTGCGGGATACACGACCAAATACGTAAGCCTGGGATACGTGGATGAGCGAGCCCAGGAGACATGCCATGGCGCAGCACTGGCACTCTCAAAGCCTGGCATTGGCGGGTGCACCAATTGACAATGCCATGGCTGGCTGGGACCACCCACAGCATGCACGTGCAGGCCTGCTTCTGCCGCCAAGGCTTTGCGGCAGAAGTAAGCCGGCTGCTCAGGCCTGCACAGAGCGAATTGTGCCCACACGGCCAACTCTGCACACATGTCTGCATGCATGCTCCTGGGTCTTGGCTCGCCGGATGTGTCAATGGCCTCATCGGCTACGGAAAGTAACTAAATTCACACGTACATACCTTGCCATGTTGTACTGGCCGGCTCGCATCTGCTGGGTAGGTTGTGAGTCTAGAATCTAGTTGTACATTCGCTTGGTGCACTGGATCGGAGCCCCTCGCTGTAAGTATACACACCTAGCCTGCCAGTGAGAGCACGAGTGGGGCGCCAGGCTCAATCTCTTGCCGCACAGTGGCCATCCCATCATGGGGCTGACACGCTGGGCCCAGAGTCAAGTTGATGGGGCGGCGGGGACGGGGCAGAGCGCACGCGTGCATCATGGAGAGGCCCAGATGCCGCTGCCTGAATGAGATACGTTACAGAGTTATGCTCCACAAGGTGGTAGAACACACAGGTACAATTCATGCCGCTGCCTGAATGGACTGGATTGCATCAGCTCCACGCGGCGGCAAGCCGCGAGGTGATGCATGCGCACTTACCGCCCACGGCTGGGGAGTCATCATGACGGTCCACGGTGCCACTGTCCGTGGGCGCGCCATGCCAAGGATCCGAGGGTATGTAATGGCGCAACACGTCGTCTTGACATGAAGACCTGATCCCAGGTGTTCTGAAACGGAGCTAAATGATTTGCTGTGCCGCCGTGTTGGCGACTCGTCAGTCCATGGTGTCGTGCGCAACTCGTGCGACCATACATGCGTTGAGCGAAGCCTGACACGCACTGTACGGCCTAAAATAACATTATAAGTTGATATGCGTGTCACACGCGCATTTATGCGTGGGCTGCGGGGTGATCGTGTGCATTCTAAGCCCGCTCCCGTCCGACCGCACCGCCATCGAATTTCGAAACGAACACTGTTGGCGCGTGCAGCAGTCGAAAACGGCTCGCCGAGTGACGACGCTTTAGAGATCTGGCGCAATGCTCAAGCTGTTTGCTTTGATGTGGACTGTACGCTCTCTCCCTCGCGGAAGTCGACACCATGTGTGCGCGATGCGTGTGACTCGAACACAGCCTGGACTTTGACAACCGCCATTCTGTAGCGCGATACGCTGCTACAGCCAATGTCAACGGTTGCTGTATTCACGGCAAGCAACAGTTTCAAGGCGTGTACAGGTACCATCCTCGAGAATGACTCGCTGGATCTTCTCGGCGAGTTCATGGGCAAGGGTGCCGAAATCGCCGACCTGACAAACCAGGCGATGGACGGGAGCATGAACCTGGAGCAGGTCCTCTTCAGCATCCCACAATCCTGCGAGCTTCCAGGCCTCATTTGCCCTCAGCATGTCGTATTTTGGCTCCAAACAGATGCCTTAGCCAGCGGTCTGCACAAATTTGCCCTCAACACAGAACTCAGTCCAGTAGGGAGCAGAAGCTGCCTGCTGGAATGCCACATGCAGCCTACCACAGACATCCGGCCTTGTGTTACGAAAGCCTCTGAAGGCCTCTGATGACCATGCAGGCTCTGGAGAAGCGCCTCCAGATCCTGGACTGCACGCCGCAAGACCTGCAGGACTTCACCAAGGCGCACCCGCCCTCGTCACGCCTGACACCGGGCTCGGTGGACCTCATCTCGTCGCTGCAGTCACGAGGCGTGGAAGTGTACCTCATCTCCGGTGGCTTCAGGTGCGTGTCTGACCCACACTACGACCGCCACTAGTCCTGTCGCCTGACTAACTGTCAGTGCATGGACCTGGCTACGGTTCACCGTTATCAGCTTTTCAAAGCCGGTGTCACTGATCCGTCACAGCATGCCGATGAGCATTGGCTGCAGCAGCTCCTGCCCGGTGCGGCCATGCGTCAACCACCACTCTTGCGGTGACAGCAGATGACTCAGCCAAGGGTGTCGATATCTGTGAACCGCAGCAGGGTGGCCATGGGGTAAACATCAGTGACCGGCAGCTCGAGAGACATGCCAGCGATACAGCATCCCGGCATGTTCTGACTCTTGTGCCTCAGAAGCCGTATCCAGATTGACAGCGCTACCGGGCATGCAGGGAGCTGATCCTGCCGCTGGCGCGGCTGCTGGGCGTCCCGGCACGCAACGTGATGGCGAACCGCATGCAGTGGCAGTTTGACGACGACAGCGGCCTGCCGAGCAAGCTGGCGGGCTTTGACCCGCGGCAGGCGGTGGCGCACAACCGCGGCAAGCCCGCCGCCATCCGTGAGCTGCGCCGGCAGCACCCCTACCAGAACGTCGTCATGATCGGCGACGGCATCACCGACCTCGAGGCCGTGCCGGCACCCCCCCCCCCCCCCCCCCCCCCCCCCTATGCGCCTAATTGCTATCGCTTCGCCGGATTGCCTGGCTTGATATCGCTTCTGCCCCTGGGGCTGATCTGCCACCTCTGCCCCTGGTCAAATCGATGCAACATATTGTCGGCCACATGTACTGACGCAGCACATGCAGAAACCAAAACAATCGGGCATCACGCCAAACCCGGGCGGCCATCGGCCACAGCGCCCCTGCGGACAGAGGCAGAAGAACATGTAAATGTGGCAGCCTCCCACATGCATATGTTCGGGCACTGCCATGTAGGCCTGCCCTCGCGAGGCCTCGTCTCTGCCGTGTGTCTCGCATGCATGGAGCCTCTGAGTTATTGCATGCTGTTTGTGTAGACAAGTTTGTGTCAGCTGCAGATGTCATGATTCCTTGTGCAAGTGGCAGCCTGCAGGAAGGCCGACACAGGCTCATGCGGCCGACTGTCGGTGCAACCTTGCATGCGTGTACGGACCGCAGCTCCCCCGTCGCCCCCGTCGACCCGGCATGTGTTGCAGCAGAACACGCCAGAGGATTCTGTCTAATAGCAGCATGCAGCATGCTCCATGCTTGTGATCGCGAGGCGGTGCGGAGGTCGTCACCGGCAGGCCTGCATCGGCAGACGCATGGAGGCCTGACCACGGCAGGTGCTCACAGCAGGTGCTCATGCAGGAGACGGGAGCTGCGGACCTCTTCATCGGCTATGGCGGCGTCGTGGTGCGCCCCCCCTACATACTATTTGTTCCAAAAGTTGCAGCAGCCCATACCACCTTCCCCTATGCGATTTCTCGAGCTCTTCAGGACCGGGGCCTTCCAAAGCCTCCCGCCCCGTGATGTTCTCTGCCACCAGACCTCCATACCAACAGCACAGCGTTGCCGGCAAGTGCCCCATCGATGACGTCCGCGTACCACCGGCGAGCGGAACACTCGCTGTGCACACGCGCACAGCCGGCGAGGGTGAGATTGCCAGGTGGGGCACATGCATGTGCACCATGCATGCTGACCGTGTAACGCTCTGGGATGCAGGAGCGCGCAGCGGTCAAGGAGGAGGCGGAGTGGTTTGTGCGCTCCTTCTCGGAGCTGGTGGCGGCGATGCAGCGGTACACTGTGGCCATGGTGGGGTCGGGCGCGTGGGCGTGTGCCGCCGCACGCATCGTCGCGCAGAACACGCTCGAGTTTGACCCTGCCGATGAGTTCACGGACACCGTGAAGATGTGGGTGTACGAGGAGGAGGTTGAGGTGCGCCGCAGCACGCCCAGCATGCGCAGCGTGCCCCAGCATGCGCAGCGGCTGGCGAAAACATACATGTCGGTGGTGCTGGGTCTTCATTCGCACACTGCGTTCTCATCCCCTGACTGCCACTTCACGCTTGTGCTGGTGACAGCCTGAGTCCCCAACAGCCAGCCTGCCCCCTGCCGCTGTCTGTGGCTGTGGTGTACCGAATGTATCAGCACAGCAGCCTGGCGTAGTGCCAATGCAACCTCACCCACGGCGTGTTATCGCGCCGGTGCACGTCCCAAGGTGCCTGCTGTTTACTCTTGCCGTCACCATGCTGAGGCTGACACCGTGACTGTTCCCTACCCCATTTTCCCGCCTCCATTTTGCCTACCCCGCTGTCCCTACCCCACAGCGGCCCATGCTGCAGGGGCGCAAGCTGTCGGAGATCATCAACGATGAGCACGAGAACGTCAAGTACTTCCCCGGCATCTCCCTGCCTGAGAACCTCGTGGCAGTGCCAGACCTGGAGGCGGCGGTGGCGGACGCTGACATCCTCGTCTTCTGTGTGCCCCACCAGTTCATGCGCGGCATCGTCAAGCAGATTCAGGGCAAGGTGCGGCACCACCTCCTCCCCCCCCCCTCCCCCCCACCCAAGATCCCCCTGCTTCATCCCCGGTTGGCTGCTGCAGCATGCAAGCTGCTAGCTCCCTCGTCCCAGGCCGCCATGGCGGCTGTCTGGGTCTGCCGTGCTCCCAATCGTGTTGCGTTTTCCCAAGAGTGTCAATCCTGCATGTTTGTGTCACACCGCCGCGGCTGCGCACCCGACCCGGGACCCACATGACGCTTGCGCTGCCATGCTTCAGGCGTGCCGCCGTGTGCGTGGATCTGCACTCGTGGCCAGCAACGCTGTGGGGCTTGCAGGTGCGCGACGGCGCGATCGCAGTCAGCCTGACGAAGGGCATGCGGGTGCGCAAGGACGGCCCGCAGCTGATCAGCCAGATGATCTCGACGCGGCTGCGCCTCGACTGCAGCGTCCTCATGGGCGCCAACATCGCACCGGACATCGGCCGCGAGGAGCTGTCAGAGGCCACGCTCGGGTACACTGTGCCCGCGCACGCCGACCTCCTCACCAAGCTCTTCTCGAGGCCCTACTTCCTCGTCACCCCGATCCCCGACGTGGTGCGGCCCCGCCCGGCCGTCCTTGCATGCCCTCCATCAAACCTGGTGGTCAGTGACGGCGACACAACGCGGCCACTGCACGCTGCTCTGGTGCCTGCGGTGCATGCCGGTGTGGCGTGAATGCATGCATGAATGCAAACACGGGTGGTGAGATCTCATGATGTGACATCTCATGAGATCATCATGAGAGGATCAGCGGAGCCGAGGGGCAGCTGCTCATCGGCGTGTAGCACGCGTGCACAGCATGCACAGCAGCCGCCCAGCCTGAGAATTCCTGAGAGGGCAGACAGACAGCAGCGTGGGTTCTATTTGGGCGATTGCAGGTTGCATGTGTCAGTGTTGGGTGTTGTCATGGACACCTGGTACGGCTGCATGGCGTGCGCAGTGTGTGTTGCGCGCATGACGCTGGCTGTGCACATGCGTCGCACCACACAGTCCTGTAGACTGCATCACTGAAGTGTAATCGCTGGCAGGCTGCCCCACCTGCCGCCGTCTCCCTGCCTTCCTGCATGCGGCAAGTCTCAGGAAGCACAAGTTCAGTGGTGCATGTGGTCAGGCTCTCATGCTTGCATGTTTTGGATCAGCAGCCACACGTTCTCTGGAGCATCAGCTCAACCCTGTGGAGTTTGGCGCTGTAGCGTAAATTTCAAGAGTTTCAAGGCACTGCATTGTAGGTTTCAGGAGCTTGTAGACGCCGCAATGTTAATCTCAAGAGCTTCAGGCTCCGGGGCGGTGGTGCAGGTGGGTGCGGAGATGGCGGGTACGCTGAAGAACATCGTGGCCCTGGCGGCGGGCTTCGTCGATGGCATCGGCGCGGGCTCCAACTCCAAGGCGGCCATCATGCGGCAGGGCCTTGCGGAGATGCGTGAGCTCTCCAAGGCGCTGTACCCCACCGTGCGCGACGAGACCTTCCTCGAGTCGTGCGGCGTCGCCGACCTCATCGCCACGTGCTACGGCGGCCGTAACCGCCGCGTCGCCGCCGCCTGGGCCGCCGCACAGGTCAAAGTGCGGCGCACCTCCCTGTCTGCTGTGCCTTGTTGCGTCTGCGGTGGGGTGGCTGGTGAACGGACTGTAGCTTGCAGCTGTGTTTATGGCTCTGGTGTGGCTGGCTCAGTGTGGGTGGCGTGGTTTGGTTTGGTAGGGACTTGTTCGTGCGGTGAGGTCGTTCTTGACAGCGATGTCGGTCCACGTTGTCAGTGCAATCAGCAGTCAGTGGGTGTGTGTTGGTGTCACGTGCACTGCCCCCACTCGCAGTCAGGCGTGCCCATGGCCAGCCGGATATGCAAGCCGGATATGCAACTCGGTGCGGCGAGATCAACATGCATTTGTGAACGGCTGTCCGTGACATGAGCCACGTGACTGTGCTGCGCTATGCCGTGCTGCGCGGTGCT
>JALKAD010000162.1:612676-626796 GCA_024500015.1 Ulva compressa
AGGTTGCGTACATATTTCTGTGACAGACGCATTCTGGTCCGTCTGCTGTGTACACGTGTACTGGACGCGGAGCGCGGATTGCAAATCATCTACAGCTATGTCGCTCCTGTGGTGACGAAATGGCCGTCAGGCGCCTTTCAAAAACAGGAACACGTTGGCGACAGTGGCAAGCGCCTACCGCGTGAACCTGCAACAAGCTGGCTTGCCAAAAAAACAAGGCTCTGATGCCGTGCTCCCACCGGACAGGTTTGCGCCGCGCACACGCGTAAGCAATGTTCAGAAAACACGACTGCACGGGAAGCAGCGTATGCTCGTCCGATGATTGTCCGCAGCGCGGAGTGCTCTAGCGAGAACTGCCATGGCTTTCGAGGTGATGGCGATGGTACAAGCTCATCATGTGCACTCCGGGATCATGTGTACATACCCGAGAACACAGCCAGCAGATACGGATGCAGCGAAGCCCGCTTTTACAGCTATCGCATGTGTGCGTATCGCGACTACGTGCAACTGCAAGAAAGCTTGCAGCTGGCCCTGCAATCTGCTCACGTACCACGCGACGTCCCAGTTCAGGAGTGACGCACTCTGCCTTTGCCTTCTGCGTATAGCTGCTGGCAGAGGACGGCTTCTGAAAGCAGGAACAGAGTTTGCGAGACATTGGCATAATGCTACACCGGTGTACCGGATTCGTATTCCTTGGGAGCAAGGGAGAAATATTGAACATGTACAGTGGACAACCGTTGTCACGGACTGAAGCGCTGAAGGCAGGAGTCCGACGCATCGAAGCACTGAAGGATTGTGCTCACACACGCTTCCAGCCCCATCCGTGACGACCTGCTGCATGCTGGCCAACGGAGCATGAGAGGCACTCGTAACCTCTCGAGATCGATCTCTCTGCAGGGCCCCGGTTCACATATTGTGTGGCTTTGGCGTGGTTCCCGCGGTGGTGAGGTGCGGCCGTATGCAGCATGCGGGGCCCCGCGGGGGAGTGCGCGTGTGTAGCTGTGTGGGTGCGGCTGTGTCAGTTGTGTCGAATTGTTGTCGCTTTTCGTCTGCGACTGTTGCTGCTCGTTGCCTACTTGCCGGGGTTTTGGTCGTATGCCTTACACGAGTCACCTGCTGCATGCTGGCCTGCGGGGGGCTCGTGGTGGAGTGCTCGAGTGGGGCCGGCTGTAGTGGGGGTGCTGCTGTTGGGGGGTCGGTGGTGGCCGGGTTTGCTGTAGTGGGCGGTAGTACGCCGTGTGGCTGGTGGTTGCTGTGTGCGGCTGTGGCGTGGGTGCCGCGGTGGTGGGGTGCGAGCGTGCGCGTGTGTGTGGATGCGTGGGTGTGGTTGTGTCGGCTGTGTCGGTTCGTTGTGGCTTTTCACCTGAGACAGTTGCTGCTTGTTGCTGTCTGCTTTCGGGGGTTTTGGCCGTCTGCTTTCCTGCTGTTGCCCTCGCTGCCGGGCTCTTGCGTTCATCTCCGTGTAACACACGAGTCACCTACGTTCCATACCACCGGCATGTGAGGGGGGCCATGGTCCCTAAGCCACGGCCGCCGCGGCCTGACACGCCGCTGGGGCACGCGGTCGGGATCGGCGGCACATGCATGGATCAGAGCCTGCAGGGCGGATGTGGCCAACACCAAACCCACAGCAGGAGCGCAAACCCCCCAGGAGCCCTGAGAAAGCCCCCCAGGGCCGTTCACCAGCTCCTAAAAAAACCAAAAACGAGACTGGGAACGGCAGCTTGGGAGGGATCACAAGCGGGGGCTGCGCAATGATGCAGCTACGCTGCCGGGGCGGCACATATATGCGCCGAGCGCCTGGCAAGCCAGGCGCCTCACAGACCGTGCGTGTTGAACTAGCGGGACCCTCGTGATGTCATACCGCAGCGGGTTATCGCGGGAGCGGGAACCCGGCCAGTTTGCTTCCCTGCTGTTGCCCTCGCTGCCGGGCTCTTGCGTTCATCTCTGTGTAACACATTGTGCCGACACGCAGCATTGTGCGACCGGCAAACGCAGCATTGTGGCTTTGGTCTTACGACACGTCACCAACGGATTGCAATTGTCGCAGGCAATCGCACTACGCACCCGCCCACAAGCAAAGCACCTATGGCCCACGCCTGTGTCAGCGCCCATCTATTGACTGCGTCAGGTTCTTCACCCACTGTGTGCATAGCCTGCGCCACTCAATAGCTAGCTACTGCAAACCCCCGCCCCCGAACCCCCCCCCCCCTTCCCCCCCCTTTCTGCCTCCACCTGCAGCCACCACGCACATCACCAGGCCCTGCCAATCTCACTGCTCATCCTCACCTTCTGTCCATGCATCACATGTCGCTCATACGCTTTCGTGGGGCTGCATACGCATGGCGGCCTGTGCTGGGTGGGTGCGCGCATGTGCGCATGGCATTCGAAGATCCTGACTCAGGAATCCTGAGTGAGTCCACTCTCATGGAATTGTACATGCCCTCTGGGCATGCGATCCCACCATTTGCGCACGCATGGGACTGTCAGTGGTCATGGATGTGGAGATCGTCATGTGTATGTCACAGTGTCTTCTGGTTGCAATGATTCGACTTTCCGCCAAGCGCTGTGTAACTGCCCACGCCATATTACAGCACAGGCCCCGTCACCTTTGAGTGGCGCATGTGAGTATCGGATTGGTGGTGGAATTCACTGAATCTGCACTGTTACATACGCTTGCTGTGAGTGAATAATTGATCTACCGACCGTGCTTGGGTTACAACCGATCCGATCCCATGCCATCTTCATGTGGCTCCTGACCTGCCGTGCTGCGTGACCTCCTCCTCCTCCTCCGCCTGTATGCACAATGTTACTGTGGCCAGTGCCCGCACAAGTCTGGCGTAGCTGTCAGATCGTTTCCCGCAGACGAGAGGTGTGGGCAACGAGAACCAAGAATTTGAACTCAGTTGTCGACGCTGGTTGGCTGCAGCACAGATCTGTGCTTCGCACAGCAAATCTGTGAAGCCTTACACAGGTGATGCCACATGGCGATGCAAGATTACAGGGGGGGCCCTTGTACATTTGGTCACAATCCATGTGCGCATCCAAGACTGACTGGTATCTCAGGAGATAGTGGACCTGGTGATCGAGAAGCCAAGCACATTCTTAGCAAAACTTCTAGGCCATACAGTGGTACCAGCAATGAACCACAGTCAAATCGCTGTGTGCAGCATTAACAGCATGGCGCCCATGGGTAAATGACAGTCTTTGCAATTGTCTCTCGCTGATCATTGAGTGTGCAGCTGGCCACTTGGGATCCCATGATGAGATGCGTGAAATTGATCGGAGGAGCCACCTCAAATCGTGGATTGACGACTCACTGAATTGACACTCAAACAGTGAAATTACATCCTGCTGCATAAGTGCATCATCACACTGGGAGAGGTTTTGCGCACAAGAATTCTGACTGACCTCTCATGATGCGTGCGGAGGCCACATCAAGCTGCCTAGCTGGCATGGCCACGCGGTAGCTGCATCGCCTGTGCACGGGCGGACTACAGATAACTACCTACTACAGAGATGTACACGCCAACGCTTCCTCGCCCCATTTCAGCAAGGGTCGGACAATCATACAGAGGGCTTCTGATCTGTATGATATGTTGGCGGAACTGCCGCCTGCTGTGGCGAGGGTGCATGTAGGTCGGGGTAGGCTGGAGCGGGGTGGGCATCATATGCAACAGGGGATGGGTATGGTGGTGGACTTGGCGCAGATGGCTCGACCGCTGGTGCGTACGGCGGCGGCGCGGTGTGGTCTGCTGCATACGCTGGTGCTGTGTGGATTGGGGGAGCGCTGGGCGTCGCATATGCTGCGGTCGGGTCTACACCCAGCACAGCAGGCGCGGGGTAGTGCAAATGTGGGCCATGCGCATGGCCGTTTGCTGCCACACCAGGCATAGGATATCGGTGCGGTGCCGGTGGCGCTGCTGGCACTGGGCCAGCTAGAGTATTAAGCGCATGACCATAGGCAACGCCACCCCCAGGGCTACTGTCAGACACCGCGGCAGGGCCGGTGGAATGGTACGCCGGCAGCACAGCGCCCGGGGCAGCAGGTGCAGATATGGTCACTGTCGTCGAGCCGTTGTCCAGGTCTGTGGATGGTGCGAAAGGAGACGGATAAAACCCGGGCTGCTGCAGGCGCTGCGCATTACCTGCGTCCAGCACATATGTGACACTGGTTTGCTCACTTGCAGGATGTGGTGCTGCAGATGGATGCGTGTCTGCAGGTGCAGTGGCTGGTGCCTGGGTGGCTGGGGCGGATGGAGCGCCTGCGGGAGCGGGAGGGCTGAAAGATATGTCCAGCATGAACGCTGGCTGGGGGTAAAACGCCGGATCCTCTATGGCCTCCTGATTGATTGCTGCTGGCTTGAGCTTGACCACGCGGTTTGCCTCCATTGGCGGCGGCTCGGTGGCTTCCGGGCCACCAGTACGGGCACGCTGCAACCACCTCCCGCACTGCAGTAGTTCTGTGTTGGGCCCAGACAGCCGCATGTCAATTCGGCTTGACAGGTTGGCAGACCACGCTGGGCTGACACGCTTGGAGACGCTTGGGAAGTAAAATTCCGCCACAACAGCAGTTCCCGCACCCAAATCGGCGGCTGGGTTGTAAGTGTAAGCGCTGCCGATGCCGCCATGGCGATGGTTCGCCGCGGTGGCCTGGAGACCCACCTGGCGAAAGATGTCAAAGCTGCAACCCAGGCAGAATGTCAGAGTTTACGAAGGGACGGAGCATGGCACAACATCGCTTGCCGTTTCTGTTGACACCGGAGCCTGAGCCTTGTGCGTTTTTATGCAGGTCGATGGAAAATGCAGCTCTGTGTGCAAGGCAGTGGATCTATTGTCAGGCACTGGAAGGCATCGCAATGCGACCCGAAAACGCATGTGCGGGCGGCTGCGGTGCAGCGTGACAACAGAGCAGGGCCTGACGCACCTGACATCACGTGTGCCATCTTCCTCTTGGTCTCTGTCCCGTGCGCACCGGGCAAACCGCCCAAGTGGAACAAGGAACAGGATCGCCCAGATCACAGTGCCGACCGCGAACGGCGCCACAATGCCGTCTGCATCCTTGAAGTACACCAGGTAGATCAACAGCATCTGAGCCATGGGGAGCAGCTCAATGATGTAGTTCACAGCATCAATGGCGTCCACATCAAACGCTCGCGGTTTCCGGGACGCATGGAGTGCCAGGTACTGATCTGCCAGGAACGAGATCGCCAGGCCGACAGCGCTGATCATGGGGCTGATGGGCAGCACGGGCGCATATAAAACCCCCAGCGCCACAGTGCGGACTGCAGACGAAAAGCGCAACGGGAGATTAAACAACGGCGGCTCCAAGGCAGCGTTCATGTATGCCTGCGTGCGGGCCATGTGGGACAGAAAGTGGAACTTCAGCAATCTGGAAACGTCAAAGATGCTAATCAGGTCCGGCAGGACAGCGTTGATTGCCTGGATGTAAAATGCAGCCTCCACAATGCCGCCTCGTGTGTACCTACATGGGAGAACGAGCAATGTGTGGCCTGTCCGGGCTTGTGAGCGCGTGCATAAAAACCTGAGCAAGCTACAATGAGGCAGAGCTCACCATAAGCCTTCTGACCCCGGCAATGCAGTGACCACGGCAATTGGCACAACAAAGCTGTTCAGAAGGTAGAACACGGAAAGTTTGATGACCAGGGACAGCATGGTGCTGGTTGACGTGACGTTTCTCTCAAAGTCTGTGACCACTGGAATGAGCACACCAACTCCCATGTTGAGGATGGTCACCGACAATCCCTGCACCACCGACAGGATCCGCAAGGATACGGAGTCTTGGAGCGAGTCAAGAGCGTCAGTTCCAAGAGCAGTGGTCCCAAGGCCAGCCTGCATGAGCGGCAAGCATGTAACAGGACCGACAGTGACATGCCTTTGACCCAGCCTTGCACGCATTGAACAGATGGCACCTAGACGGCGTGGACTGCAGAAGTGGATGATCTTCAGATAGAATCATGGATCGAAACATAGGAATCTGAACACACAAACGTGCAGCCCGACAGCCAGAACTTGGCAGGCAGAAAGACAGCATCAAGGGCGCTGTTGCAGACATTTGACTTGCAAGCAGTGGTTGCATGAGGAAGAACCTGGTCTGCAAACTGTACATGCACCTCAATGCAGATGTGTGCAGGAGAAACCTGCGCTGTGATGTACAATGATGGTACATGTGATGTTTTCAGCATGAAGGCTGTGCCGCACATCATCTTTGTGGGCAGAAGGCAGTAGCGCACAGGATTGTCTGCACTATCCTCCATCCCAACCTCCCGGGTCGTCTGAATGCGCTCATCCCGCTCCTGCAAAAAATTCTGTGATGGACACGCACCAGAGGAAAACATTCTGTATCTCCAGCAATACGGCACACCCAGAATGCGCAGGGTATTTCAGAAACACCAAACACTAGGTGCAGCAACCCCGCTGTAATGCACTTCATTGGCCATATGAAGCCGCATCAGTAAGTGGGCGGACAGCACTGGCGCACCTGCTCTGCAAGATATGTGAGGAGCCCCTGGATGCCACATGAAACAGCCACCAGAATCAAGTATGCCAGCCATGAAAACACTCGCCGATGCCCACCATGACTTGATGTTGCGGCGTTCTCCCACCATACGTCTGCTGGTTCAGGCGCACGTTGAACGGTGATGAAGCGATCTGTTTGTTTTCCGTTGGCCATCGCTGGTACACGGGGAGCCCCAGAGAAAACGCCCCCTGCATGCAGGGCGGATGGACGCATGCACACCAGGCAGTGGAGACCGCCCGGACTGGCCCAGGGCCTATGCCCCCAGATTTGTTCGGCTGTATCAAACGAGCTTTCGAACGATATCTGCAGGACATGTTCAGCATCATCTTCGGGTGGTACACACCTGTTAACACATGAAAAATCCTAAGCAAACCAGGTGCAAAGACAGTATCAGCAAGTTTGATTGACCGGCTGTGATCGATCACCATGTTTTGTTTATGACGCGCATAATTGAATGTGACCAGTGCAGCTCCCGTTGCTTTCAGCTCCTCTTCCTGCGCTGCTTCAAACTGCATTTTCAGCTTTGATAGCTTAGCTTGGAGGCGTTGCTTCTGCGATGCAACACTTCGCAAACCAGCAACACTACGTTTGTAAATCCAGTTCTTCAAGCCTCGTTTTGCTGCCACATCGCGCAGCATGAGTTGGCTGGCTTCTGCAAGCCGCAACTCTGTCTCCTCTATCTACACACAATCTGCACGCTGACCTAGCACTGAAAAACGCTGACCTAGCACTGCGAGCCACGAAGTGCGGCAACACGATGGGAAGCACATCAGAAGCGGGAAGTAGCACAGACACACCTGATTGTTCAGATTGAGGACTGTCCCGACGTTGCGGATGTGGAAAGCAGAGATGACCTGACCATAGTGCTCTGAAAAAGATCGCAGCTCTGCATCAATGCCGTCACATCCTGCTAAACCGCTCACCCACACAGTATAGTCTGCTGCGGTTATATTTCTGGCATTCGTTTCTGCGGAAATGTCTGCCTGCATCTTCTTGAGAAACGCGAGCCAAACAGCCCAGGCAAGTGTCCCAACAGTACACCAAATCCAGGCTTGGTAGACAGGCACGTCAGGGAGCTCCTCATTCAGCACCATGGCACAGCAGGAACAACATGCTGCAAGCACAACACTGCCTCATTCAACAGAAATCATTCAACAGACATCCAGGCCCAGCATATTGATGTCATGCAAACGCTGCAGGCAATGCCCATCTTGCTATGTCCATCATGTTGTTACCACACCAGTCTCAAACCCACTCTTGCACAATGCCTGTTTATGCCATGACAGGATTTGCGCACCCTGGGGGTCTGGCTCGTCGCCGGAACATGCGTCTGACCGTGAGCAAGGCGGTCTGCTGCTGCATGCAGGTTCCAGCTGCTCCAAGCCATTGCAGATTGGCAGGGCAAGCTTTGAAGCATCGTAAACACATGTAGCCGGGCCTGCATGTCCATCCCCAACGTATAATCTCTCACAGATGGGTGTGGCATTGCTGCAACGTCAGGGTCACACAAACATGAAGGCGATGGAGGTGATGGAGCGCTCACAGTCAAATTGCCCTGAATACGGGCTATCAGCGCAGAATGCGCCCAAGCTCAGGTCCAAAACAAAGCCGCCCACCTGAACATGGCAGCAGGTGGCACGAGCTGCCTTGACTTACTTGAGTACCTGAAACGTTGTGTTTGGCTGGTCCAAGCGGGTGGTTTGGACGCACACCTCGAAGCTTTTAGGGCATTCATCAACAAACTGTCCACTTGCTCCAGATTCTGCTGCCACCACCAAATCATACGAGTTCGAAAAGTTTTGATTGCGAATGTTGGAAATCAAGGGGACCATCGCTATGACTGCAAGCAGCACCATGATGGCGCAAAGGTAGATCAATGTCCGGAAGTACATGCCCAACCCTGCTGAGTGCTTCTGAATGGTTCGCGGCCTCACCATCCATGGCCATGTCCCTTTGTCAACCGAGGTTGCACTTGAATTCTGATAATTGGGTGTGAACAGCAGCATGCGCCGATGCTGCAAAGCTCTTCTCCTGGAAACACAAACATGCATTGGTGCCGTTGTGGACACGGCATCACAGCCTGCTGCTGGCAGGCACTGACCCCCGATGTCCACTACACGCTGTGTGGTTCACTATGTGCTGCGGTTTGGTTCATACGGCGGTTTGAAATCGGGAGATGATTGCTTCCTTGACGAGCATGATCACAAGTTGTACTTCGAGACGCAGTCTCGAAACGTTCACAGGCCAGCCTGCAGCAGTTTTGCTCACCTCGACGGTTCCATTGTCCCCAGATCCCACCAAATTCAGCTAAACATGAGATTGTGTTAAATGCTTGACGACCGTGGCCAACATAGACGACCGCGCGGTCCACGCCCTTCTATCTGGATCAAGACTACGTCGGACGCAACCCATAGAACCACTTCGCATTCAATGCACCTATGATTTCAAACATGGGATAGGATCACATAGATCATAGTCTATAGGGCCTGGACTTCAGCTAGTACAGTGACTCGATGAGACGGGACATAGCTGGGCCTTCTATGTAGGTGTTCTCCAGATGCATGCACGACAGCAACCACTGGCTCGATCATTACATGTGCCAGGTGAACAGAGAGGTACAGCGTCCCAAACAATCGCAGGCCCTGTCGCACAGCCACTTGCAGAGAGTCAACTGCTAATTCAACGCTAGCGTGCCAGGCCAACCCGATAACAAATGATTGATAGTGCCCCATGGCACCCAAGGTATAGATGATGGTAGTGCTCTGCATCCAGGGAACAGGAGTAGCAACCTACGGCAGCACTCACATCGCCAGAGCTGTTACACCCATGTTTCCACATGGCCATGAACAAGCAAGTGCGCGCCCTGGCCGCTACCACAGTGTCAAAGGCCCGCCGCAAATCCTCCGTGCTCGGCACAGCGCGCTTGAGCAAAATCCAAAGGAAGGGGGCTGCACGGGCGCACAGCTACAGCAGGAGTCAGCACCAGCCGTGTCAAGGCAGGTCGCAGACAGGGCTGCATGCGGGCGGCATTCAGAGGAAAACAGTCGTTGGCACCAGAAGAGTAGGGAGCGTGGTAGCAGGAGATGGGAGCTGGAGAGCAGGAAGGCTTTGCAGATTCACCCACATGTGCGTTGCAATCTTATGCCCCCAACCTCAACAGTGGAGAGCAGACTGTCACAAGTGACATGGTTCCCTGAAACATCAGATTGAATGATCACGAAACAAACACAAAGGACATCGAGCATCAGGTATCCTTTATATCATCGCTGCCCACATGTCGCATGTATACAGGACAAAATCAAAGCACTTCAGTTACGTACATCTGCGTGGCAGCTAGAGGAGCAAGGACCAGCATTGCTCGAGTTGGTGTCAAACCATGCTGCATCTGAGTGGGTGGGCATGGATGGGATCAAGTCACCCTCCCGACTGTCAAGATCGTACACAACAAAATGTTGCCATCAAGTAACCTGGGTAATCAACAGCATACCCAGATGTGCTCGATGAACAAGTTGAGCGTGCCGAACCAAAACCACCAAAAGAAAGGTCCAGCACGAATGCATGCACATCTGGCGCTGCAGCGCGCTGTCACACCTAGATTGTGCCCCATGCATCTTGGGGCACAAGGCCTCCTGGACATGCCACCCGAACACCAGCATGCACTCTTAAAAAGACTCCAATCTCAAGAGGCTAGACTGCATGCCCTCCATAACACATGTGTGCTTGCAGGCGAGCATAGCTTGGGAAGCCATCAGCATGCGCTGCATGTCGCAGGAGCAGTGCTTAGCCATGTGGCCATGATGCATACGCACAGGAGGTTAGTGAGTCCAGCAGCTGCTCTGCGTATGCATGACATGGCCAACATCATACCCACACTAAAGCAAGTGGTCTAGTGGTGCACTCGGCAGACAAGGGGCACGCCTTTCTGTACTGTGGTAGACAAAGTAGATACATGCACACACTGGTGAAACCGTCCACATCCCACGTTCCATGTCCCTGCACTGGCTGGAGTCTGCGATGCATTGCCGGGGCCACAACATATACTTACTGCCGGCGCAGGCGCAGACTGCAGCCAGATGACAGACAGCCGAACAGTCTACATATCTCAGGTGAGGAAGTGGTCATCATCATCGTCACCGCCTGCATCTGCAGCAGCATCTGCGGCCTGGTCTTCATGCATCTGCTGATTCAGGAATGCAGACATTTCAGCCAGATCACACTTTGGGGACGGCAGCTGCTGGGACAGCCTCCCCACCTGCACATCACCGGACCTTGCTTGCGCAGTGCGCTGTGATGACATGAGATCCACACGCGTACTTTGTACATTTTACATGCCCTGTGCACCTCAGCTGCAGGCTGCTCCCAATGGAGACACACCATACCATAACCCGAGGTGTGGGCAGTTGTGCGAGGTTTCAGCGCGAGATCCTTACCTGCACATCCAATGCGCGCCAGCAATTACCCTGCTTGACCTTGGCCTGAATCATTTCTGGATTTGCGCTGCAGAAGGCCTCAAGCACGTTCTCCGCAGCGTATGCTTCTGCACTGGCAGAGAATTCTTCCACCCCTAGAAAATCCTGGTACGATGCCCATGCGTCCTCAGCTTTTCCAATATATAAGAATATCACAATTATACCTGCAGTCAGGCAACCCCGTGTCAGCGCTTCGGAAGAGGTACTCGAGCATGCAGACGTGCAGCGTCCCATCCCCAAATATAGATCAACGCCCTCAAAATTAAACCACTGCCCGCAGTGGCGCATCTTGAGGCTAATCAGTGTGTGTGGCAGGATGATTGCAGCACGTGATTTGGCCGGAACAGCACCTAGGTAAGCCCGGCACATCAAAGCAGTAGTCTCCATCCCATGGCACACGGTTGCCCATTTTAGCATCAGCGATGCAGCTTCAGAGAAATTGCCCTGTCTGATCATGATCCCCACGCCGCGCTGCACAAGGTCGTGAGCCATGCTGCCCATTTCACTCTTCATGTACATGTCCAGCGCCCGTCTATACAGTTCACATGACGAGTCGGGATTAACATCTTCCAGCCATCTCGCGCCACGGCCCAAGCACTCTGCTGCTGGAGCGAGTTTCCCGCAGTCGACGTATTGACCAGATGACTCTATGAGTAGCTCATGCGCACGGTCGTACTTTTGCATCTCCACACAAATTTTTGCAGCTGTCTCCAGATGTTTAGCGGCGTGCCATGCTGTGCCCCCTCCCCTCAGATTCGCTTCTGCCGCCTTTTCATAAGCTTCTACAGCTTTTTCGTTGACTCCAGCCACCTACATCAAGCAGATGCACGATCTGGCATATGCATGTTCAGAGTATCAACAATGCCCAAGTGTTCATTGTCGTATTACCTTGTACTGCAGAGCAGCCTTCTCGAACAAAGGCATAGCATCGTCCCAAGCGGGCTTCAAACGCATTGACGTTATGGACGGGCGCAGCAGCTTCTCAGCTTTCTTCATCAGTGCGTCGGCATCACCGCTCATGCTGCGGTACACGCCACACTGGACAACACACACGCAACTTGTACTGGGTCAGACTGGGGTGACGTCGTGCGTCAGGCTGGGGTGACGGGGTTTCAGAGGGTGAAGCTTGTTAATCACACTCAACGTTGTGACTGGCTTATGCAATCGTCACGCTCCTAACGCGCAATGCAGCAAGGCGTGCATGCGTCTGATCCCAGCTGAGAGCCGTGGAGACACTTATCGGTAGGAACGGTGCACGTCAACGGAACGTGCTCGCTTATCAGCAACTAAGCACAACTTGTTCAGCCGTGCCGCTACAAGCCGGACTCTCGCGACCTTTCACATTAGCCGCCCGTGCAGATCATTGGAGTAAGCAAATAGGTGATAATGTGTGCTTCACACACAGAAACTTCAATATGTTGCGGCACGTGGCCACGCGTGGCAAGAACAGCTTGGCTTGGCATAGCTATGCACAGTCGGGCACACTGGCTTTGCGAGCTGTTACCACCAGAAGCCACATATCCGCCGCGCGCCGAGTTCTAGATCGTAGCACCATGCATGGCGCTTTTTCGTTGTGTGAGAAAGTAGAGATACGTTACAGAGGTATGCTCCACAGAGGTATGTGTGAGAAAGTTACAGAGATATGCTCCACAAAATTGCACTACACAAACGGGCTCTTGCGTTGATCTCCGTGTAACACACTACACAAACGTAAGCAAGCATGGCAATGCATCAGACACTGTGCCGTGTTGCCATGGCCATGGCATGGCACACGCCCAGCATGCCATAGTTCGTCAAAACTTGCACTGAGAAACTCAAGGAGCGACATTGGGCTGCACGATCAAGATCCTCGAGTTTGCAATTGGGTCGCTAGCCTTTTTTTCAGCTGGATATCTTCTGGGAATCTTGCGGGAAGACCTTTTAGCTATATTCGCCTTGCGACGCTGTTTCGAGCTGCAAACAAGCCAGTAGACTCTATGTACTATATGTGATCGATCGCTGGTGTCAAAAGTCGCGAACATAGCACAACCCCATCCCACAACCGTTGGCCTGCCATCCACTTACAGCGGTCCGGGACACTCGACGCATCTGTGGCGCGCGACGTCCTACAGTAACACATGTAAGCCTGATACAATCGTGTAAACTGTCAACACTACTCAATATGTACCTCTGCTCAAATTCATTGCCATGTATACATGTAGTCTGGTGCCAGGCACCATGGGCTGCGCGGTCGTAAACACTGCATGCAGCGAGAGCATCTGGCGACAATGTCATTTCACAGCCAAATGTATGTCAGGGTGATGCAATGTCAGACTAAGTAGGTGGCTTCCCGTGCCGGCAAACACACCAATCGCTCTACACTTATCAGTCGAGGGGTCACAAGGGATGAGGCGGGTGATACAGAATCACAGCAGGGTACAAGCGGAAGTAGTTTGGGTGATTCGGCGGAAGTTTGAGCACGGACAATGACGATGCAGGCACGAGCGATAGCAGCCTGGAGCCGCATCGGGGGATCAGGTGGGATCAGGTGCGGTCAAGGCGCTACAGCCTCAGCCCACAGCCTGCTGGAGTGGACCTCAGTGCTCATGCTAGTACACGAACACAACAGCCACGTGCATGTCGTCGGCTTTAATATACTGCATTATTTCATGCGAAATTGCTTATGTAGCTGGCTATGAACTTGCTCACAGTATCCCCCCGGGTTCTCGAGCTCATTACAACACTTGCAAAATGCGCAGTGCACAGTCATTCCTCCGGCCCCAGATAAAGCAAGAAGATATGACAATGCTCGATCTTTGAATATGTACCGGCGGCAGTGCTACACGGCGTGGAAGTTGCCATCCCGGGGCGCAAATGTGCAATGCGTTTTTGCCAGCTGTCGCTTTGATCATGTCCCACGGCGCGGACACAGCACAACTCCGCAGCGAGTCAAGCAGAACACATTGATCATACTATTTATAAGTCATTTGTGCCTCGCAGAAAGTCTGGTGCTCACGAATAGCTCAGCTGTGTTTGTCGCAGCTCTGGCGTCAATGGAATGTGCAACGAACCTGCAGCGCGAATAGTTTCAAGCGGCACGCGCCACTGTCAGGCCCGTAAAGTATCAATCG
>JALKAD010001617.1:0-19393 GCA_024500015.1 Ulva compressa
GTCTGCCCCGATCAATGTCTGCTCGTTTGTGTGTGTATGTGTTGTGGCTGTCTTGTTCTCAGCAGCAGGCTGCACTGTATGTGTATTGAGACAGCCGCAGTGGGCAGGCTGTGAGCTGCTGGTAGCTGGTTTGTGGCTGGCCTGGGGGCTGCTGCATCTGGCTGTATGCAGGCTGTGGGGCTGCTGCAGCTGGCTGTATGCAGGCTGTGGGGCTGCTGCTGCTGGCTGTATGCAGGCTGTGGGGCTGCTGCAGCTGGCTGTATGCAGGCTGTGGGCCGGTGATGGCTGGCTGTATGCAGTCTGTGGGGCTGCGTCAGCTGGCTGTATGCAGGCTGTGAAGCAGCTGTTGTGGGCTGTAGACGCACCTGTTGGGGCAGCTGTAGGAGAGCTGTTTATGGATCAGTTTTTTTTCAGATTTGGCCTGTAAATAACCGATTAAAGGCCTGTGTGCCATGTACTTCGTGGTTTTGTCTGTTGGTGGCCTGTTGGTGCACCTGTATGCTCTTGAACAGATGTCTGGGACAGTGCTTACATTTCATTACAGCTGTCTTTACACGAATGTCGATGCTGCTAGTGCGTATGGCGTAGGTCGTTCATTGTGGTACAGGTCTCGACAGGAAAGATAAGTAGTTGAATATGGTGAAGTCTGAGTAGGCTGTAGCAAAAGACAGCAGGTAGCGACTGTGGCTGGGCAGGTCACAGAGACACTGCAACGGCCTCTCGGTGCCAGACTGGCCAGTCACGGAAGTCACTCACAACTTTCACACGAAGGACATGGACTCAACGCATGCTATCCGCTTCGACCGCGTTGGGCACAGCCACTGTGAACGCGGGTGCGTGCGGTGCAACAAGGCCTTCTTCCCTCTGATACAAAGGCTGAAAATCTGGGATATCGGAGGCTCAGGAACTACATTAAGTCAATATGCTGCTCATTCATACGTTTCGTGATTTGGTACAGTCTGGAGCCAAGTTTGGCGACGTACACACCGTCGTGGACGTTGAGTGCAACGCAGGGACCACGACGGTGTCCATTGTCACCTGCAAACCAATTACACGAATGGAACAACAGCAAATTGCGTTCGTGGCAATCTATGCGCAGTCACTGGCAGAGTTGAAGGTCCAAAGCATGTCACTGACCAGAAGGTAGTACCGAGTTGGCAGCAGAGCTGCATGCTGCAGGCAAGGAAGCACAAGCCTGACATTGGCAGGTCCCAGGTGCGTTGAAGATTTCCAATACAGGATTTCACAAGCATCCTTGCTTGTGTCTGGCACCATGCCCTTTGCAGTGACCAACGCCAACCCAGCGCCTCCATCAACTGGTGAAGTGTGCATCACTGCTGTCAAGTTGTACAAGTTGTTGGGACTGATCTGGAGCCAGACCATCTCAATGCAATCGCTGTCATGCAAGGTCTACATGTGACCGCCATATAGGTGTTCAAATGTTCGACTCGTTGGCACGCAACAAACACCTGCAAGGAGTCGAGAAGTTTCATGAGGAGATGAGACAAAGCATACACTTGACAATGTCGGGGAGTCACTGGGAGGAGAGGTCACATGTGCCCAGGTCAATGTGGGTATTGGACTGTTTTGGAGATGGCATGTGCACCTGGTGGACATCAGGCTGACCATGGACACTTGGGTCCAAGCTGTGACAGTGCAGTGCCACTGCATCTCACATTGGGAGGAACTTGCAGGATATTCCCAAGTCAAAGCACTTTTCAGAAAGGAGATCAACGATGGTCGTGACATGTATCGCCTGAGTTTGGAAGAGTTTAGAACAGCTTGTACAGATGGCTCTGAAGGCTCAGAAGAAGCAGTCGAGCCAAGCTGAAGTGTAAAGGCTATCAATGGGGGTGCTCAGATATAGACTTGGATGAGCATTGATGTCTGTGCCACTTGAGTTCATGCCAGTCGCTTGCACCAGAGTGCAAGCTGCAATGCCACAGGCATCTGTGGCACGGCTGGTGTGGTGGCACAGCTGCAGGCCCTCGATTGTGAGGGCAGGGCTGCTGTGAACAGGCTGCAGGCCAGCTGTGGATGCCTGTGCAGCTGCTGTGAGCAGGCTGCAAGCCAGCTGTGGGTGCCTGTGCAGCTGCTGTGGGGGGCCTGCAGGCCTGCTGTGGGTGCCTGTGCAGCTGCTGTGAGCAGGCTGCAGGCTTGCTGTGGGTTTCTGTAGAGCTGCTGTGAGCGGTCTGTGGAGTGGCTGTAGGCAGCTGTAGGGGCACCTGTGAGGCAGTAGTCAGCCTGTGAGCAGGAAGCCACCTGTGAGAGTTTGGACCCAAAACCTTCTGTAAAGTTGCTGTGGCTGGCCTGTGCGCAGCTGTGAGATCAGTATGTGATGTACAATATCTGTGAGACCTGCTGTGAGTCCTGTGCATGCAATCTGTACAGACAGCTGTGAGCATGCTCACAGATGCCCACTTCGCCACTTACAGGGATGTCGATGCTGCATGCTGCTAGTGAGTGCCCGGGGCGTCAACACTTGGTCGCTTGAAGGGACGACGTAGGGGCGCGACGACCTGGAACTGAGATACGTATGCAGCCACCATGCGCAAGCTAAGGACGAGTTTTGTCTGCAGCTGGCGCTCTCGTCGGCGCTGGCTGGCAGGGCCTGCGCGTACGCAGTGCAACAGACTGCATTCATCGATCAAGCAGGCGACATGTAAATAAAAACCGTCCTACTTATCATAGCATGCCACATGATGTTTTAACGGGCAGAAATGGGCGCGTGCGTGCACAGTGACCTAAGCAGCGTCCAGGCAGAGTGCCAGCCAACACACAAACCAGCAAAGTTTGATGAAACCGCGGGGGCAATCCATTCCCAACCTTCACAGGAACCTTTAAATAGTCATAGTATAACCTGTCACGATCGTGGATGGCGCTTTAAGAAAGCCGTGCATGCTGCGTCGGCCAAAGTGATGCATGGAGCATGAAAAGTTTTTGCTTCCGGAAGTAATGTAAAACCTGCTCCGCGACGCGCGCGACGACAGAATCAAATGTAAAGGATCGAGATCAACATTCATTCAAAATCTCAGCTGGTTTAATTGAGTATTCGCGCCGTACTTGGAACGTTTCGATTCAGCCGCGCGAACCCGAAGGGTAGGCCTTAAGAAAAGAATGTCCGATTTTTGTCCAGTCCCAAAATCAACTTGAACGAACCTTTAGGTATTTTACGGTATACCCTGTTCTTGTTCCGTGAAGAACACCCTTGTTCGATGACATTTATCAAGGCGCAGCTGACATCTGCTGTTTTCTCAGGCCCTCATGCAGCGTGCAGAGATGCCTATGCACGCAGCTGTCCGATCTAAGCTATGATGCTGGGCTGCTCTGTAAGAGTGGCTGCAGGACAGACATATTCGAAAACTGCGACTGGACAGCAGTGACGGCACAGTAATGGTGGAATCTGGATGCCCCTGTCAATATGAGGGGTGCATGTCACGGCAACCCCCATGTCATGCCTCACGTCCATCATGCATAATGGCTGAACATGATGCATTTCATGTTATGATTACATTGGCTTTACTTCTGACGTCCTTGGGCATGTACGCGGGTGAGGGCGTGGACGAGATATGCAGGAGGTGGCATCATGAACAGCTTGACTGCTGGTGAGTGCAGCCTGAAGTAAGATGTGCCAATCATGGCAGCTATATTGCAGAGCTGGAACCATGGCCTGATAACTGCAGGGCATCCGTATCGGGGTTGTACATGCCATGCGATATGGGCTGCCTCACGTTGTGTGCAATGACATGCCGTGAAGATTGCGCATGGGCCTGGACACTTGGCTACAGGACCTGGCTATAACATATCTGCACGCCATGTGGCACTTCTATGGTAAAGCTATTCTACTGTTCCGTGGCGATCACCGTGGCGATCACCAGCGTAAGCCCCCACAACTGCGCATGCGCACCGCCACATGGCCTTGCTCCTCAAGCCCCCACACGGTTGCGGAGCCAGGACTGGTGCACTGTTACCTTTGCGAGGGGGAAGAAGCACAGGGTCCAGCTCTCAAAATCATGCATCTGCTGCTGAGCTTACCGTCACGAGCAGAGCATTGCAGGCAACCAGGCCAGAGCTGCTAACCCCTAATGCATGGAGATTAACCCCTAATGCATGGAGCCTGACCCCTAATGCATGTAGTGGGGTAATATGTGCCACTCTGTTGTAACTTGGACAATCTATCCTCGATACGAGTGAACGGGAGGATCTGTGAAAATGCAGTGCACCAGAGTGCATTCTACGCTAGAAGTACGGCATAGCGAACAGCAGTGGCAACGGAACACAGTCTATATCTGGGCCCAGCTCAACGCGGCACCTCATTCACAAAGGACCACTGCAACACGTGCACATGTGAGCACAAAACTGCGCCCTGTAACTTGCATGCGCGCGTCTGAGGGGGGGTTCCGGTTGGTTTACCCCTTCACGTATTGGGTCCCGGTTCGCTGGAGGCGTCAATGGCATAATCGGCCAAGTCAAGTAGTGCAATTCACATGTACTAGGCATGTTGTACAGCAACATTTACAGGACTTCCCAGTAAAGCCGAAAATGTCAGTAGAACTGAGAAATGGGTTCTGTGGGTCCCAAGAGATAGACAGAGTCTCGCGTGAATCGGCCATGCATGCGCGCGCATTGCAGCAAGCAACACACCCCCGCACCTGGAGAGCCTGTCTGATGGGTAGCAGGACACACCACATACAAGCGATTCTACCATGTGCTACACGCTCGACAAGGTAACTGCAGCGCCACAGATGTAGTTACATCTACGCTGATATTCAAATATGTGTTAGATGCAGCACATTGGTGAAGAATCGTGGTGGTTTAACAGTGTTGCCTCGCCCCGCGCAGCAGCTGACGTGTGTGTATACATAGCACTCCCACGCACGGCTCATTCACATACCGCATCTATGCTTATTTCAAAACATGCACCTCACAGAGTTGCAATCACAGCTGTCCATCCGGCAGAGGCTGTTTCTGACATGACGCATCCATAGGAGAAAACATGCTGTTTAGAATTTCCCCTAATGCA
This sequence comes from Ulva compressa, assembly GCA_024500015.1. Classification (NCBI taxonomy): domain Eukaryota; kingdom Viridiplantae; phylum Chlorophyta; class Ulvophyceae; order Ulvales; family Ulvaceae; genus Ulva; species Ulva compressa. Next base: position 5,024 of record JALKAD010001617.1, read on the forward strand.
GTGTTGAGATTTTCATGCGCTGTGTCTAAGGCTGGCATATCCCGGAACACTCGAATATCCCAGAACATGGAGTATGGGAATTATCCCGGAATATGTGAAAAAGGTGGAATCATGGGTACATTTTGCAGTATTCCAATCGCGGATTTTGGGATATTTTGAACTCCAGTATTCCCGCATGTTCCCCATACCGTTAAAAAACTAAAGGTTCGTTCATGTCCGGGGCAAAATGCTTCGAATTCGACGAATATTTAGTTTTTGTCCCCTCGCTGCGCTCGGGAAAACGACGAACCACAAAACAATTAAAACAGGCTTTTGTCCCTGTCTACGAGAGCAGAATTCGACGAAATGTAACTTATAATAGTTGCTTGTGTCCCAGTATTCTGCAATTGCGGTGGTGATCGCGCAGCTTCGTACTTCTCCTTGTTGCGCTTCGGCTGTGCTGCTCCAAATGGCCTCCTCGTACTCAAGATCGTCGGGATCTACCGGTTCGAAAACTTTAATTCAACTGTTTACAATCTCCACAGCAGGTTCGTTTGCGCACTGCGGTACATCTACGTCGGTACCGTCGGGGCGTTGTGAAGGTGAGCTACGGCTCCGCTCATTATCGCTGTTGTCCATGATGACAGTCTCTACAGGTCAGCTAGTTCAACGAATGTATAAAAATTTCACCAGTTCGGTGTCCACGTCCTTGCGCTCGTATTCGACGACCGGAAGTAAATTAAAAATGGCGTGTCCCTGCCAAATTTCGAAAAAACGACGACCCATACAGAAAAGAATTCCCAATTTTTATCCAGTCCAAATATCCATTTGAACGAACCTTTACGTTTTTAACGGTATTCCCAATATTCCCCAAGGTACATCATGTTCGTACAGCTTGCTTGTGCGTTCGGGAGCTCTCTTGCTTTGACTTCAGCCAGTGAAAACAGATCCTAAACCACACGTAAGACATTTGACACCCTTATAAATCAATCTAAGTAGCGCTTGACACACTGTGGTGCCATGACAGTGCCTGTGGCAGCATTTTTGCTTGATCCGCTTTATGTGCGTGCTGTGGGCAGCAAGATACAATCTCCCTCTGTGCCCCAACAGCGAGAGGTGGATGCACGCGACCTGATTGAGCGCTTGGGTGGAGATGCAGCAACCAAAGAATTCAAGCTCATGCTGAGAGGATGGGATGGTTTGCTGGGTGAAGCAGCCCAGACATGCATGCAGCCCGACCCTGAGGCGCAGAGAAGCATGCACCAGCCAACTGCAGCAGACAAACTCAAGCGTGCTCGTGAGCAACTTGAAAAGTTGCTGACATTGGTATGCGCAAAGGGGTCTGGCAGCGCTATGCTCAAAAGTCAGTACCCTGCGTTAGAGCCTGTGGCTGTCAGATTGATGGGCACAAATGCGACCTCAGCAGCAACAGAGCGCAACTGGGCATTATGGGGCGAGCTTACACGGCAAGCAGAAATGCTCTGGGGCTGGATCAAGCTCGAGGAAGATGATCGCCTTTTGTTTGAACAGCCGTGCACACAAGGCAAGCATGGATGACTTTGACGTGCTCTTGAATGTATCCGAGGGGAGTAGCGCTGTTTAATGCTTGAGTGTTCTGGGAAGTCTCATGTGCGTTGTCTACTGGCGCGTGTGGGTGAGGGGGCACTGTCATGGGCACTGCGGCCAAATCTGCACCGCTTTGCAACAACACCATGACATGTGAAAAATTAGTACAATTGTGTGCGGCATGTCTTAGTACGCAAACATTCAATGATGTTCGGAAGGCACATATATTGATTCCATTGAATACATACTCGAGCATCGACAATTCACATCCGAAGAGGCCGCATTGAAGCCAATTTCAGCAATCACAGAAAGTAAGAAATTGAATAACATCGAAAGTGATTATCCGTTCGCAACACAAGAGCTACCATCAGAACTGCATATCGATGGACTTTCTAATGCACCATCGATTGCAGGATTTGAATGGGTGTGGGCTGCCCTGTGCCCTGACATGTGTTTCTGCCCCCCATTTATCCCCATATCCCCTGGAATAGGGATAATGTTCCAAATATCCCGGAACATTTAGTGCAATATTCCCCCTTGAGCCAGCCTTAACTGTGTCCTATTCATGTAACGATCACAGCAGCAAGCAGAGCAACTGGTGATAGCATCTGCATCAAGCTGCAAGAGTAGCACAAGCTCGAGCGTTGAGCGCCGAGCTTGAAGTGATGGGGCCATATGTTTCAAGACTCTACACTTGCATTGATGTGACAGAGCACCCGCATGCACGTGCCAGTGCATGTCGTCACTGCGCTCATGTGTAAATGTGCAGTGCAGCATGCAGCACAGCTCCTGTCTGTCCGGGTACATTACATGCACACTCAACAGAGCCAGAGGTCCATCTCTGGCATGATGTCGTACTGACATGGCTGTGCTAAGAGAAACCGAGCGTCACAGCCCTCCTTTGCAGCTTCGTGACGTCATCAATCAACAAAGGTGGTAGCAAGAAGACATCTGCAAGAGGCAATATCCTGCAGGCGTTGACATGTCCCTGCTGAAGCCGAGCATGATCATGGGCATGCACGGCTGCATGCACAGTATGGCACAACAGTTGGCAAGAGATCCTGATGCAGGGTCCTATCAAATCAGCAGAAAGCGAGAAACCGCGGTCACCATCATTGTTGGCAACAGGCCGCACCCAGTATGAAAGGTGTCTGCTTGCCTCTGTGGGCCGTAACGACATGACAGCACATCAACATGACAGAACTCAGCGCACCCTGGACATACACTGCCTTCACACTATGTTGCGGCCTGCTGTAATAACATCAGCGCTGGTACAGTGAACCATGACTTGAGCTGTGAATTGTGGTGCACACAGCTCACATGACGTGGCAGACTGAAACAAACAAGCTGGCAACAGACGAGCACACCAGCTGGGTCATCTCACCATGCGCTGCACTCCGAGTCAAGCGAGCCTGCGTATTGGCCCTGCTTTGACATCTCCTCGCTTCGTGTACGTCATGTGCGAAAATCGCTCTGCCAGTTGCCGGAAATGCCTGAACATTTTACGATGCCAGGCGCATCGACTTGTTCCGGGTCCAGGGCCGAAGCAAATCTTGCTGATCATATGTTGGCATCGTTTTGATGCTCCTCAGGCGCTGGTGGCGCATCCCACTCGAACAGCTGGGTTGACCTCACATTGGGCGTGGATCTACACGAGAGCGGCGTAGCATTGAAAGTCTACATCAATAAGAGGGAGATCGTATGCTCACACTATGTGTCCTGCTTGTGTTTGCTGCTACCGCTAGAGAAGTCTTAGATGAGCTGGAAATGTCTGAGTACATGATCACAGGACGTAGTGACTTCACATGCCGACGTCGGGAGGTCAATTGGATCAGCCTTCGCGCATTTAGGCAAGCGTTGTGTGGGACGCCAGCTTGATTATGATTGATGCCTGTCTTGTTCCCCAGCAAGTAGTCACTCCTTCAACGCAACTAGTCGTGCCAACCGACCGACTTTGCAGCAACGCGTACGTAGATAATAAATGGATATGAATAGATAACAAATGCTGTACAGCCGTCCGCAGCAAATCCTGCCGTGAGAAGCAATGTCGTACGCCAGTTTTGGAGGCCACGGAACACCAAGACAGCTACGCAGCCGCAGCAACGAGGAAAGAGATATGCAGTTTCATGCATCAAACGCAAGGAGTAGCAACGCACCATTCAAGGTTGCATTCTTTAGGATCAGGTCAGATTGAGGCTGGCCGTGAGCAGGACGCCGTCAACAATACGTCTCGCTAGACACGTAAACAATTCCGATGATACTCAACGTCATGTGGACGGTATACAGGTGCGTGCGGGTGTATCGTACAACCGGGAACGCAGCCGTGTGCGAACAGCTCATCCGCGCGACCACCACGTATCCGCCCCACAACAGCACGCCCAGGCCTGCAACTACGGCAGAACATCATCGGGTGGTACATAGATGCGTTTGCGGGCATTAACGGTGCGCTGTGAGGTGGTCGGACTTGACCTGTCTGAGCTCAGCTGAGCAGAGCCATTCTCGAGAATTCTCTTGCTCCTGGCGGTATCCGACAAATAAAATCCATGATATGGCCTAAACCCAACCCTAGAGCATACATGAGCAAAGGGCAGAGGCGCCCGTGCAGCACACGGTGCAGGCAGGTATATGGTGCACGTATGCATGAAAGTGCGATGCCCAGGCGGGCAGCACTGGACAAGACACGAGGGCCGCCGCTGAAGGCATGGTGGAAGAGCTGTGGTTTCAGTGATTCTATAGCATGCTCGCACGCCTGTTCTAGTGGTGTGGCTGCACGGCAGTGGCCCGTTGCTCCCCCTGGTTGCACAGCCTATCAAGATGACTTCAGCCCACCGCGGTCAAAAATGTCCACATAGATGACGAATCGAGAGCTACACGAGTGTATTGAGCGTGGCAGTGTGCGGCTACAGTTGGGGGCGCGCGCACAGTGCCAGCGGGGTAGGACCTGCCCGTGTACCAGCGTGAGTTTGAGAGCACGCACACCGGCAGCATACTGTGGCTGTGCCAAAGTTTGAAAGCGATCCAGGCAGCTGTCACTGATCTGCACAAGTTGGGCCATAGTGGCTTTGGCCAGAATCGGGGTGCCAGAGCGGCACTTTCAGCGTGAGGCGGCCATATGCGGAAAGGTGGGATCCTGACCTTCACAGAATGTATGCTTTCAAACACAGCTACCTATAGTGATACTGTGTGTGTAAGAGTGCTCGGCTTGATCAGTGCTGGCGGTTTTGCTTACCCAAGTCGGTGATTGGACGGATTTAAAAGGTGGATTTTTTTATCATGTAACCGCTGGAGGCCTCATGCATTGGGGTGCAGTGCCGTGCGGAGCCTCCGGTGACCCCCGATTAGCGTGAGACATAACTGCCACTTTCGGCCGGTTTAAACCGGGAACCGGATTGCAGAGCACCGGTTAGTCGAGGGAAGACTGTATTGTACCTGCCTTCACCGCTATAGCGGCCGCTGGGAACCTGCTGGCCCGCATGCATGACGAAGCTTCATTGGCCGCGGTGCACTGGATTCGGGGTCCAACAAAGCGGGAGGCCTCCACCGATGCCTTTCTGGGAGCTGGCTGGCATACCGGGGTAGTGGGTGAGAGAGATGAGGTGCCGGAATATGTCTGGTGGACAGCTAGAACTGATCCATGCTACTGAGGCCAGGCTGTCGCAAGCCTGATGCATTGGGTGACTCACTGTAACACGATCTATGGGCTCAGCTGCACAGCAGCAGTTCTTACTTCATTTAATCCTCGAACTATCACATAGCAAAATATCAAATAGAGAAAGCTTTCAGCGCCTTGAAGCATTCATCTTGCACAAAATTGTCCGAAAACCTGGTCAGTATCTCCTTCCAATTACAATATCAAGATTGACAAGCATGAACCCCAGCATGTGTGCCATATCAACTGCTGTTTGCCCAACCCTGATATGCTTGCATGTTGTGCATTGCAGCAGATGGCATGCACACAGCAATGGAATCTGATATGTCCTGCCTACACACAATTGGCTTAGCCTGCGGCCATTCAGATCTTTGACATGCCGCACGTGCTGCTTCTTGCCATGCGCATTTAAGTTCAGCACACGACCACCCCTCTGTCCAACTGACCATATCAATCAGATCAGCAGGGTCACATGGCATTGCTTCTGCACACTTTTCCAAGATGGCAAGCCTGCTGCACGCATCTGGGACATCGACAAATATCTTCACTCCCAACCTTCCCGGCCTGAGCAAGGCCGGATCAATTCTCCATGGCTTGTTACTTGTTGCGACCACAACAACACCTGTAAATGCCATCCACCTGTTGCACTAACACATGCTAAAAGTCAGGCCCCATATTGAACTAGTGGTATCTCCGCATCCTGTTGGTGGTATTCCACACTTACATTCCGGATTAATATTCAGGCTATGCTCCCTGGTCATGACATAGACCACTTCTGCGAGCATGGTCTCTCAGCAGATATAGGCGTTTCGGGGCATGTGATCCATTCAAGCGTAGCACAGCTCTTCAACTCACAGAATGACAGACCAGATCACACTGCTGCAATTCTTGACCAACAGTGTGCAGGCCTGTCCTGACTCTACAGGAATTTTAGGCTCGGTACCCAATAGAGGGCTTAGGACACAGCAAACTGTTCAAAATACACTCTACTTGAGTGTGTGCGCCGTAAGGTGTGAAAATTAGGCGGCCATGTGCATGTGGAAAAGCTGGCAAACTCTGGAACATGCGCAAGTGCACCAATGTTGCATGCGCTGAGTTGTGGAAACATCACTTGTTGCTTGGCACTGTGTCCATTCCATATGTGATCATGGAAGTTGACCTCCAGAGCAAGTGCAACAGTGTCATGTTTGACACACATGGTACCCGATTGTATTCGCCTCGGCATTCCACTGCCGCTGCTGTTGGTCGAAGCGGTAGCAATTGTACACAGTATGCCACTGGGTTGCGGTAACATACAACGGACAGCTGGTCCACAGGCACGAATAGCTGCACACAGTCCTATTGCACACACACGTACTGCACACCGGAGGATCAACGTGCTGGTCTGCATCAAGTTATGAGAGCACTGTTCATGTGGCTATATGCAGAGTTAGAAGTGCTTACCAGTTGCCAGCTGCATTCCGTCCAGCTCCATCAACAATGTCGCAATCATTGATGCATTCTGCGGGGCGTGACTGTGCCCAACTCGTGAATCTAACAGTGTGTCTAAGTCGTCCAGCAGCACAATAGTGGGTGGTCCCATTCGAGCATTGTGAAAGCACCGAGTCAAGACTGATTCACCCACACCAGCATACCTGCATGGCTTTCCAGCGGATCAAGCGTGGCAAGAATGATACCCCTCGAATACATTTGGCTTGGACGACAGATCAGCACAGCATTCATCCACCTTCCCAACAACTCACATGGAATGGAAATTGCTGGGTGACAGGGAAATCAAGTTGAAGTGGCACAGCGAAGCCACGCCATGAACTAGGGACGTCTTGCAACAGCCAGGGGGGCCATATAGTATGATCCCTTTTGACGCGTTTGCTCCAAGTTTTGCAAGGGCGCTTTTGTGGCGTAGAGGCCACTCCACAGCTTGTTGGATTTGAGCCTTGGCCCCCTAAAGCGATCACAGATACAATTAGTAACCTTTGCAGCATCATGTGGGGTACAGCACCTGACAAGGCTGGGAACTCTGTCAAATACAGCGTTGCACGAAGATCAGTGTTGGGTGCAATTCCTGATAACCTTGAATATCGTCCCATGCTGCTCTCTGCGATGGATCTGTACATGTGCTCCTCAGCAGCGCAGGCTGATGGGACTTCATAGCTGTCAAAAAATGTGCCGTGGTTACCCACTGATTTGCTCCGCATAGGGTCTTGTCACCCTGAACAAATCAGGGTATCCATCACAGAAACAGCCGACATCTGAAATGACAGAGGGGCAAGCCCATCATACACGCCATGGGCATGCAGCAGCACATACACGCGGCAGTGATAGCTTGGACTCACCACCACTTCTGCTTTGTGACGGTCAGCAAAACAAACCAATACATCTGCCAAGATAACATTGGCCATACGATACTGTCAAAGCTTGTGTTTCAATTGTTTTGGGCACCTTTGCGTACCCGAATGTGGCCATACCAGGGTTCGAAGGTAAGGCACATACATTACGTAACGGCCAGGCCAGGTAAGGGTTACGCGTAAGGGTCGGAAATCCAGGTAACGGTTCGAGGAAACGGGGGACGTGCATGTTCTCTTGATTTCGGAAACAGAAAGAGCGTTTTGTGCGCTGATGGCGCCCGACAATCGATGCATCACATGTTTCTGACCTGGATAATACAAAATAGACGTAGGTGGTGGAGCAGATGGCGTGTGCAAGGCGCACTGCGTGCGCTGAGTGCGCTTAGATGCATGTTGTGACCGCGATTTTGCCCTTTTTGCCAAAATCCCGAAAACTCGGCCACGCTGGTCAGCCTTCCGTTACGCGTAATTACGGCCCGTAACGGTCGACGCCAAAACGTTACGAACGTTATGTTATGGCCGAAAATCACCCTTACCTTCGAACCCTGGGCCATACCAGCACGAGCAAATTTGTAACAGAGCTGGGGACGCATCACAACGGTGGTTATCCGCGGGGAAGCTGGCTGGCTGGCTCAGCAGACAATAATCATGGCACACAAGATGGGCAGTGTACTCTGAATGACACTTGCGACATGGCAATCGCGCTGCGACTTGAGCCCAGATCGGTGTAATCTACTTGACAAGAATTGTTTAGTCAACTGTCTCAGCTCCCTTGACGCGTAACACATTAGACTTGAGACTATGATGAGGTGAATGCAGACAGCTAGCACGAGGTACTGCACAGGTACACACATCAGATTTCCCACGGACCACCAACAGCGTGCAACAACAAAAGAGTGCCAATGTCAAAACAGCGACATGATCATTTGCGATCAGCTAGCGCAAGAATTTACCTGAGCTATGGCGGAGCCGCCCAGGATGGTGAACCCCACTTCCCAAGTAAGAGAATGTAGGTCACCACCAGTGTAGCCATGGCATGCACTCGCAATGGATGCAAGATCTACACCAGGTTCAAGGGGAAACTGGTTTGTGAGCATCTCCAGGATATGTAGTCGCTGCTTCTCGTCTGGGGGAGAAATTGAGATCTCCATGTCAAAGCGTCCGGGCCGCCTCAGCGCTGGATCGACCGCCCCTGGTAAATTGGTGGCTGCGATGACCCTACAACACCTTCAGCGTAAAATGTATCAATGATAAGCGCAGATTTACAACTACTGTGCATGAAAATTTTTGCGACACATAACCCAGCATACCTCACATCAGGGGCTGCAGCAACAGCCGACCCGTCCAGCAGGGTGAGAAGCTGAGCTACAACACGAGTGTCATGTGTGCTCGCGTTGGAGCGAGCGGGGCACAACGTGTCTATCTCATCAATAAATATGACTGCAATCTGCTTCTGCGCCACAGCATAAGCTCTCTTGAAAACTTTGCGCAACTCTGCCTCAGACTGGCCTATGCCTGATCTGATCAGATCTGCGGCCTTTACCTCGAACATCACAGCGTCAACTTGTTTCACAGCAGCCTGAAGGTAGAGAATGGAACGTTTATCGCGTGATCAGAACAATTTAGGAGATACGGGGTCCGAAGCGGATGTCTATGCTGAAAGCTGCAATGTGTCCTTCATCATGCGTGGATGATACTAAACATCCAGCCTATGCAGCCGAGCAGATCGGCAGCAGTGTCCGAAGGACTTACGCAAGAACGATTCCGCATGGGTAAAGCTCTTGATTCTCTGCCTCTATTGCAAGTCACAGGATAGCGCTCACGCGTTTGCAGTATGCAAAAAGCCTTTCTGCTCCCCACAGATGAAGTTGCGCTATGCGGGGGCAGAGCGCTAGTCGCTCGGCGTTCTTCGGAAGATTGGGGCGTACCCGTGTCAGCCAGGTTTTGCCCACTCCGGGGGGCCCATGTAAGAGGCATCCTTTACGCCAACGTACGCCTAGTATTCGACTTTCACGATGATATGTGTGCGGCCAGGCAAGGAACTGATACAGCTGCTCCGCGACGGAATCATGTGCTACCATGCTGTTGGCTGCACAAGCTTGGCACACTGGCATGCACCTTAGCACGATACTTGATAGGAAGGCAAGAGCGACGCCACATAGCGGATTCAAAGCATGGCACCTGCCCGCTTCAGAAGTTTCAATTGCGGTGCGTGAGTTAAGTTCCGATAAGGCTCTTGCGGTTCGTTGACCCCGTACAGCCGCGGTGATACCCACCAGGATAAACCCCGCGGGGCCCCATGTTAGCACATGCATCCTTGGCATGCACATGTGCACCTCTAGATACCAGAGGTGCACAGGCTGTGACCAGCTTTAGTCAAACTGTCTTGTGCACAGGCACCTTGCAACTAGCGCTCGGTGCGATATATGGCTAGGCTAACTCCTAGCCATTATCTTTTGGCTTTCTGTTCGTGTGGATGTTCCCTGTAAGGTGTTACATCCACTCCCCCCTGTCATTGCCACAGGCAACATCGACATGAACATTCGCAATATGACCCGAATACCCGCCAATGACCACCTTCCAAGGGGCCACCGCGGGAAATGCACCAAACACCAACTTCCGCCAAACAGCTCGAAGCTAATATAATATGAAAGCATGATTAAAATGCTGTTCATGTGTCTTTGCAGATTCGAAAACCGACGTCTGTGGAGCACGCTGGCGGATTTCGCGACAGACCATATGCATGCTCGCGTCTATTCTGCGTTATTCCGCGCCCAACTGGCAGCCTCTATTTTGCGTCATATGTCACAGCCAGACACGTCCACTTCGTAGATGCATGAGACTACATCAGCATCATGGCGAGCACCATGGCGCTCAACACGATTCCTGAGATGTCAAGATACTTGGCAGTGCCGAAACCAAATGTCAAGACACGAGAGAGCTCTAATGAAACGAATTTAGCGTATGTAAAACGTAATCGCTTTGTATTCTTTTGCCCCGGGCTCGTCGCAAAGTGCTGGCTGCTGTTTATTTCCGCTGAGCAAGGGACCTCGGAAAGTTGGCCATGGCTATGAACGGTTTCGTCGCCAGATGCCTCAGCTAGGAGTGAATGCTAGAGTGTACTTAATTTTAATCCTGGTCATGCCACACTGACTGCTGTTATACGAGCGTTGTCGCGAAAGAGTTTGACTTCACAACAAGTTTTGGCACTGCACCCTTTCCCGGGAATCGTCCCGTAAGCTGCACAGGCTACGGACTGAGTACTACATTTTCTTGAAGGGCTTCGGTGGTCTAGCAGGTGTTAAGTATCCACAGGCAACAATGCCAGCTCCATGGCTCTCGTAGCCCTCATTCCAACAATACAGATGGACTGCAAACCAGTGGATTGTCTAGAAAACGCTCTGCTAAAACAAATATGCACTCAATGGAGATTGCTGATATCTTTGAGGATTCTGCAGAGCATCGGTGGCTGCTGCACACCAAATCAGTATCACACACTTGGCTGCAAGAGGCAGTTAGATGGGAGATTGACAACTATTCCATCTCTATCTACCCCACGTTGACAGGGAAGTTGTGACTGACATTGCTCAGTCAAGATCAGGAATTAATCAATTCTACAAGAATGAATGCTGGTTGTTAAAGCTGCCATGACATTGAGGACTGCGAGACAACCCAACATCAAATGAACTCAGTCTGCAGCCGGACCGTAGCTATCATTGAGTGAGACACAGTCCATAGCACAACAAGACATTTGAAGTTTGGCTGTGTGCAGTAAGAAAACGTCTGGCAAGCTGAGTTAAAAGTCAGACACGACTAGAAGCTGGTCAACATACACAGAGTGATTGGCTCAGGTCGACGTGGGCAATCCTTTGACAAGGCAAGGCTTCCCTGCCAAAGCCTTTATCACAGGCCATGCTGGACACCGCAGCAACCGTGTGTGACAGAGCAGAGTTCCAAGGCCTCACACGCTGTCCAATCGAGGCAATACATGCCCACATGAGAAGCAGTCACAGTATCGCAATACGGTACAAGCAAAATGGCGGTGTGCTTACTCCCCGCCAGAGCTGCTGCCCCAATGTCGGCCGCAGTTCACATGGGAAGGTGAAGTGCCGCTGTTTCTCTCACACAGTTTGTTGCAGGGCATCTCATCAGCACCACACCCGCTCACCTCTGCAAGCCCGGCTAAAACACTGATAATGTGCATCTCAGCAGTCTCGTTGGCTGCATCGACGACTCTGAGGACAGCAATCATTAATGAGCAAATTGCGCAGTCCTTCACAACGGTGAGAGCACCCTTGACATCGATTTGATGCATTCATTTGCAGTTTGTTGTGTTGTAATTCAGTGGACCTCGGCCTAGGGCCTGTGGGATACCGTGCATGCCGTAGCTATGCGCAGGGGTTGGTGCCGTCACATACCTTACTGTTCAACAGGTATCTGCCCGTGACTGCACCAGATGTCTTCAGTGGAGGTTGAGACGCGTGAGACTTAGACAGTAAGAAGAGTGATTACACTACGATCTGTAGAGCCTATATAAGCGTTAATCAACGTCTCATACGGATACGATCAGAATCATTGTCTGCCAACATGCGATCTGCATGCATTGCTCGTGCATATGGTCAGCCATCGGTGCATGGCTGCCCTACGCCACTCCGGATCAGCACCATGCATCCACTCCATGCATGGTCACCGTAGTCCTGTGCATGGCTGGATCACGACACTCCCCCTAGACTCAGTCCTGTACTACCACAAGCTGTAGTCTATCCCTGAACTTTGCCAGTGCTGGTCCTGCCAACACCTTCGTGAACAGATCAGCAAGCATGTCTACCGTGCTAACCCAACTGATAGTCAATTTATCAAGTTCTACGAACTCTCGGACCCTCAGGTCTCTCACCCTGATGTGCCTGGAGCGGTCACTAGAGATGGGGTTCACCGCCAGCAAGTTGGCACTCTTGTTACCTCCCCACAGAGTTGGCTTCACAGCCGACAAACTCAGATCAGTGCACAACTGCTTAGCCCACATCACCTCATTGGCTGCTGAACTCATCGCAATGAGCTCTGCCTCAGTTGTATCACCAGCCACAATAGTCTGCCTCTTCGAACGCCAGAACACACAGTTCCCATGCATCCGGACTACTACTCCTGACACACTCTTCAAGCATGCACCATTGGCGAGGTCAGCATCCGTAAATGCTTCCAACACCTCACTTCCCCCATTGGAGCCACTAAAGGTCAAGCCAAAGTCTATATATGGTCCCTCGCAGGTATCTAAGTACGTGAAGGACACCATTCCAATGACATTTAGCACTCCCAGCCATATGCCTAGCCAAGACATTAGCAGGAAACGCGATGTCTGGACGCGACACAACTGCCACATACTGGACGCTTCCTACAGCTTGCATAAACCTCTTACCGTTAAAAAACTAAAGGTTCGTTCATGTCCGGGGCAAAATGCTTCGAATTCGACGAATATTTAGTTTTTGTCCCCTCGCTGCGCTCGGGAAAACGACGAACCACAAAACAATTAAAACACGCTTTTATCCCTGTCTATGAGAGCAGAATTCGACGAAATGTAGCTTATACTAGTTGCTTCTGTCCCAGTAATCTGCAATTGCGGTGGTGATCACGCAGCTTCGTACTTCTCCTTGTTGCGCTTCGGCTGTGCTGCTCCAAATGGCCTCCTCGTACTCAAGATCGTCGGGATCTACCGGTTCGAAAACTTTAATTCAACTGTTTACAATCTCCACAGCAGGTTCGTTTGCGCACTGCGGTACATCTACGTCGGTACCGTCGGGGCGTTGTGAAGGTGAGCTACGGCTCCGCTCATTATCGCTGTTGTCCATGATGACAGTCTCTACAGGTCAGCTAGTTCAACGAATGTATAAAAATTTCACCAGTTCGGTGTCCACGTCCTTGCGCTCGTATTCGACGACCGGAAGTAAATTAAAAATGGCGTGTCCCTGCCAAATTTCGAAAAAACGACGACCCATACAGAAAAGAATTCCCAATTTTTATCCAGTCCAAATATCCATTTGAACGAACCTTTACGTTTTTAACGGTATGCTCTGTGCCTGTAGCTTTCTCCTGGCTAGGATCTTCCTTTAGGCTAAACATTTTCTGCTTTGGCACCAGAGGAGTTGGCGCCCGTCTGCACTCACTCATACTGAATCTCTTCAGCATGTCCCTGATGCTCTTTCTGTGTGTGATGGTGATAGTGCGAGCAGCGCGATCACGTATGACCTCCATGCCCAGCACATATCCCAGCTCCCCCAGGGCACGACCCTCAAATGCCTCAAGGATTTGGCTGATGGCATCGTCCATCTGCTCCTTACGTCCGAAGATCAACAGATCATCGACCCATAGGAAAATAAGACAACGTCCTACTTTGCAGACAAACAGTGCAGGGTCACTGGCTGATCTGATAAAGCCCATACTCAACAGGAGCTCTGCAAGCGCCTTGTGCCATTCCCTGGCAGCTTGCTTCAGACCATACAACGCCTTCTTCAGGCGCCACACCATACCAGACCCATCATCTAGCACTGGAGGTTGTGCCACATACACTTCCTCCTCCAGGACACCATTCAGGAAAGCACATTTGATATCTATATGCCTCGTCTCCAGATCTTCCACAGCACAGACCGACAGTAGAGCCCTGAAGGTGGCATAGCTGCCCACAGGAGCCCAAGTCTCAAAGAAATCTACGCCCTCCACTTGCGTAAACCCCCTGGCTACATATCTGGCTTTGAAACGCTCAATTTCACCCTGTGCTCCTCGCTTGATCATAAGCACCCATTTGCCTGTCACAGGCTTCACTCCTGATGGGCACCAGAC
>JALKAD010000163.1:14676-34057 GCA_024500015.1 Ulva compressa
CATCTGGAGAGTGCTCGATATGTTTGTCTTGCTACCAAAGAAGATGCCATGTGCCCGTTTTCAGCTTGTGTCCACCCGCCGTGGTTCCGCCAGCAGTACTATCTCTTAGATAGTGCCTTCGATGGCAGCCGTCTGTGCGGCACCGGAGCAGTATACCTTCGATGGCAGCTATGCACACTGCCACGTTGCTGGATGGATGTTACACGGAGATCGACGCAGGAGACCAACAGCGAGGGCAACAACAAGCAAGCAAGCAACCCAATCCCAGCAGGCGGCCTGCAGCCAGGATTGTGGGTGTGTGCAACACGGTGACTGCAGTGCCTGCTTTCATTCAGAGCCTACACAAACCATTGGAACTGAGGTATACTGTGCAACAGCTTTGTGAGCTCAGACTCCTTCTGCAGCTCTAATTTTGCGGTACATGTCAAACGCATGACATGGCATTCCAGCTGATGGATCCAGGCGCATGTATGGCTACGAGGATCCCATGGGAATGCAGTAGTCGATCCTGCAGCACAGCTTGACGCAAATGCGCAGCAGAATAACGTCATATCCTCCCTTGATCAAACTTCCTGGTGTCATACGTGCACGCTAGCTACTGGTAGACCAGACGATTCTGCATGCTGGTGAAGCAGACTCTGTCATAAAGCGTGGTTCTCTTCAGCATCCTCGCAGCCGCACTTTCTGCATCACAGCTGACTTCTAAGTGTCGCATTGTATGAATGATACACCTGGTGTGCTTCCGTACCCGCTTTGTGCACAAGGGGAGACTGCTGCATCTAGAACGCAAGCACAATCGTGGTTGCCATGTGCAACGCGACATCCCAGCCACTCATGCAAGTAGTGAATGTTGTTCTCCGTCCTATGTGATGTAGATAACTGGTGCGAATTGCGACGTGGCATGCGAGCAAGTGCTCAAGAACACACACGAATACATGAGTCACACACATGTACAACCGCTAGAAGGGTACTCAATCGGCACATGGCAGTACGAAACGGTGATGCAGTCATTTGCGAGTGTTGCAAGAAGCTCATCGGGTTGATGCCGCGCTCTCTCCTCGCGAGCCTGTGTCGAAAGTTCACCTTGCTTTGGCCGATGCTCTTGTACGGCATCTCTTCTCACCTTTGGACCTGGCGCTGCCTACTGCTCGAATCGCATTTAATTGTATTTGCGTTGTCTTTCAGTGCGTTTTTCTGTCTGCGCGCCTTGTCGGGCTCGCTGTACATGTGCAGCGGTGCCCCAGGTGGGCCCGGGCACGTTGGCGTCCTTTGCCGCAGCGGCCTTCAAATTCTGCCAACCTGTGGTCCGACCGCGGAGCGCTACCTGTACCCGAGCATTGAATTCCCCACTGATGTCCGTGTAATACCTGGCACAAGCCTCTTGGCAGGAACTAGCATACAAGGCTGGTGCATGCGCATGTACATGTCCTCTGACCTGGCAATAGCTAGCTAGCCAGCCCAGCTCTGCAAATTGACTGCAATGCAGCCAAGTAATATTGCAGAGCTGCCTTGCGCAAAACAGCCAACACAGCCACAAATGTGCACTAACAGTGAGCCTCCGCAGCGAACTGTCTGCCAGCACAGGCTGGCCTGAAGGATGACTGTACAATACAGTGATCGGTGTGGATGCAGTTCCTTGCGGCACTGACGGGGTGGGACACCAGCGGAGTGGGACATCACGCCACGCTGCGCAAGCGACATACAGTGATTGCAAATGGCTCCTCTAGTTGAAGACTGCCCTGGCCACCCTGCCAATGCTGCTCCCGGCTCGGAGTACGTCGGCCGTGCTGCGCTGGCCGACGCAGCCGTTCATCTGCCGACCCTGCTGCGCGTGGGAGTGCAGGAGCCACGTCCGGCGCAGCACAGCATGCCACCAGGCGGCGTTGCCACCTCGCTCGTGATCGATTCGTCTATAGCTGCATGTCCAAGCACAAGCGGGGACATTGTGCTGCAGCACCGAGTGCCAGTTGATGATGAGCCATGTCTGGTGCGCATCTCCTGATCTCTAGTTGCTGCATGGCTGCTGAATGTCTGCATGTGTTACGTGTCCTATGTACTAGTACACATACATCGATGGGCTCCTGAGCCAGTGCGGCACCAAGCGTATCATGATGTACAACAAGGGCCTAGACTCTCGTTCACATGCTAAGAGATACGTTACAGTTACGTTCACATGCTACACGTTTCCTGTACATGTGTAGCCATGTCCATGCGACTGTGGCAACACACGGACGCCGCCAGCATACATGCACTGATTCTGAAGCGTGCCCGCTTCAGCCTGTACGTTCCAGACCTGTGCCAACGTATATAGCAGTGCTGGCGCTAGTGTTAGTACAGCACATCCGCATGTAAACGTTCCATGCACTGAGACGAGTAGGTGGACCGAAATCTGTCAACACCATTGCAACAGAATTAATTATAACTTGTTGCCAATTTAACACAGGCCCACACGAACTTGGATTTGTGTTTCGCTGATCCGATTTAGCATTCAACTGCAATGCCTGCTCTGGCTGCGGATCAAGGTCACCGGTCATGGCCAGTTGCAATACATGGTAACAACTGACATGCATACATTTTGTCGCCCACGGCATGCACGGTCGGCATCACATTCGACCTTTGAAGGCGCCTTCGTGGGCCATGGCTTGCAGCCAAGTGTTCTGACTGACGCGGAACGTGTCTCCCCCGTCCGCGCAGCACATGTTCACATCGCACATTGTGGCAATGCTGCTCTGGACATGTTCTGATATCTGTGAAGTGCCTCTATACCGGTATGTGCCGGCGATTGTTCCAACGACTACCCACAATTACGCAACCGTACGACAAAACATCCACGCTAACGTTTTTGTAATTAGCGCAACCTACTCTGTGTAGGAGGTGGTCTCACTGTCGCTTGCCTTCGCCTTGCGATCGCCAGTCCGTGTCATCACAGCTCGGGGCGCAAGGGAGCCAGGCGCGCAGCGACATTACACGTACATGGGGCTATTCCAGATACGCGAGCATAGTAGGTGTGCAACCCCTTCTCTCTTCTGCATTGGTAGACGCATGTCGCTTCTGACGTCTAATTCCATCCAAGGCATACACATGCCACTCCTTTACAGCATCGATCTGGGAATCGTGGAGCCGTGGCCATATGCATGGGTACCGTTTTGGACCGGTTGTCATCATAGTGATATGGGTGTTTCACCGGTGCATCTTTGTCCGTGCCACACCTAGAAGCTTCCGGTCTGACGTCCTTGGATTTGCTGGAACTATAGCACTGTTGCATGCACGAGTGTGACATTTTGGGTTTTTATTGAGTTCTAGTGTTGTGGTGTCTGTTCAGGACAGCACTGCTTGCGCCAGGCCGTGGTGTTCAAGATGTGTCAATTCGAGGGCGGTGCGAGGAGGACGTTTTCGTCCTGCACGGCATGCGTGGCCACAGCCTGGTGCCTATCTCAGCGTCGCAGCGGGAGCGTCGCCGCCCCGCTGTTGACAGAGATGGTCGGACAGATAGCGCCCCGGTGACGCACCCTGTGCGTGAGACCAGTGGATGCGGACCAAATGCTCCTGCGCAAATGCGTGCCATCGACGGTGGCGCTGGCATGGGCAGCGACGGCAGCGGCTCAAGGAGCGCTGGGCACGCTGCGGCCGCAGCAGGCAGCACACAGCCTGAGGATTCACGCAAGCGGCCGCGTGAAGCGGAAGACGCTCCAGAACCGCCTGCAGCTGTGGGGCCGGCACGAGATGCCGACGGTGTCCTGACGCGGGCCGCCGTGTTGCGGGCCGCTACAGGCAGAGCCGAGGGTCCGGGTGGCGACATGGATGCCTGCCCTCTTACAGGTTTGCATCAGATGCCGCCTCTAGCTACAGTAGATCGTCAACGAGCGGCAGCTGAAGGGCCGCTGGATGCGACTTTGGAGCGCCAACAACACTCAGATCCCAGCCCGCATGCGCCGCTCGCACCCGCTCAGCGCTATGCATTGCTCTCATGTGTGGGTGCAAGCAGTGCGGGTACACGCCCGGCCTGCCAGCCCGGGCCGAACGATGCAGCTGATGCAGCAGCTACTAGTCTTGATGCTGACAGAGATCGGCAAGGGCAGCTGCAGCCGGCACGTGCGTGTCATCACTCAGCCGAGGCCGATCATGCGTGTGCGGCAACACCTGCTGCCGTGGCAAGCTCCACCCCACGCGCAGCGCCTCCTGCAACCGCAGGAGCAGAAGATCCGAGTACTCTCGGCAGTGCTGAAGCATGCGCTGCTGCTTCAGCCATGCATGCAGCTGGCCCACGCGGGGTGGCCGTGCCGGCTGGGCCAGTTGCATTGAGAGCAGGCAGTAGTGTGCCGGAGTGTGCTGTGCATGCTGCGTGTCCGCTCGAGATGATCAACACGCCTACGGCAGCTGAGCATGCTACTCCAGGGGACGAATCGGTCCGTGGAGAGCGGGCTGGGCTGGCCATGCCTCATGTCGTGCCTGCGCAAATGCATGAGGACAGAGTTTGTGCTCCTTGTCAATCTACACCTGATGCTGCTGCACTCGTGTCTGGCTGTCCTCCCGACGTTCCCTCAATCTCCTCGTCACGGACTGTATCAGCAGGGGATCTACCTGTTTCCAGCAGTTCAACCTGTGCGAGGACAGAGTATGACCAGGCAAGCACGAGGGCCGAAGCGTTGGCTGTGCCCGCCGCACGTCGCTCGTGCGGGCGCCCCAAACCAGACAGACACACAGTGTTAGAGGGAGATCCAGAACAGGAGACTCCAGATCTCGTGCCAGGGGCCTGTCACGACAGTGTTCTGCCAGAGGCAGAGGCAGAGGCATGTGCAGTGGTAGAGGCTGTGACAGCAGCAGAGGCTGAGGCAGATCCAGAGCCAGGTGCCGTTTACACGCCCGCCAAGAATCGCAACAGTGGCGGCACCAACGGCATCGGACGACCATGTAGGCAACGCTTTGCTACGGCTTCAAGACTTCTCAAAGGGCCCCTGCCCATGCACTTCATGATGGCTGCAGAAGCGGAACTTGGCTCTGCTACACCTCGAAGTAAACTGGTGAATCGAGCGCAGCAGCTGCAGAAGATGGCATGCCCCATTTGCGTGTACAGTTCCACCGCAACTCGCCTGCCCGCTCTGCCGGACTGCCAGTGTAGCCCAGACGACATGGCCATCGCTGCTGTGGCCTTGTCAGCACAGCCAGCAGCGGCAGAGAACCTGCTCAGCGAGAACAGGGACGGTGCTGTTCTGTGCACAGCAGCGGCTGGTCGAGGCTCACTGACTGCACAACCAGCCGGCTCAGCCCATCAGCGCATTGTGACTCGGGACGCAAGTCTTCGATATTCTCGGTCAAGGACGCAGCAAACTAGCGCCTGCTGTGGCGAAGGGCCAGTGCACCGCGCTTGCAAAGCAAATGGGCGAGGCACACAGTTGAGCATACCAACCTTGCTGACACAGCAGACGCAATGGCGCGTGACGATGTACCAAACTGATGCTATTCCCTTGCACAAGATGATTCTAGGCTTTGTTGAGGTGTGCTTTTGCGTGCCTCGTCCCCCGCCCGTGAGGTTTGTGCCCCTTGCGAACATACATCTGAGTGCTCGAGCTGTATCACATGGTCTTGCCCGTTTCAAAGCTTTCCGACATTCGCTTGGGTTCTTGATCATATTCAGCATGGCCTGCTGTGTTTCTGCAGCTGTGTTGTGAGGGATTTGTGCTGAGGCATCTGCAATGTTGCAACCTAGGTTCTCTTGGGCGGCAGGATGGCATCAAGTGACTGGGCGGCATCAAGTGATATGCTACAGTCTTGTCTCGTGTTGAGTTGTCTGGGAAAAATGTGCTCTCACAGATGCTCTGATGTCTTGCAGAATCACCGATACGGAGATGGGCACAGGTCTCCCCCGCGTCCATATTTATCTGTCATACGTGTTGTACACACATGCTTGTTTCCACAGCTAGCCTTAAGGCCTCCTGGGAAGCTTCCGGAATGCCTCGAGATGGCATTGGGGTGCATCCTTTCTCTGTGCAGTCCTTGTAAGTCCAAATGGCGTTGTGTTAGTCAGTCATCGCTCAACTGTGCAGCTGCTATGCTATACAGGACCAGCAGTACGTGTACTGCGATGACATCAGCGCGGGCGCCGCGGCCTTCCGTATTCCAGTCATCATCGACAACCCCGCCGGCTTGCGCGACAGCGGCATTGCACCGCCACCGCTGTTTGTGGAGGGCTTCAACTACACGGAGGATCCCTCGAGGTTGCCAATGACACCGGCTGCGCGGGCCTACCTTGAACGTGCCTACCCCCACTACAAGCCGGCCAACATGTGGGCGGGGTGTGGCAAGACGTACATGCCCGAAACCGAAGAAGGTGCACCCCTACGCAACACATCCACTGTATGATTTTACTTTGTACAACCAATCAATTAAAAGTATGGATATCCAGCAAATTGTCGCAGTCCCCATCTGAATCAGCATATGCACAGCACACGAATCTGCCATAACGAGCATTCGCACCGCACCCTTAGCCCCACCCCGCGCTCTGTCCCGCGTTGCAGCCTGAACCCCCCACCCCCCCGCCCACCATCTCCGGTCATGCCCTGCCGTCACTCCTAGTCGCACGTAATCGCGAGGTACCGGTGACACCACATTCGGCACCCGCCAGGTGCATTGCCTGATTGTGCGTGTGGTGGATCCACTGCTGTCTTCATCTCTGACAGCCTCTATAACAATGCCGCTGATGAACACCGCAATGCTACGCTAACTCAGCGTAGCCAAGCTGGTGTTATTGTGATGTCGCAGCACGGGAGATTTCCCAGGTACATGCAGAACAACAACTTGGACAGCAATTGCTGTCAATACTATTGATCGCTACGGAAGACGGATGCGCCAGAATGCTTACTAACCTGTCCCGTAGTACCTTTGGGACGACTGTTTTCGAATGTGCACTTTAGCTGATTTTATTGAGTGGCTCCAGGTGGATCCAAAGCATGAGCACGCATTGCACCTGATTGCAGCTGTGTCATCTGTCAGGTGCATGCTGCACGTACACAGTGCAATCTTGCTGTTCGTGCTGCTGCAGATCGTCTGATGCCCACTCCGGTCCGGCGCCTGAAGCGCAAGGGCACCGTTCGATTGAGTGACCGGGGATGTCTGGAGGCGTTCTGCAACCACACACCACTGGTAGAGTGCAAACCGGGGTGCGAATGCAGGTTGAAGTGGTGTGCGCCGCCCCTGCTTGTCGTTCGAGTACGTGAGTTATTCAGTGTGCAGTATTTCCTTACAAGAATACCATTCAGACCTACCCCCAAGGGGTTTGCTTGTTCAACACATCTCGTAATGACCACAAGAAATGCGGTACCCCAAAATCACTTGCGCATCCAATCCCAGTCGCATTGCAAAGCACATTCAGAGGCCGAAGCTCTACAGCATTCATATTGGTAATGTTACAAAAGCGTCAAAGTACAGCTGACGCCGCGGCGCATGTTAAGCATCGTTTCCCCGCAGCGGTTCCCTCAGATCCATCCGTGTGCTCGCGATTGCAAAGCGCTGCACGGGGCTTTGGTCGCCTGATTACTTGCAAGTGGAACGAAGTACGGTATGCCATGTAGCGTCACCACACGCGGCACATTCCTGCCGCTGCAGATGTTCCTGCATCAGAGGCCTGATGGTTCGCCTGCTCCCCTCGGCTGGGGCGTGCGCTGTGCTGTGGACATCGCGGCGGGCACGTTCCTCAGTGCCTACACCGGCGTGGTGGCCGTGAACTCGGAGGTCCAGGCGGGCAGCATGTTTGTGATGTGCCTTGACCACTTCCTACATGCTGGCAAGGACATATTGCAGAACGGGCCACACTCCCAGGTAATGGTCCACAGTGTGTGTACTTGTTGGCCTTGGTGCCGCTTATAACTAATTACTAGTAGCTCAAGGTCAAACCCCATCTGGGTCTTATACATTGGCATTTCAACTGCATCCTTCTAGCAAATTGTCTGCGTATGCGTATACCACGGTACGTACCTTACTCGCGAAGTTGGATCGATCCAACTTGGTCACTTGGAGGGAATCATGCATCTCGAATGGCAAAGTATTCAGTGCAGGTGTTACCTGTCATGTCCAACAAGCATGTCCGAGTTACAGTCGGCTGTTGTGTAGGAGGAGCTGCACCGAGTCCCAGTTCTACCTCAGCCCGAGATCTTCAGTCTGAAAGCAGAGCCAGCAATGGCGCCGTTTGATTACGCGTCTGCCGACTCTGATACACTTCGGGTCTGGCAATACGGTGCCGCATCGCAGGACGCACCGGCCATGCTGTCTCCACTGCAGCATGATGGGCGTCTGAATCTACACCCCCCCGGCGGACCGACCATGCATTCGGCACGAGATGCGGCTCAAGCGTGTTTGCAGGCTGCACCTGCAAGTTCAGTGATCCTGGACGTCCCGCACAATCCGATTGCTGCAGACAATGTGAACCTTCATGATGCTCAAGAGGAAAAGGTGCAGCTGGGGGATTCTCCGCAGATTGAAGTGGGACGCGGCAGTTGTGGCGCTTTTGTAGAGGAGGCGGGCGGGGTAGCTTGGCGTCAGCTACACCATGGACAGTCTCAAGGTGTGTTCTGCATATGGTCTTGCATTTGGTCACCACAAACAAGACGGTCTTGTTTACCATATGGTCTTGTTTACCACAATTTACGACACCAGGACTTTGAATCGCTCCATAACTTCTAGTGGGTGCTTTGTCAGCGATTTCGAACATCGATTAAGGTTACAAAATCAAGCTGCTTCAGCTTCACCATTGCAGTGCGATCTCCCGCGTGCGCTCTGTCACGCTCTCGCTCTCTCTTGCGCACGACTCTCCGCATTTGGAACGAGCTTACCGTATACCCGCTAAATATTATACTTGCAAAGTATTGGACCAATGCAGTCCCGCTCGCTAATCAATTGAACCAGCGGCAAAATCCCCGCATATTGATTGAACCACTTGCATGATGGCGCGGTAAAATTGAACCGGTCCAATCATGGACAACAATCACACCCCCGCAGCCCGCTAATTATTGGACCAGACCCCCAACCCTATTGAATACAGCGCACGCATGCATGCATGTGCCCTGCCACAAAGCTTTGCAAAGACGGTCCATGGAGCTCCATACACACACTCACTCGCTGACCACATCGATGCAGATATCTGCATCGGGCCTAGGAGTTGCAGCCTCTGCAGTCCGTGCACGATGTGCCACCCGAGCGGAATGCGCCAGAGTAACCTCCCGACCAGTGATGATCTGCTGCACACGCCGCACTACATCAGGCTGGTTGTGCTCATGTTTGTGCACATGGCTGTGCTCAGTTTGTGCTGATGCTGGTGCTTGGAGCTCCTGTATTTCAATTAGGAAGACCTAGGTCTCTCATACTTGAAGCACCACGGCGTTTTCTGCAAGCATGTCCCCGCAGCCTTGGTCTGCCAGATACTTTCTGGCAGCCGTGGTCACAAGGCTGGTGCTGACATGAATGCGTTTGTCGCGCATCGACTCAATTTGCACATGCACAAACAAAACTATAACGAGTACCTATGTATAGCAACTCCAGTCATCACTGCCAGTGAGCTACGTAGGAAAAGCCGTCGTCAGTTGGGCTCGAACGAAGGCAGGCGCCATGACTTCATGCGCTCGGAAATGTGTCGCAACTGTTGCACACATAAACACCGAAGGACAAGTTGATCTTAGCGAGCATGTCAGGCGTAACTCTGCAGCAATATCTCGGCGTTGATCGGCTGTGGCAAGCTTAGACCGGCCCGCACGACTTTTCTGTTTGTGAGCATCACCGTCTTCGTCGATGCACCCCTGCCTGCTCCACCGCGACAAGCTAGCTTGCAAATACAATGAGATCTGCTCTAGTTAGCTGCAAGACAATGAAGGCCACTCTGTAGTCGTACTCCGCGGCCGGCAACTGGTCGATGGTTGCAGTCGAAGTTTCAGTCGATCTCTTCGGACGCGACATCTTTACGGCGTGACATCTATACACCAAGCTTGTCATACTTCGCAACGTTACTACTGTCTTGCTTCAGGCTTACTGTGTGCGTAGCGCGCGGCTTGGGCCAGACATCGCGCGGAACTAGCAGTATCGTGCAAGCTGAGTGCAACCGGAGGCAGCGCCAGCACTCAAACAATTGGACCACTGAAACAATCATCTGGAGCTTAGTCGGCCCACGCATTATAATTGAACCACGCAAGTGAAGGTGCTGCGCGCATTTGGACCAGGTCTGCGGAATTAACGGGGTCTGAATTGAACCACGTGGAAAACAGGGCAGCGGTACAATATTTAGCGGGTATACGGTATTCCAGGAAATGCGCTCCTGACAGCTTTCTGTAGTCGGCTTTGCATAATTAGCAGTTGATATGTCACAAGCCACAGTCGCTGCAGTCTGTGAAAAATGTGATTGGGCCGCCGTAATGTGGCGGTGTCCTACAAGTAATCCCGTTACGATATTCGAGGTGCGGCCACATAGATCGCATGCATGCCATTTGCTCAGCACAACTAGGCGTTCATTGTCATAATGCGCGTGCATGAAAATTGGAATGTGGAATATGACCGTGACGATGCTTCTGCCTGCCTAGGTGGGCACACTGCCACAAGTGAGCAGAACATCGATCAAGACTTGCCAGAGAAGCGCCTGATGCGAACAAGTGCAGCACGTGCGAAGCATTGCTACTGGGACCCATATAGGTGTGAAGCTGAGTGCATCAGCCGGCTCACATTGCAAGTGCAGAACCCTGATGGCTCTTAACACATGGCCAATGGCTAGTGGTCTTGCTCCACTGTAGTCTTGTTGCGATTGCAAATTTGATCGAGCCGTTTCTTTTGATAGCACAGCAACAGCCCACTTGGTTGTACAGGGCATGTGTGGAGGTGCTGCCTACTGTTCCGGATGACACAGAACACCTGGTGATCGACGGAGAGCACGTTGGCAACGTGTCTCGATTCTTCAACCACGCCTGCAAGCCCAATGTCGCATACCAGAACGTGCTGCTGCCGGAGGCCGGATCCGCACTCCTCTACTGTTGTGCCTTCTTTGCTCTAGAGGATGTGCCGGCGATGACAGAATTGCGTTGGGATTACAACGCCGGCTTAAGCGGTGAGGCACCTGAGGGTAGCGTGCCCTGCCTTTGTGGAGTAGATGGGTGCAGGACGTGGTTGTACTAGTTAGATTCACACCCCTGAGCTGAATACCTGCATTTCAGTTTCTGATTTACGGTATGTCAACATGCCATATGGCATGTCAATGCAACAATTTTGTCAACACCTCCAGATCACGAGCTTAGCAGTGATAGTGGACTACCTAGGTGTATATATATAATTGCTCGTTTAACGGTTCTGTGACATGGCCAAACCATCGTTCAGACTTCGTACTTTGATCAGCAGCAAACGTTACACTCCCGAGTTCAAAGTCTACGGCTTGTGACTCTGAAACACACACCTGGGCGAGCAAAGCGAGCCAGGTACACACACTTGGGTGGTACGCCATCTTGGACCTCACCACGAAGGTCAGATATAATTTAATTTATGGTCATACGACGGCGGTGTTGAGTAAACACCGGTGCCCGGAGGCACGTGGAGCCCAGAGGCTCCACCCCTTGAGGAGCTCCACTACTGCCTAGAACCGCTGAGAGAGAGGCCATGGGCCCGATCCGATGGGGGGTCACAGGAAGAACGCTCCAGCTCCAGCAGCCTCTGCGCGGAGAAGCCTCATGGAGCAATTGAAATCCTCTGGATCATCTACACCTGCACAGAATGGGCCCGGGCGGGCGGGATCTTAGCTGAAAGCTGCGAAGCACTAGCAACGAACACCCACTCTGCGTGGCGAGCTGCTGCTCGCACCAGCCTAAAAACATCCAATCTCTGCACAGCCTCCGGTCCGCAGCAGTGCTGCAGACCCCTGTAGACACCGAAGGCCAGAGTCCTTCGGTCCACCGTCGCCACTCCCACCATAAGTGCGATTACATTCCACGTAATCCACCGAGTTTGATGAAAAGTATGTTATGGGTTTACAGGCTGCGAAAGACCTGCGTGCACAGCCGTGCGCACAGGCAAGTGTTGCGTGCAGCGTGACAGGGAAGTCTCACGGTGTTGTGCTCGTAGGTTTCCAGCGCTCACCGCGTGACGCAATCAGAAATCCTCAGAGTTTGAGCGTTAGCGTGACGTGACATCCACGAGCAATTAGATATACCATCGTACGTGTACTGATGTGAATTCCTAAAGAAGCTGTACGCATTGTACAAAACACAATGTACAATGTGCATATGTTGTTTGAGCCTCTCAGACAGCAGCTTGCATGTATAGGCTGTCACTAGCTGGGATGGGGTGTCGGGCCCGACCAGACAAATATCCCGATTTATCGGGCCCGACCACCAAAATCCCGACATTTCCCCCGACCAGCTAGGCTGAGGGCCAAATACGCACCCGTTGCGCCTTTTGAGGGTGGCATATGATCAGATATCGTGAGTCAGGATGCAGGCACGTTTTCAATTTCTGAAATTCGACCTGAGGGATGCTCCAGCAGCTGTAACGTGTACGTGACCTTGTGACCGATAGCTACCGCTGGCACAGGCCTGCTTTGACATGCGGCCGTACGTGCGACAAGGCGCTAAGCGTCGAGTTGCAGTACTTTGTTCGGAGGCGCATTATACAACTACTAATTATTGATGCAGGTGTCATACAAAGCAGTTGCCAGTTGTTGTGGAATGGCATTCCACATGCAATAATGCATTAAACTGCTTGGACAAACTAAGGGACTCAGACACACACTGCGTATGCAGCATGTTGTGTGATTCTCATGCATATGCCAGCATCAGCAAGCCAAAGCGCAGTCGAACCACCCTGTGTTTTCAGCTTGGTGTGCACACTTCGCAGTGCACACCAATCCGCCTCTTCAGCGTACAGCACATGTTCGATCACGTCCCGAGGCACATATTTCATCTCATGCCCCACTCCAGCAAGCCATAAGGTACCTCCCGGCCTGGTTGGTTTAGATCATGGTGTCAGGCCTTGGTAAGTCATGTTGGCGTCTCACGACGCGCCCGTCAGCAGGTTCGACGGACAGGTCGCCACCTCGGAGTAATCGACCTGGCCTCCCGTCCTGCGCCGGACAGCACTGCCATTATTTCCGTCACGACAGAACATGTATTTCAGGCCTCTCAGGCACACCACGTTCTTACCAACTCACACTCAGACCTCCCTCATTTCTCAGGAGGTCCCTGAGGGCACTGTTAAGTTGCTCACAGGTTCGGCGAGGCCAGCTCTAACAGGGAGGATCCTGGGCGCATCCCAGCGGTATTTATACCGTGCGCTTGCTGGGGTTAGGCACGCTTGGAGCGACCTAACTGGGGCGCCTTCCATCTATTGCATCACATTGCCTGACACCTGTTTTGCCATTTCCATACAGCCGTGTGTTAGTGCCTGTAGCGTTTCAGTCCCATCGACCTGCGCGTCCGGGCATACAATCAATTGCGGCCCATCCGCTCCATTCAGCCACCGACGAGGTACGCGCTGTCTCGCGCAGTCCTCCCTAGCTTCACACTAGCTTGACAGGTATCGGTCCTTGAGTTCTCCTCTGACCTTTTTCATTGTGTATCAAGTTCATTCACATCATGGCGGACTATCCGCCACCGCCTGTAATGAATTATCGACGCATACGCGGGCTGTTCAACGCATCAGATGACGTCGATTCCACCAATGCTGACATCCATCCCAAAAAAAAAAAAAAAAAAAAATGCCTGAATATAAAATCGAGTGAGACTTGTTATTGGCATGACATGCTCAGCACTGCTATCGGTTCAACGCACTGCTATCGGTTCGATGCACTTGCTTCGCTGGGCAGCACTCACAGTAACGCATGAGCGCAGCCGCACAGGCAGTATTCGATCACGAGGTTGAGCGCAGCGCGCAGCGTTATTGCAACAGTGCGACAGGTCGCATGAGCCTGCGTGCCAGCCTACAGTGTCAAGCTTGACCGCGGGTCCCTACGACATCATTCAACGAACTGGTTCCTCCTCTTGGCTCGGCTTATGACAGCCAATGCGCGGCCTTTCTAATTGCTTGAACACAGTTGCGGCAGGCCTGTCTGATCCGCACTGCATCAGCATCAGCAAAGCAGAGGGAGGTCACGATCGACCAGTCCCCACGCTCAGCGCGCAGCAACCTTGCGCATCTGATTCAACGGGCAATGCTAACTCAACAGCACAGCAAGCGTACATCCAGCGCTCAGCCCGTATCACAGCCACCCCGACCGCACACCAGAGTGCAGCGGATGTCGCGAACTTAAGCAGGCACTCAGCACCTGGTGCCTACGCAGCAGTGGCGTGCCAGCACCGTGTGCTCCGCATGTGGCCTTAGACGCCACTATCTCATTCGCTGGGAGAGGTTACTCCTCCGTGCACAATTCATGGTTGCCACTGTGGGCACTGTCCCACTGCCTGGACACAATAGCTACCTATGTTCCAACATGCATCAGCCAAGCAGAGGGAAGTTATAATCGACCAGTTCCCACGCTCAGCGCGCAGCAAGCTTGCGCATCTGCTTCAACGGGCAGTGCTGACTCGACAGCACCGGAACGGCGTGCATCCAGCGCTAAGCCCATGTCATAGCCAACAAGGCTACACACCAGAGTGCAGCGCCAGTCGCAGCGTGTAAGCAAGTACTCAGCACCTGGTGCAACCGCAGCAGCGGCGTGCCAGCACCATTGCTCCACGTGTGGCTTTAGCCTTCATTGACGCGCTGTGGCCCTGCTGTTAGTTCGACGGGGACGCCTTGACAACGACGCAGCTTCATTAGGGCAATTCATACGGTCGTAGGAGTTTGGGATGGCACAGCGTTCACACGACCGTTGCGCTGCCCACCTCCGCTGGACAATCCAGTCACGGAATTTTCACGCAGAGTGATTCCATATCCCTCATAGCTTGAGTTCGCCACGCTCACAGCCATTCCATCAGACCGTTGAAGTACTCAGGGTGTGTAATTACATGCAGATTCACATGAGTCGCTCCCCGCCCTCTCAGAGGCTTCAGGGCCGGCACCCACTCAAGCCCGCGGTCCGGGCCTCCTCAGAAGTGTAGGGCACCTCCTTCAGGATGTGGCCAACACACCCCTATTTGGGTGTGACGCGGCTGAGTTCAGGCGCCAGTTTCAGCTGTTCTGCGACTTGGACCATGAGGCCCACATGGCCATCACTGCTAGGGATGCAGCATTCGAACAGTTTGTTGAGTTTATTAAATCCGCAGACACGTGTGTCCTAGCGTCTTACATGGACGACGTTGTCGTGCGGTACGGGCACCTCTAAGCTGGATACAGCATGGTGTAACTCATGTCCATCAGACGCAGCTCAGCCCCTGTTCCAAGGGCCTGATCTGCCCCCACTCAGTGGGCTCCGCTCAGCCGTTTCACATGCCAGTTCACATCTGACCACCTTGTTTTCCGCATCAGTTTCATGCACCGGAAGCTTCGCTTCTCTGTTAAGGGGGGAGGTGTTGTGGAATGGCATTCCACATGCAATAATGCATTAAACTGCTTGGACAAACTAAGTGACTCAGACACACACTGCGTATGCAGCATGTTGTGTGATTCTCATGCATATGCCAGCATCAGCAAGCCAAAGCGCAGTCGAACCACCCTGTGTTTTCAGCTTGGTGTGCACACTTCGCAGTGCACACCAATCCGCCTCTTCAGCGTACAGCACATGTTCGATCACGTCCCGAGGCACATATTTCATCTCATGCCCCACTCCAGCAAGCCATAAGGTACCTCCCGGCCTGGTTGGTTTAGATCATGGTGTCAGGCCTTGGTAAGTCATGTTGGCGTCTCACGACGCGCCCGTCAGCAGGTTCGACGGACAGGTCGCCACCTCGGAGTAATCGACCTGGCCTCCCGTCCTGCGCCGGACAGCACTGCCATTATTTCCGTCACGACAGAACATGTATTTCAGGCCTCTCAGGCACACCACGTTCTTACCAACTCACACTCAGACCTCCCTCATTTCTCAGGAGGTCCCTGAGGGCACTGTTAAGTTGCTCACAGGTTCGGCGAGGCCAGCTCTAACAGGGAGGATCCTGGGCGCATCCCAGCGGTATTTATACCGTGCGCTTGCTGGGGTTAGGCACGCTTGGAGCGACCTAACTGGGGCGCCTTCCATCTATTGCATCACATTGCCTGACACCTGTTTTGCCATTTCCATACAGCCGTGTGTTAGTGCCTGTAGCGTTTCAGTCCCATCGACCTGCGCGTCCGGGCATACAATCAATTGCGGCCCATCCGCTCCATTCAGCCACCGACGAGGTACGCGCTGTCTCGCGCAGTCCTCCCTAGCTTCACACTAGCTTGACACCAGTATTGCGGACGCATATGGTCACGGAGCGGAGCTGCAGCTCGTGCCGACCAGTTCAATTGCAGGACACATCTGTCCAGCACTCACTCACGCGAGCCCAGACCTTACCACAACGTTCCGCATGAGGTATGCTTGAGTCGTAGGGGTCGCTGGTTGCGGTAATAGCGATGATCATGTGTGTGGCAGTTGGAGATGAAAGTGGTTTGGGTGCTACGGACTGCTCCACAAGCTCTCAGCGAGCATGACTATCACTGTTGATGAAGCTGAGCGCGATGTGCTGCTCTGAAATCATCTTTTATTACTGATTTGAGTTGAATTTTGTTATTCTGGACATCAGCTGTGATCAAAATATGGCAATTGTGCCAAAATCCACACTGCTTTGCCCATTTCACTACAGCCCCCACTTGACAGGTCAAAATATCCCGACCAAGAAAATAAATCCCGATATATCGGGCCCGACCACCAAAATCCCGACATCGGGAAATCGGGGTCGCCCCATCCCAGGTCACTAGACTAGCATGCTGGTCTTGTCTCTACCACTGTAGATAGTGTATGTTATGTGAATTATGACTGACATATCCTTTGCTCTATTACAGTGGTCGGTTACCCAACCGCCTCTGACATGCATACCACTACAAACATGTCAGCCGGACCATATGGACAATACTTTGCAGTCCATTTGACGTCAAGTACTTGACTTGACTGTGGTAGGCTGGTACATGCAGGGTGGACCTGGGTGCATATAAGCACTTTGCCAGGTGCTGGATGCTAGGTCCAGTACGGGGAGCCACGCATTTACGCCTTCAGTCTTGTTTACATCACTCAACTATAGCGCTGTCACACCCTGCGCACACCGGTGCTACCACAAGCATCGGCGGGTTGTTGAAGATCCTTCCTGTGTGATAAGAGATAAAAGACCAAAGACCAAAGAAAAAATGTCAAGTTTAGAATTTCCTGGTAGATGGAGCTGGATCCGGCTGAGGTGGAGCCAGGTCCCATCGCTGATGCGGACCACCCGCCCGGTGCGGTCAATCATGAGCCTCCTGACATGTTAGATGCCAATCCGGCCCACGGGTCCGGGGTGCCGGCTGTGCATGATGCACCTGATCAGTATACTCTTCTGATGTTTGAGGCAGCCTTGAGTCAGGCGCTGGACCTCAGCTGTGGGTGTAGACAGGTCCATCGGCGAACCGCAGTCGGAAGGCGCGGAAGGACTCAGCCGTGCAAATCTGTTGTTGTTGCGATCTGTTCTTTCTTGCGTTTTGTCCTTGTCTAGGGCTTAGATGACTTACATGCGATTTTGGGGAGATGCTAGACTTCCGGATGCGTTGGAACATGCGCAAGCGCTGCTCATTGACCCCACGTCAGTAGGTCAGAAGACGCCCCATGGCCACTTTCCATCTTTTGCGGCTGCCGTGCCTGTCGTAATCTAGTGGAACGCGGCCTAGGGCCTGTGAGATCCCGAGCATGCCGTAGCTATGCGCAGGGGTTGGTGCTATCACATACCTTACTGGTCTACAGGTATCTGCCCGTGACTGCACCATTTGTCTTCAGTGGAGGATATGACACGTGAGACTCAGACAGTAAGAAGAGTGATTACACTACGATCTGTAGAGCCTATATAAGCGTCGATCAACGTCTCATACGGTTACGATCAGAATCATTGTCTGCTGGCATGCAATCTGCATGCATTGCTCGTGCATGTGGTGAGCCATCGGTGCATGGCCTCCCCACAGCCACTCCGGATCAGCACCGTGCATCCACTCCATGCATGGTCACCGTAGTCCTGTGCATGGCTGGATCACGACAGTGCCGATGCACAGCGTCCACGCCCACGTTGCCCCACCTGGGTGGGGAGGAGCCTGGGGTGGGGAACCTGTAAGTGGGGAAGCTGGTCCCTTTATGGAAACTGGTCAGAATTGCAATCTGGCAAGTCTGTGGTTCATATTCAAGTGTGTCATGATGTTCTGATGCTTCATCTGGATAAAAACGCTAATGGCTGCGCTGTTTTGGGTTGCAGTCCTCACAGCTGCCCCACGTCATGGGTGGGGAAGACATGTAGGTGTGGAACTCGACCGTGGGGAAGTTTGACCAGGTGACACAAACATGGATGCTGATGCTTGGCAAGTCATTTGGTGGTATTCATTGGTGGTCCGGAATGGTACATGGACTAGTTCGTGGGAAATGTCGAAAACCATGGCAGTGTACCCTGGAATAGGGTCCTACTCTCGCCGTGCGTGCCTGTCTGTAGGGGGGCTGGCGCTCATGACCTCCAGTGGTCCCAGCGACGGCGCTGACCCCCTGTGAGCCCCAAGCAGACTTTGGGACGTCTTTATGCCACAACTATATGTCCTAAAGCCGCTTGTACCTTCATTTGCGATCTTTGGGGAAACAGACAGTATCCGGCCAAATCAGGGCAAATGTTTGGAGTGTCATGACGCGCTTGATGCGTCCCGGTGTGCGCAGTGGGTTAGAGCGCGTGCGTGGGCGTGGAATGACTAAGATGGGAACATACCACGTAATCTTGGGCGAAAATGTTATGAGGAATTGAACCAATGACCATCGGCACATACATCAAGAGCGCTACCAATCACACTTGCTCGGCAACTATCTCGATGTTAGTGCCCTTGACGCGTCATCAGTCGTATATATCCTTGAATCTTCGGAGGTGGAACGCATATCCCACAACATGGAGGAATCTGCATGCTTCCCCAAACAGGGGGGTGGGCACTCAGCCCTCTGGCACTCCCACCATTCACGCGGACACCTGGGACCTATTTGAACAACATTGGGACGTCCATAGGGCAGGAATACATGCACTGGAGCTGTCTGAAGGGGTTTGGGGAAATCGAGCCGGATTTCCCAATATTGGGACGAGTTTGACACGAAAAGGGTCCGATTTCCCAGTGTTCGTCAAAGGCTCCTTTTGAGGATCCCAATCCACTGCGAGTGGTCCCAAAGCACACACAACATCTTAAAACAACTATACTTGCACATCAGTTGGTGATGTGTGGGTGCCACTGTGGTCGGACTTACACGATGTAGCTTCGAGTTGGTTGGCGG
>JALKAD010000163.1:34157-48837 GCA_024500015.1 Ulva compressa
TCAAGAGGCTAACATAGAAAAGCCTGCTCTGAGATAAAGGGGGTTTATGTAGGACGCGTAGGATGCGTAGGGATGGGCTGGGCTGACAGGTGCAGTAATATGGGGTGGCGCAAACTGCAGCCTTTGTGCCGCAATGAGCACGAACGGCGCTGCTAGAACAGCATTAGATGTCTGTGCATATTTTGAGCTGCTTTTTGGCCCGCTTCGTGTTCGTTTGAGGGTCTGCGGCCGGTCGAAAGCTGCATGTTGCACGTCTTTCGTCATGCGCGCCGCTTCGCAGGACGATCCCACTGTTGACATCAACGAGTTGCAGGATCAATTCTCTTCCGATGATGACAGGTTTGTCGTGTGCTCGCGTGGAACGGTTTGAATTGCGCATGCTGCAGTGCTACGCGGGGACAGCGCGGGCTTGCAAGCCCCAGCCGCTACTTGAGCACTTTTTGCCCGTTGTGCACGATGCAGGATCAATTGGCACGTTTATGAGTGTTTTGTGGACGCTGCGTGCGCTATTGGTCTGTCATGTACATCTTGATCGCTGTCCTGTGTACCTGTCATGGCAGGCATAAAGGCCATACATGTGCTGGGCACCAATACGCAGCACATTTTCGTGGTTGTTTTGCGCCTGTGCGTGTTGCTGCTTGTTGCTGCCTGATTGCAGGGGTTTGTTCGTGTATGTTTCCATTGCTGCTGGGCTCTTGCAATTGCGTTGGTCACACACAGCATGCGCAGTTACGCTCAGCTTCGTTTGAAACTTCCAAGAATCGATTTGAAATTCGTCTGCACTGTATCCAATAGTCCACGTTGATGATTAGGAGCTCCCTCAATAGCTGTGGCTCTGTTAGTGGAGACTCTGTGCACTTCCATAAGGCACCGCGTAACACAGAGAATTCAGCCCGCATGATATGCTGCAGTCGATGTGTAGATCCTTTTGCGCTTTCACATGAATCAGCCATGCTGTATTCTGTCTGACCAGGTCTGCATGACCTCTCTGTGGAATGGCGTCCTTACCTTGTCCGAATTCCAAACGTGTAGATACCCACGTCAGGCGCATAGCAAACAGTAGCGGCATGTTCAGTAACCTCAGGCTGTTGCCGCGAACGCTTGCAAGAGCGTGCGACCGTCTCGATTTGCAGCAGGCTGTTGTTTTGCAAAACGGCAATATATCCGCCACGATCACGCGCAAGCTGCCTGGCACTCCACCTCTGTCTGCAAGCGAAAGGCCTGCATGGGCAATTTTTTTTATGCCCGACCGTGTTACAGAAACCCCCACAGGGAGACGTTCCTGGCACGCATCATGCATGGCCATCGCGTCCGTGCGCTGAGAGCTCATGAGCCAGCTCGAGCGATGCGCCAATTCCAAACGTGTGCACGAAGGCACGATAACATGTACTACGTCCCTACACACTTGATACAAATGGTCTCTTGTGCAGAGCGTCTGCGGATGCGCCGGCCCAACCCAGCACTGTTGGAGATGTGAATGCTTTGCAAGCGCAGTTCAGCCGGCTACGTAGCGAGGATGGGCCAACAAGCAAGCAAACATCAGCGGCACGCGGTACTTTCAGATACGGTGATCAAGAGCTTCCGCAGTGGCACCCGACTGACCGAGATGACGAAGATCAGGAAGAGAAAGACATGGAGATCGCTAGCGACCTATTACTGCAGCTTGAGGACAGAGCCGCGGCTACCGCAGACAAGAAAGCTAGAGGGAGAAAGAAGTCCAGAAACACGCCTGCCGAGGATGGTGATGAAGACACGTGTCGTGAGCCCACGCTGGCGCGCTCTCTCATGGAGGCAACGGCCAAGGCGAACCCGTCATCCACAGCAGCGGCTGCTTCACGTGTGCATGCCGATGTTGTCACAGATGAGACGCTGATTTGGTTTGCAGACTTGGTCGGCATTACAATCACACGTGATCACTTAGACAAAGCGCTGCTCACCAAGTACGATTACTCTTTTGCAATGCACATTGCCTTGCTCTTATTTCCGCGTTTGCTCCTCGTACACCGCAGTATATTCTGCACCTCTAAGTTGTGCGTTGTTCATGCAGCAGCAATGTCTCGGAGGCGCAAATGGTCAACCTTCGTTCTCGAATCAAGAACGCCCTGGATGCAGTCAGGAACACTTGCAGCAAGACCAAGCAGGCATACATGGGGAAGATAGCTGAGTTCCTGATTTGGCTCCACTTGGCACATCCCGAATGTTTTCGGCGGACCCCGGTGCGTGCGGCTTGAATGCTTGTTTCGCATGTCAGTCAGACATGTAGATGACATGCGATGAATGAATGCAAGATGAATACAAGATTTGTGCTTACAGGAGGATGCTTGTTTGCCTATGCTCTCTCTGCCGTATGTAATGGAGTACTTCAACAATTTGTCGTGCCAGCGCTTGAATGCGGTCCGCCTGAAGAGGATCCTGCAGGAAACTGCAGCTAAGATGGGCCCAGCACGCATGCGCCTTGCCCCTGGGGGCCTTTCTCTCAATGGCTTAGCTAAAATGGCGTCGATTACAGCATCCGAGTTGCGAAATCGTTGGGCTGATGCCATCCTGGCATTTGTACCTCCTACAGCCCTACCCAGTCTTCAACGCCTCCCTGCCAGCGTATGTCTCAAACAGACGACATTGGTGCACGTGCTGTCTTCTCTTCATAGTCACCATCGCCAGTGTGCCTCACGTGGTACCGCTTGCAGGACCAAGCCATCGCCTGCATCAAGCGTGGGAACGTATGGAAAGTGTTTGGATGCCTTTCTAGCCTTACATTGGGTGCCGCGCCGAAGGACAAGGTGACTGTGGAGTGCAAGAACTTGCCGTTCATCGTGGACACTCGAGATGGCACAGGTGCATTTAATTGTGCTGCTACTACTATTGTGGAATGCATGTTATCTCCACCCTGCATGTGAGGACCTCCGCGCGTACACGCTCAGCACGCACTGTGGTGGTCACTCAGGCTCTCACAGACCAGGCTTCAAGTGTGTGCTGATCAGTTGGTGCTACATGCAGGCAACGATGTCCAGGCAGAGGCCGCAGGAGTCTTGTACATTGCTAGTGTTGCGCAACATAAGTACCTGGAGCCCACCCTCGATGCGTTTTGTGAGCGCTCTGAACACTGGGCCGAATGCGCCCTGTCACTGCGCCAGTTTTGTCAGCTTTGTGCAATTCAATTGCTACTGTGGAGTGGTACGTTGAATCATAATGTGGCTGTGGATTCTGCTCATCTGTTTCCACCTGCATGCTTACATGCCTTGCATCGAACATTGGCGTGCACCAGACATTCGCTCTCAGTGCAGACCCCAGGCAGGAATGTTTGATTGGCTTGACCGCCAAGGATACAGCAGGCTGGGTCCTCCTGTACATACAGCTGCGCGCCGTGCACAAGGGCGGTTTGAAAAGCCTCAGCTCACAAGTCTTCAGCACAAATGACTTTTGCATTGAGATTCTTCGCAAGGCCATGGCAGCACCGTGCGGTGATTTGGCCACAACACTCAAGCCCGTTGCCACGGAGGATGCTGCCATCCCAAGTGATGTGGAAGATCAACCCGTGTCAAGTGAGGTCGCCGTTGCAGCATCTAGCTTGGTCAAAGCTTTGCACACTCATAGAGCTACCCTTGCAGTGAAGATTCATGCAATGGCAAGGCTCATGGACCAGATTGAGGAGGAAAATGGGATCAGAAATGCAGTAGAGCGCCTCGAGCCGGAAACACACGAGCTGTGTATGCTTCTACACCTGCAGCCTATGAGCCATGAATGCTATGACATCAGTTGAGAACAGTCCAAATGCAGTGGCTTCCGGAGGCATGCAGAAGACTGATCAAGAAGTCATTGAGAACATTGATCGCTGCACCCGGCTCCTTCAACACCTGACTCCATCCGATCTCGCATCAATTAGAGGCAGAAAAGTATCCATTCAGGCACTCAGAGACAATGGATTACTTGACACCAGTGGCATCGTGTTGAATGGCTTCATCTCTACACTGGAGTCCAAGGACCTCGTGGTGTGCTATCATGTGTACCTTTTGCTCGTTTCCACGTGGTGTGTTTCC
This sequence comes from Ulva compressa, assembly GCA_024500015.1. Lineage (NCBI taxonomy): Eukaryota > Viridiplantae > Chlorophyta > Ulvophyceae > Ulvales > Ulvaceae > Ulva > Ulva compressa. The sequence continues at coordinate 38,195 of JALKAD010000163.1, forward strand.
AGGCCAGTGTTTTCAGGCCAGACATCATTTTGAGCATCTTTAAACTTGTCACACTGCCAGGCCGGTGTGCATGGCGCATTCCACGCGCGCTGCCTATTAAATTGCAGATGACAGCTGTTTTGAGCATGCACAGACCACTGGGCCCATTGTGACGGGTATGAGTGTTCAACCAATCTCATGGGCTGCAGGTTGGAAGCAGGGTTTTGTTCGACCAGTTTTGCAATGGTATCAACTATATGCGTCTGCAGATCTGGTGGCCCTTTTTAATGGATGTTGAGAGTCAAAAACTCGACAAGTTCTGGTCTGACACCATCAGGAACAATGCGTCTTACCAACAGACGAAGAAAATCATCATAGGCCGCATCAATGATGACATGTGTGTCTCGATACAGCTTTTTGCGTGCCACTGTTGTTTGCTGATGTTTCTTAAGACCACTGAGCCTCACTCGAGGGACCCAACATCTGTAGTTCTATGGGTTTTACCAGTTGTTTGAAGTAAAGAGGTACTGTGCAGAAAGGCAACTGGAAGATTATCCAACAAAGCAGAAACCACTGACTCCCTACCTACTGATCAGGAACTGCATCTCATGCATGTACGAGGCTGGGCAGCGGGCTGCATCGAACAGCAAGACGCTTACCCCATCAGGCAAGATGCCATTCCCCCTGCTGGGTCAAACGGCACTGACATTCTGAAGCTCAATCAGAAGACAGCCAGAACGGTCTCCAACATGTAGTACGGGCACTCACCCAATGAATGCGCTTCCTTGCCAGTGAATCCGCATGCACACTCTCTGCAGTCGCCTTTTCTTTCAACATGGCCCATTGTGCAGTCACCAATACGCTATGATGATGCCCATGCTCCTGCGCGGCAATGATGCATGTGAGCTGCGACTGTCGGCGCTGGCTCCATACACAAATACCTCCACAGCGCCCATGAATCAAAGTGGAGTCCAAGTCAGGCTTCAATTCAGCAAGACCAACAACAATGACAGGCTTGAAACCAAAGCATTGGTTGATGGCGCCAGCCTACATTCATGTGCACTGCCTAATTTTGCTGTGCATGTTTGGGGGAAGCTGAACAAGCCGGATGGTGCTCCTCTGAAATGGGCACACATTCAAAGTGGCGATTGGTATGTCTGCACTCTTTTAGCCCTTGCCATACCAATTACCACTGCTTTGAAGCGAATCAGGATTATGCAGGCGTCAATTCCAGATTCTAGACCTGTCTGTGCCCAACCAGTGCTTCCGGAACAACTCTGCCAAGCATCAGAGTCTGACCACACGGCTGCAAGCCTTTCATTCACAAGTCTTTGGCCGTAACAACATAAAAAAGATCCTGCACCTCATTCGGCGCATGGGAGCAGAAGCTTTGCACCAATCTGGGTGCGTGTCCATTCCCTCATTGCTTGTAGCTTGGCTTCAACGGTGCATGGTATTCCTGCACATTTGTACCGGATCGGCAATGCACCTGATGACCTGGCCATAATCAGATCGCTACCATCGCAGTATTGTCAAAGATTGGCTGCAACAAGCTGGAGGTTGGCAGCAGAACTCATCTCTGGACAGCGCATATGCTCTTGGGGCTCACCCTGGTGCTGCGCTGGCCGCAGCAGGCTTTCGCGGGCTGGAGTCATACTATCCCGCGCAACGAACTGCTATGCCTCCAGACGCTGTTGTGAATCTGATTCTGGGCGTCGTCTTGGAGGTCAGTGACCCGGACACAGGCAGCACCACTGAGCTGCACATCGATGCCGCTATTGCCAAGTCGGAGCAGTTCTTCCAAAGCAGTGCAAGTAAAGGCCACCAGTCAGCTACGCCCATGCTGAAGGCTCTGCGAGTGTTGGCGGACTCGTTGGCCCGGGTATGATCCTGTCATTCGATGTATGGGTGAGGGGCATGTCGTGATGGGCCATATGCTTCATCATGTGACTGGTGCAGGCTCTACCGTTGCTCCGCCGGGTATGGCCTGGACATTTCATTTTCCACAGGCACCCGCTGTTCTCTAAGGATGCAACAGATCCCGATCGCATGCTATGGGATGGCTGGGCTGAATTCCAGGTCGGCTTGCACCATGCTGCTTCAGAGTGGTATGCCGACCAGCATAGAGGGGGCATGCAGCCTGCAGTGGTGGAGCCATACCGACCAAGCAACTCCATGCTCAACTGGGGCCGCTCTGTGCATGCCAGGTGGGCGCTGGATGAGAAGTTGGCTTGCAAATGGGCGGACCCTGTCCGTTACCTTGCCTTGAAAGAGGTGCGGGTCAAACCATGAGGCGACATGTAGGCCGCCGGGCTGAGCAGGTCAAACAAGGCCGTAACACCGCGAAATGCCTCACAACTGCTTTTTCTTCATCGCAGGCCTGATCTGAACTGGTTTCCAGGTGAGTGTCCACAGGGACGAGGAGGAAGTCGAGCCTGTCAGGCCAGAGCAGATTGATGACACACATCTTGAGCAGCTAATGAAGAAGACAGTGCAAGCGTTCCAGGTATGCCTCCTTCATGAACACTGCCTCGAAAACGTACGCTTGACAGTTGACAAGCAATACTGATGCAGGCTTATGCAGCATGCCATCCTGATGTCGAGCACCAGTACTTGGAACTGGCCGCGAAGATTGCTAGTGTCCGTCACATGCACACACAGCTAGCAGGAACAAGTGCAGCTGACATTGGACCCTGCAGCATGGTATGCACAGCCCCTAGACACGTTGTTGATTGTGTATGGACAGTCACGTGCACAATGTCAGGTCAGACACCAAGCTTGGCGAATATCAGTTTTGATGCAGGTCTCAGACCCAAGGGTTCTACAAAAGCTTCTTGATCGTACCCACAGGCAGCAGGCAAATGCAAACGCCGAAGCATATCGCATGAACACGCAGGTCAAAGAAATGCTCAGCGACGTCTGCGCCAAACTGGAAGACATGAAGGTCAATGGCGCTCCGCAGATTGGCACGTTTCGACACACAAGAGCGCAGGCCCCTGAAACTGGCCCAGATGCCAATATTGACCAACGCCTACTGAATCTGCAACAGATGAAAGCGCTGTTGACGTTTGGCAAGGTCATCTGTGGCGTATCTGTGCGTGCCGATCCGTGTGGCTGCTCCTTGCGATCAGTTGACATCTGTGCAGTAACATATTGTCTGCAAGGAGCAAAATCTGCATCACTGCACATTTGAGTTGGTTGTACGTGCAGGCTGGAACTGCCATCAACATCGTTTTGTGTGGCACTCATCTGCCGTCATCGGGTGTCACAGTGCCAGCCCTTGGTTTGAAGGCTGTGCGGACCTCTGCTGCAGTGGGGTCCGACATGTGGAATCGAGCCATAGACACAGTTGCAGATGAGCTCAAGGCACATGGCTACGATGAGTCCACCATCTCCAAGATTCGTGCGGCATTGAATACAGATCCAATCATGGCGATGGCATCGGTGCGGCACCCCTAGCCGGCACCCTGTACACTCCACCGTGTGTTCACTGCATGCTTGAGATTACAATTTTCACCGAGGTCTCAGGTGAGTGTGCCGATGACTGCCACAACAGTTGGACCAAAACCGTCGGTGCCGCATAGCTCTGGTGCTTGTGCAGGAGATCGCAGCGTTAGACACCAGCGCAGCTGGGGGCACCGACAATGACAAGAGAAACTTCCGCATAGTGCGACTGATGATCTGGACGTGGTTCATGGATGTTGTGATCTTCAGAGTGCTGTGTCAGGCAAGAATTTATCTGCATGGAACTGTCGAGTTGAGCGATCTGGATGTTGAGAAGATGGGCGCCACCCCTGAGGGTCAATTTTTCGCTGCCGAGCGATTTGCTGGACAGTTTGCCGACAAGACGGAAACCAACGGCGGCACCTTCCTGGGATTCGGTCGATACTGCAATGCCCTGGCCACAACTGCTGCCAACAATCCATCAGAAATTCCATGTTCAAAGCGGTTCATTGATCAGGTATGCATTGCGATCTCACTCGCTGGCACCGAGGGTATCAGTGCGATCGCCAGCTCTGGCACATGTACTCTTGTGTGCAGGGTGCAAGCACAATCCGTGTTCCAGTCGCGCGTTATCACAGCTCACACACGCGTCTCGGCCCGAGGCATCAAGGGGTCCCTATGCCTCCAAGTCCGCGGACCGTGCAAGTGGATGCCATGCCTGATGCTCAACGAGGACAACTCACCAATGACTCCACTACCGAACATGCTGCACTTCCTGCTGGCCCTCAAACCCCAGCAATCTTGCTGGCCGCGACTCCTTCAGTGCAACAGCAGAGTGCAGAGAATCGTCCAACACGTGTGGCAAGTGCTATGCCGCAGACGTCTGTGTTGATGCAGCAGAAGGCGACGCCAAAGCTGCTGACGCCAGGAGCCGCACCGCCGGGGTTGCAATGTACCCCAAGCGCTGCTCTCCCGATGCCACCGGTGATCTCGGCCTGTCACACACCACCTTCCACCTTCACCTCCGTGCGCGATTCTGCGCAACTCCGGTGCCACTGCAAACATGCCAAAGCAAAAGGTCTCAGCTCATGTCTCAGCTCATGAGTCCACCTCCGACACTGTACGGCAGGAGGAGGACCAGAATTTTCTGGCATGCAAGCTTGACAAACTCTTCCAACCAAAACTTCTCGTAAATATGGACAAATCCAGTCTGATGCGGTTGTGCGCCCGATGTATGCTCTGGTTTTATGATGGTGTGTACATTGACACCTCGCTGCTCGCCTGTTTGAAGAGGGTCAGCAAGCGTCAGGGGTGTGAAGATGGCAGCAATGAGAATGCCGACTTGCATGAGGCAAACTACAAGCCCGTCGGCCTTGGCAACTCATCCCAGAGCAAAAGTCAAGGCCTGGAGTGGCTGCAATCACACTGCCCCGACGTACATGAATTAGTCCAGAAGAGCCCCATCATGACTGCTGCCACACCAAACCTGAAGACGAGAAAGGGCGCAGATGCGCGATTTCTGAAGTTAGACGCTACCCAAAGCAGCCTGAAGAACAAGAAAGGCTACAAGGGATTCTTCAAGGTGCTCAAGGCGGTGTTTGTTGACGTTGTGACACTTCACGTGTTGCGTGAGCACAAGATGCCGCCGCCCAGCGGCTTCGGAATGCGAATGCACAAGACAGGCAAGCCCGAGTCGGACGTGCCATGGAACTGGTCTGTGCTCATTCAATCTTCCGACCCACAGTGCCACCCATTGACATTGCAGGCCACAGCTGCTTTGTATGCATGCATAACTTCGGGAATGAATCAGAATCAGGCAGCAACAAACTGGTACATCTTCATGCGAGACCAGACACAAGACGATGGCAGCAATCCTGTGAAGATCACCACTGATCTTCCCAGCGTGGGCTTGAGTGTCGTGGCCACCTCAACGCGAAGGCATGCTGCGGAGAAAGCATCGCCAGCAGCTGCTCTCCAGCCAGCCACTGGCATGTGTCCACCCCGTCGCAAGCGCGTAGCCAACGCTCTCCCAGGAGAGACGCCTGCACTTAAACGCACTAGGTATGGCGCCTTGTGCTGATATCTGTTCAGCGTCCGAATCGTGACATCTGGTGGGTGCCAGCCATGCCGTCAATCACTTGAGCTTGTTGTGCCAAAGCTGTTTACACTGCAGGAGCGATGCACCAGCAACTGTACTTGAGCAGTATGAGAAGCTGATCAACCTGCCTACCAACAAGCCTCTGACAGAGTTCACGAATTCACTTCCCGTCACCCTGTACAACGTTGACTTTCAATGCTGTGCACCAGGCGGATGGATCAACGATAACATCATCAATGCGATGACGATAGTCTTGCAGGTCTGCATCTTGTGCACTCTTGTGCTATGTTATGACATTGTGTCTGAGGGTGCCATGCTGACTCCTGTGCAAACTGTGCATATGTGGCAATTATCATCAACACAAGCCATCTGCCTCACTTGAGCTTCATGCAGAGACAAAATTTTGCCTCAGTGCAAGAAGACCCTTCTACGCCTGTGCGTTGGCTCGTGAGCTCTCACTTTTTGGAAGCACTGTTATGGCAGCGTGGTCGATTCGACTACGACAGCGTCCAAACGCACCGCAGACAACGTGGACGTCAGACCGAGGATAAGACATACTTGGACATGTACTACAACAGGCTTGAGAACATCAATCAGATGATTGCGCCGATCAACTTTCAGCAGGCACATTGGGTATGCCTGCCTAAGCTTGTTGATGTGCTGTGTATGAGTCTGGAATGCTGCATAATCTAGCATTGCTGTACACGTGGACGTGATGCACTGCACCTCGAGGCGAATCGAATATTGGCACTTTGCAGGGTACCGCTGTGGTGGATTTCAACTGGGCGAATCAGAAGCCCAAGGTCACAATAATGGATTCTCTATGTGGCATCTGGACTGAGAAGACCATGGAGGTTGCTCAAGGACTGATCAAATGGGCTGGCATGGAGCTACAGCGGCAGCATGCGAAACAAGAGCAAGGCGGACCCATGCCTCAACACGCTTATCTACAGGTGTGACCTCCAGCGACACACAGTAAGCATTGCTTGTGACAACCAAATGTTGAAAGCTAGGTATGACCCAGGCCTGTTTTACAGAAAGAGCTCTGGGACATTGATGTGAATCCGGGCGTTCCACAGCAGCAAAATGGCTATGATTGTGGAGTATTCACTATGATGGCCATGAAGAGTATTTGTGAGGGGAAATTATATGACGAGTTTACCTATGATCAGAGTCAGGTCACAGCTCGGCTGCGGGCTTTGTGCACTGTTCAGTGTGCTGTTGGCGACTTGAGCGTAGGCAATCAGATGCTTTGAATGTCAGAATGCCAGCACAGTCTCCGTTTTTAAAGGCTAATCAAGCGCTGACGCTACACCATGACGCTTTGTCTGGCCCGAATGCAGTTCTGCCCTGCTGCAATGTACAGCTGTGTGAACAGTGCTTCACTGCTTTTGACAGTGCTGCTGCAAATGTAAAACATGCAGCTGCTGAAATCATACGATCACTAATTTATCATTAATGGCAGACTGTCTGGCCCGAATGCAGTTCTGCCCTGCTGCAATGTACAGCTGTGTGAACAGTGCTTCACTGCTTTCGACAGTGCTGCTGCAAATGTAAAACATGCAGCTGCTGAAAACATTCGGTCACTAATTTACCATTAATGGCAGACTGTTTGGCCCATTTGCAGTTCTGCCCTGCTGCAATGTACAGCTGTGTGAACAGTGCTTCACTGCTTTCGACAGTGCTGCTGCAAATGTAGATATTGCAGCTGCTGAAAACATTCGATCACTAATTTACCATTAATGGCAGACTGTTTGGCCCGAATGCAGTTCTGCCCTGCTGCTATGTACAGCTGTGTGAACAGAGCTTCCCTGCTTTCGACAGTGCTGCTGCAAATGTAGAAAATGCACATGCTGAAAGCATGAGATCTCTGACTGACTGACAAGGGAACCATGGCTGGACCTAGCACATCTGGTGTGTGCTGCGCACCACCATCTGCTGGGCCTCGGCCATCCTCATGCTAGGCCATCTCTATGCTATGGATGCTATCAGGTGAATCAGGCAGCAGCATCAGCTTGTCCATCGCATAGCAGTGCGTAGCGTTGATTGTGCACTTGGAGTCTTGTGCTTCCTTTTGGTCAGATTTGTCGTTTGGTCAGATTTGTCGTTGCGCGGTGTCGACAGTGTCGAAGGTGTCACACAAGCAGAAATGGCTTGCCAACTGCTCACGCCCGAACGTCCAAAAGCACGATCAGACCCGCCACTCCGTTACACCCAAACCCACTGGATGTAATACTATGTTGGAGATTTGGAAGAATTGTAAGCTGCTTTGTCGCGAGTACAGGTCGACCGATGTGACGATCACTGACTTCGGCATCAAACGGATGGAAATCATTCCCCCGTCTGCAGAAATGTTTATGTAATTTCTATACTTGCCATCTGCAGTTTACCTGCTCCCTGCCTGCTCCCTTGTTTCAAAGAGTCTAGATACCTTGACATCTGGTGCACTGCGACCACAACACCGGCACTGCCGATTACGTCTGGACGGCAGGCACTGTGCGTATGAAGGAGTAGTATTCTGACGGTGACGCTTGATGCGCCGTACTGGGCGGAAGGGGACAACAAAGTACGGACCGTACACGTGTGCCAGAGCATGCGGAGCACAGCTGCAGCATGCACACCTCCTTGCACGATGCGTCGGATTGTTTTACTCATTGTACATTGCGTCAAAGTTTGACGTTGATTATATTGACGTTGATTGTATTCGTCTTGTCCCCGATCTTGCATTTTGTGCTTCCGCAATTGCGGCTCGGCTCGTTTCATGAATCGTGTCATAGTGCTGCTGTGGTGTTCGTGTCGTCACCCACTGCATTTTCACACCTGCAAGTTCTACTTGTCAGTTTCGCGGCCACTCAGCCGATGCTTGCACGCGTGCCTCACGAAGCCGATGCTTGCACGCCTGCAGGAGCTACGAGCCTTTCGGACGCGTACAGTCCATACATGCAATAGGTACAATAGGTAGTCTGATAACCACCGAGGCCATGACCAAATTGTCGGTCATGGCCTCGGCTACTGCGCTGCATAGATAGGCATCTTCCGATCGCAGCGTCGCTATGGAAGCGCACTCTCATGTCACCTATCATTACACGTCGCTATGGAAGCGCACTATGGAAGCGCACTCATGTCACGTATCATTACATGTTAGATCTCACCTATCGTTCAATTGTCATCATTTCGTCGTCGCGAGGAGCGAAATATTGCTTTGTGCCCGCACGACGCTCGCCAGCGCCCGCCCGTTTCTGCCCGTTTTGCCCCGGGATCGTCCAGGAGACGCTAGACGTGCGTAGCGAGCGCCACGGGCGTCCGACGGAGGCCTCTCCGAGCGAGCTGGGGTCAGCCCTCGAGGGCCCTCGCCGTGGGGTGGCCACGGGGGCGTCCCGCGTCCCCGCGTCGGACGTCGCGGGGAAAGAATGACATCACAGTGTAGCACACAATGTAATGATAGCAATGAAGCATGCTCTGGGTTGCCCCCGTCGATGTGAATACCATCTGCACGCTCAGACGCCATGGCAGCTGCTAGAGCACTCGTCCACGCCAAGTTCCACGTCGGCACGGCCGTGGGTGCCGCCAAGTTGGAATTCTGCATGTACAACGGTGCCCATATCCAGCGAACCCAAAACTTCAAGTTTTTGCATAGGGTTGGTCGCTCGGTGTGAGACGTCTCGGGTTGTTGGTGGCTGGCACGATGGCGACCAAGGCACGCAGCATGCGAGTGCCGCTGTGGTCACGTGTGCGGGCTTGGGTAGTGGCTGATCCAATTGATCGACGACGAGCCGGCCATCGCGCGTAGACTGCCGCACGTAACCCCACTGAGCGCCCAGTCCGCTTTCGCAGCCCACCCTGCCTCAACCCCAGCCCACCCACCCTCCCCCCCCTCCCCGCCCCCCGGCCCACCCTGCCCCCCCTCCGGCCCGCCCTGCCTCCCCCGCGGCCCCCAGGCCCCTCCACTCCTTCCCTCGGAACTGCTGGGGCCTAGTGTAAACTGAACTACTTGCCGTATACGTAGCCGACTAGGCCATTGACAGCTCTGGCGAACCGGGGCCCATGAAACGTGGTACTGGGCAGCAGCATGCATGCCAGGCAGCGCAGCACAGCTGCACCAGGCGGCTCCACCCCAGTGCCACGCACGCGGGCGGGGTGCTGATGGCTCGAGTGCGTGTGTGGCGTTGGCGTGGCTGTTGCAGTTGTGGGTTGCGCTGGTGTTCGGCCATGTCGGTTCGTTGTGGCTCGGGAACCTGTGCAGCACAGGTGCTACGCACGTCGCGCACGCTGCCCGGGCAATTGGGGCCACTTCTGCGATATCCATCTAGTATACCAGAATGCCAGTGGCTGTGCATGTGCTTCATAATGCAACATGTTGCAGCAGCTACCGTGCTCCGCCATGCTGCGCCGATCTTTCGTCGGGGTTGGTGTGAGTCCAGATTGTTGTGTCCCCTGAACCGGACACTGCAGTATAGTGCAGTGCAGTGCAGTGCGAATGTAGTGGCTGGAGGTGCGCTGCCGGCCCGATGACAGAGGTGGGGCCCTACACAACGCGCAGTTGCAGTGTGCAATCGTGAAAAGCATCCATTCGCACAGTGTCAACACTCGACCTGTTGAGTAACAGCTCCTCATCTAGAGCTTTGGCAGAATGTACTTAGAGACGAGATACCGCGCATGCGTGCTCGAAGAAAGTTGCGGGGACATATCCCAGCGGTGCTTGTCCAGCGCACCGTATCGCTTGCATGAGACCGCAGGTATCAAGTTAGGCTTGATGATAGTACTACGACATCTCGAAGCCGCAACCTTGATTCAGTGTGGCCGTGCAAGCTGTGGATTCTGAGATTGGCCTCGGGTACGCTGCCCACGTAGGAACTCATACGTCTTAATGCGACGTATCCAAGCCAAGTAAACATAAGTAGAATCGTATTTATTTCTCATATGTACATCATTGGAATCAGATGTGCCGGTTGCACCCACACAGAGCTGAGCATTCCACACTTGTGACAGCTTCCGCATTTTTCCTATGCTCGGCACGCACATGCGTAGATAAACACATCCTTTTGTATATTAGCAACTGTGACCGCAAACACGTGATGTCACATCGGCATTGAAGCGGAGACACTGCTTTGTCGCGAGCAAG
>JALKAD010000163.1:56028-69418 GCA_024500015.1 Ulva compressa
CTGCTGGAGTATGACCCACTGGTTTTGCCTCTAGACGAAATGCTCACACTACTGGAAAGGTATGACCATGCAACTGTTGCAGCATCTACTAGCTTGCCTGGGCTGCGCCCATATGAGCTGGAGCGGGGGTGTGGTAGCGACGTATGCAGTGAAGCCATCAGGCACGGATGCAGGTCCACCCGGACGAGCACTGACTTGTATATGGGACTTTCATGCCAGTATGTGTGCATTTGTGCAGGGCAGAGGCTGGAATGCCCGATGTTTCAAAGCTCCAAGTCAACTCGCGCGTGCTGCATCTGCCCATGGCATTTGGGGATTCCTGCTCAAAAGATGCTATGCAAAAGTATTCACAATCTGTGCGACCAGAAGCGGCATATCTACCAGACAATGTGCCTTTTGTTGCAGAGATCAATGGTCTCGATGGTGGTGCAGAGGAAGTCAAGCGCATCATGTTTGAAGCATCATACATGGTACGTATTGTCAATGCAGGATTGCCTGGTATCAGTCATTGCTGCCATGCAGGAGTCAAGCTTGTTTTGTGCGATCTGGACTGTGGTGGCCATGTGTACAGCATATTTGTAAGTAGATAAATCCCAATGACACAGAGTGACCTTTACGCAGCATGTGGTAGCTGCGATCAAGGTCAGGTCAACTACGCGTGAGATCAGACTGGTGTTTTGAATTCGATGGCATCTCCTTCAGCATGGACAGCCGCCGCAAGTGGACCGACAGTCTCGAAGTACAAGCTAGGTGAAAAGACATGGGTTTTTTCTACCAAAGTTGAACGCTGGGTGCTTTTTGTGCAGGTGTTTGGCCTTGGTGATGTTTTCCTGGGGGCCCCATGCGCTGTGCCAGTGAACCCGCTTCATAGGCTCTCATGCCCTAAGTACAACCCTGCCAGGACGTTCACGTGGGAGGTATATCCTGGAAATCACTAAGTACGTTGCCTGATAGCTGCAGTAAGAGCGGGGCTTCACCCGTGTGGGCTGTGTGTAGGGAACTGTTGGTCTGGGAGGGGTATACCTCTGTATCTACCCCATGAACAGCCCAGGCGGCTACCAGCTTATGGGCAGATCCCTGCCAATCTGGAATACTTTCTGCACCTCTGCTTCTTTTGAATCTGGCAAGCCCTGGCTCTTGGAAATTTTTGACCAGATCCGGTTTTATGAGGTAACAGAAGAGGAGCTCGCTCGTCTTCGGCAGGACTTTATGGCCGGCTCTCATCACATCAAAATCACAGAGGAAATATTTGACTTTGCAGAGCACAGGCGCTTCTGCGACAGCCTCAGATCAGATGTAGCGGCACTGCGCACACGGCAGGCCGCAGCTGCGGCAGAAGTTATGGCAAAGGATGCTGCCATATTGGCTAAACTGGAAGCAGCAGGATACACCCCTGGAGGGGGCAAGGGGATGACAAATGAAGTCAGTGACATTGATGATATGTATGATGGTGATGAATTTGACAAGGTGAACTGCAATACACATTTGTGTATTTGCAAGCAAGGTTTTGCTTCAATACTGGTCAGTGGGCATGGTCAGTGGGTATGGTTGTGTCCAGGTTGCTGCACCATTCCCAGGTCACATCTGGGAGCTGAGTTGCAAGACAGGTGATGTGGTGGAGACAGGGGACCAGCTGTTCGTGCTCGAGGCAATGAAGATGGAAACACCTGTTATGACAGCTAAAGCAGGTGCGACCCTAACCCTATTCTGTTCGGTCCTTGTGTTGGACCAAGCAGACATCGATGAGCAACGAAGATTATCCCCACGACACCAATGGAACTGCAGGGACTGTTGTTGCCATACTGTCGCAGAAGGGGTCAATGGTTAGCCGAGGCCAACCGGTAGTCATTGTGTCAACATGCAACCATGATGGAGGAAGATAGGAACTGTGCAAACATGACAGGACGACTGTTCCCAGTTCGATGATCATTTTAGATTTTGTTTATCACCACAAAGTTTGTGTAACATCGAAGTTTACATATCTTCAGGGAAGGACAAAGAACGATCTTATCGTCTCTACTCATCTGCCGATTTCTTGCTCTTTTTCTTCTTCTTCTTCTTCGGCTCAGCTGGCTCTGATATATCAGATGCTTCCTGCAGACAATTCTTCCTCAGCCGCCTGAAACTACACACAAGATACTGGCACCAATTTCATGTGGGCGAACGCACCGATGCACGCTTCTTCCGCAGTTTTTTGCCTGGCCCCGCCGCGGGCAGTTCGTCTTCAGAAGGTGCATCTTGTACATCCGTTTTGGATTGCTGCATTGCCTCTGCCATCACTGTTGCATTCTTGCGCGGTGCAACTCCGTCATCATAGAATCGCAACCGTTCTTCAACCTACAGCATTGGCGTTCAACAACTCGGTGTACTATGAATGCACAACATGCACACTGTTGAATTGACATTCGAAACAGCACTGTGAATATCTGGACTGCGCACATGCCCCAGATAGGCTGTGCACACAATTCATGAGTTCCTTAAACCAACCTGATCTTTCATCTTTTCTCCAAACACACTCGTGGCAGCATCCATGAAGGCATCTATCCGTGTTGCGATTGAGCACTTGTTCGCCAGATAGCGCGATATTCGGCCTTTATTCCGTGCTTTGGCTCGTCCAATAAACGTTGAATGAAATATCAGGCCATACTTGGGCGTGTTTCCCTTGGTCTTCAAGGCACGAAACAGGGCCTTTTCAGCACCAAGAATTTGCACAGTCGAGGCTGGAGCCTTTGCCAAATTCGTCAACGATCCTGCGCACCTGATCAACGAATTCAGGACCATAAATATATGATTTTCCTCACAGTGGGCGTCAGGCCTGGTGTCAGGCAGCAATGTCTTGGTCAACACGGAATGGGTGTCTGAAACCCTTCTGACTGGTGCCAACATACAGCTTCATCACCCACCAGCAAGCAACGGATGATCAGTACCGCTCAACATGGAAGAAGCAGACCTGCATGCGAGATTAATCGAGCACCGATAACTTCGCCAATAAGTGCCGAGAGGTTTGGTGCTACTGCATGCATCCTGTCATGCAGATATGTGAACAGCTTCTGTCGGTATTCTGCAAGCGATATGACTCTCTTTGCGAACAACTCAATATTCGCCAAGTCAACAGGAGATATGTCCTGCCCCATGCTTGCTTTCGCAGCTTGCACAATCTGCACTTGCGGCTGTAGGTTAGGAAATAGGATGTGAATGATCTAGGCTTCTTGATTGCAGACATTAGCACAAACAACATAGCCCACACAGTCAAAGCTGCAACACCTGTTCAGCGACGTCTTGGTCACCAACAACTTCTTTCAAGTCGTCTACCATGTCATTGGAGATATTCATCTTATCCTTAGCCAGCATCACGACCCGCGCATACTGGAAGTTGTCTGCAACAATCTTGGCGAGCTCGGGGAAATGCCAGCCATACCACTCTCGCACTCGCATAATGAAAGTGTTGACGTCCTTGTCCAGTGTGTCCAGTAATGAGATCGCCTGCAATGCGCGATTTCATCAGTGTGACGACGCTAGCATAAACAGCCAAGCTACTCCAACAAACCTCAACAACAAATCATAACTGTTGATTAACATTGAGAATCAACCCGCACATACCTGGATGATCATATTATCTACACGATTCACATTGAACTTGACCTTTGCACGAGAGTAAGAATGCGCCAGCCCACGCTGAGCATCGCGCCATGTGTGTTCCTCAAGTTGCTTCACGTAATGGGAAAAGTGCATGCGGATGCCACGAGCTAGCTCAGCCACAACCTTGTCACTCGTGCAAGGTATACCTGTGGATAAAAAGTGACTGAATCAGCATGCTGCAATCTGGCGGGAACACAGCCACTGATCGGGGACCGCTATGCAGATGCAGGGCATACCAGCAACCTCACTGATAGCATTTGCAAGCTTGGCATCAACGACACCCAGCTTCCATTTCGCTTTCTTGCCATCTTTAATCTTGGGAAGGTTGGACGTAAGGAAGTTCACGAGCATGTCAGTGGTAAGCGACTCTGAAACACTGTTGATTTGCTCCAAAGCATCTGCTGCGGTTGAAAATGGCTTGAAAGCAATCAAGGATGCGATCTTGGAAAACCTAGTCATGTCGCCAATGCTTTCTTGCACGGCATCTGTCGAGAGCGCTACATCATCTACGGCCTTGACATCAAACAGGCTGAATCCAGATGCCGACTCAAACAGCACATACTTTGCCTGCATGTAGCTTTCAGTAGGTGCACCCAGCTATGCTGATCGAAGAAATGCAGCAAAGCACAACAATATGACCATGCCCTCAGACAATAAGCGGAAATTTGATCATCAGAATGTCAGCTTTGCATATCAGTACTCTTCATCGGGCATAACCACAGATCTGGTCCAGCACAAGAGGCACACGGTCTATGACCGGTTCGCTTCCACGTTCACAGCAACTGTTAAGAAAGTGCTCCACTTGTAGGAAAATGTAGACGTGGATGAGAGTGGCCAATACGCCGTCCTCGGCCACTCACGACAGGCCAGTGATGAGATCGGACGACGGCGTTCTGCAGTAATGCACAACAGACAAATTTGCAGAGAGGGAGTCATTATCGTCACGCAAACAGACTTTCGCATTAGTTACAGAGCCACAGATCGACGCTCGCCTTCAACCATGGGCCGCCGCAGCACGTTACTGAGCCGTCTATGAACGCGGCCAATGCCGATACGTATCACCATGGGTGACCATGATCGGCACTTTGATGCGTAACTCAGGTCAACCGAACATATCAAGACTGCCGGCCTCGCACCATGCTGCTGTGGTGTTCACGCAGAAGCAACGTTGGGATTGTCACGCCAGAGATTGGCGACGTAAACACAGCATTCAGCACACAACGTGCTTGCCAAAGTTTATCTGAAGTTCCAGACTAACCTGAAGGAAACAGCACCGGAGCAAAACTACAACAGACCGACGAGCGACAACAGATAGCGGCCCTGGACGACACACTGGCCTTGCGCTGCGTGCTGTGCCGACTATTCAGCTATCTGGTCAAATCAATGATTGTGTGCTTGGCTGTGGATCGAGTCGTTGCAGTTCAAAGCGTTTATGAACGTTCACGGTGCTAGCTTTTGCAGCATGCATTGCTTTGGCGAAATCGGGCGGCATGTGTCGAGAAGAGACACGACGCGCTGGTCGACAAAAAATCGCGCAGATGTTTGGACATGTTCCAAAAGCCTACCTCGAGATTTCCCAAAAGGTTGCACATCGACGTACGAGCACTAGGGTCGAGTTCTGTTACCCAAATTCGGTGCTCTGCGGGCAGATAATGATGCCCGGGAGAGGCTATGCAGCCACATAGCCGTTGGGTAGCGTTACAAAACTGAATGACTGTATAATGTCGGCAAGAGAGGACTTGCGTGGGCCTAAGGCTCAATGGAGCGTTCGGTTGATGAAGCGTTTATACGATGAGCGACCACGTTTCTGTGATGTCGCGATAGAGTGCATCCCAGCACGTCATGCAGATGGGCGAGAAGATACACCGGAGCAGAACGTGGTCTACGCTCATCGTGCGGTGCTTGCCGCGCGCACATCGTGCGTTCCCCGCCTTTCGCGATACGCGTGCCTGGCGTTGCCGCCCTCAGCAAGACCACTGACTTTTTTTGTCTGACGGAAGACTGGACTGTGTATGCCACGGCATGACTGCACTCATAGCGCCTGCCAATTTGCCACCATATGCAGCGTTGCACGCCGATCTCTGGGAATATTTGCGTTTGAGGCACTCACTTCAATGTATGACCTTTGCATATTGGTAATGTTGTTCTCGCGACCTTTTCGTGTATGTTAGACGCAATGTCATGACAGAGCCTGGTTGAGGTCAGCGATTTAAGAAACGGAGACACCGCTTCCGACTGCTAGCAAGGATGATCAACGTAGCGTCCAGGTATTTTCGACAAGCGTTTTTGGGCGCCGCTGGCTTTCATGGTGATGGAGCCACACTTCAGGTCTCACCCCATGACGGTTCAAATCAGATAGAGCCGATGCCATCTATGGGATTGGCAAGTCTACCATCACAAGTATATGAGGACGGTGTTGCGGACGATACAGTGCCAGTGCACACGAACGAAATCGTGAGGGGGGCGCGTGTGACCTTCAAGGAGTCCGCACATGTTCTGCAACGAATTGTCGAGTTCATGTACCTGGGCGAAATTGGAGACCTTGAAAAAGGAAATTCAACTGCATCTGAAGACGACTACAACCTTTGGATGTGGTTGCTCACCTGGTATGCTACTGACATTGCATTCGGACAAATGGTTTCGGACAAATGGTTTTGGCTGTAGCCGTTGTTGCCATCACTGTCGTCCCCTGTTGCTACCCACAACGTGAACACTTCAGAGCATGTAGGAGCTTCAAGCACAAGGTTTTCGATTTGTTCCAGTACATTCTCAGCCATCTCATGCGGATGACTCTGACACCAGCGTTTGCAGCACGCCTGCTTGACCTGCAAATTGAGAACTCATTTAGCATGTCTGCGACAGTCAGCTCGGCAGAGGAGGAGAGATCTGGATACAACATGCTGCTGGACACGCTGAGGGGCCACTCGATTGACTGGTTTAACAAAGCTGATTTTAATGACGAGGTATGGATCTGGTCGCTGCAGGGCGCCACGCAGCATGCATCGCTCATGCCTGACAGCAGCCACATCAGCTGCTTAGGCATACCTTGGGAGTTTGAATCACAGTTTGATGGATTCCCTTGCCAAAGACTGACGTGCCTTGGTGTGCAGATATTCCTACCCCTGAACAGGCAGGCACTGCTTGTGGTGCTTACAGAGTGCGTCTTTGAGGTTTCTGAGTACAAGGTCGTCCGTGCAGTCAAGTGCTGGACCGAGCGATCCATATGGGTGCAAAAAGCATATAACTCAGCGCCAATGCCAAAGGACCAAGTTCATCTGATTATGCAACACACAGATCCATTCTGCTTGACCATTGAGCAGTTCGATGAGCTCACATTTTTCAATCAGCCTGAAAGGAGCATTTTCAACCGGTACACTGTTGACTTGGTGCGCAACAGCTTCCCGCATTGCATGTCTATCAAATCATCCCGATAGTGTTACATGAACACAGGGGAGTGCATGCATGGGGGGGTAGGCCAAGCACCCTCCGTGCTCGCCGGACCTTTAATGCACCACATGTGGAATTGTGGCTGCATCTTGTGCTCCTGTTCAAGCACAGTGTCTGGCAGATGACTCTCTTAGTGTTGCTATTTTCATTATTCATGAGTCACTCGCACTTCCTTAATGTCGTAAACAAACGCGACAACAGATGAAATTTCGCAGTTTTGGGAGACGATGTCCACACATGATGGCCCTCGCTTCAATTCTTCGGAGCGGTGCCTGGACCGCAGTGGACTTGCAGAAAAGTTTGCGCGACCGCCTGATACAAGACGGATTGACTCGGGCCATACAGGGCAGAGCATGGGTAGCACACGGCCTACTCTGCATGGGTCCATGCCTGTTGAGACACGGCCGGCACGTGCAGATCATATGCACCCAACGCACTCGCAGCGCCGCGGTGACAGGCGCACCACTTGGGAGGGGACTGGTGAGAACCGTCTGTGTGCTTACCGTATAGACTTCCAGATTTCGCAATCTGATGTACTGTGTCTGACTGAGTCCAGAATGATGGTACTGGAATGATGCATGATGTGTATCTGCAGGCCTGGAAGCCCCACATCCTGTCCTCCCACCGACATCCGGGGTCAATGTTCTGCCAAGCATTGATGAACAGGCTCGCATTGATCGGAACAAGCCTGAGACGGCCTTTGTTGTTGGCCCAAATTACTACTTCAAACGGGACCAAGGGGAGCATCGGTACCTGGTGTCTCTATCTGTCACCACCTACCAAGGGCTCATGTATCGGGTAATGCTGGTGGCTGCGTTGTTCTGTTACTGCCATCATGATCTGGAGTATGAGGTAATTTGGTTCATTTCATACCCGTGATGCAGGGTGGTCTGGAGAACGGTATCCTGCGATGGAGCCTCGAAATTGTCCGTCAGTGCGACATGTTCTGGATGGGCGTGACTTCGAATTCTGGTTTGGATATGTCAACTATGATTGCCCGCAACCCCCAGGTCTGGATGATCAGCGAAGAGGGAACATGCATAGAGCATTGCAGAAGTGCGAGCTGACCACTTGCCCACCTGTTTGATGTGATACTGCACTGCAAACTAGCCCGGCCAGGGCAGTACTTCACCGTGACTGTCTTGAAGCAGTCTGCATGTGTGGCTAGATGTGCTGACTGTGGCGATCTGTTGGTGCAGCAAATGCAGTGACGCAAGCGCAGCCAGTGCGGCAGCGCATGAATACTCTCTTCATTGATTGTTTCAAGTGCATCAACAATCCTCCTCTCAGCTGGAAGAAGGTCGTGATGGAGTTGGACTCGGGAACTGGAGATCTCTATGTAGAGCTCAATGACCGCCGCAAGCAGCATGTGTTTAAGGGGCTGCCGACAAATACTCGCCTGTTCCCATGTCTCATGGCTGTCAACACCGGTCAAGCGCATTTTGAGCTTCTAGAAGCAAAGCTGCATTAGGTAACAACTGCGCGACGTTTCACAGACTCGGCGCATGTGTGTAAGGGTGGTGTTACGGATAGAGTTGAACGCCGCTTTGATCTAGCGCTGCACATAGTTAGCAAGGGGTCACTTTCAGAATCGTGATGTGGGCCAGAGCTGGATACGTGTTACACAGGCATATGTGCCACTGACATCCAGCATGTACCTTCGTCACGTCGTAATGCAGGTGGAACCAGGAGTGTCTGCTGCCCTTGATCGACTGTTGTGCACATCGGAACGGTCACGACCGCGAATTTTGTACACGTGGTTTCTGGCCTGGTGCCAGTGGGGGCAAGACGTCGGACCCATCTTGACCGTCCATGCCTTCACCTGAACCATCCGACCTCAGCGCAACCTCGGCCTTACCATCGCTCAGCAGGTTGACCTGTGTGACACGCCACATTGTCAGGACATCCATAGATGTACTCAAATGATGTTCAAAACATGCTTGGGGCACACTGTTGCAGAGATGCCTGGCCCGAAGAATGACGCAAATTTGTTCTCACGCTCAAGCCACTGCTCTTCTGAAAGGTTGTTGCGATTTAAAAACTCCATGACCAGGGTGTAGTTGCCATCAGTAACCTCTTCTCGCAACCCCTCCAAGCGAGGGCATTGTCTGCGGGGTATACCTGTGGGCCTGCCAATCATGAACACACGCTCCAGGGCTTCCTCCAAGTGTTGCTCGTCTCCATACCTGTATCACGGACATGCGTAGAAGAAACCGTACTGCTGTGCCTGAGTTACAATCGTGCGTCGGACATGAGAAGCGTTTCAAACTGCGCCAGCCAACACAGAGTCTGCAATGAATCAAAATGTCGATTGAATCACAGAGCTAACAGGCAAAAGCCGCACAAATGCAAACGTGAAATTGCATGGTTTCAATTTAGTGCACGTACCGGTATCTTGTACAATCGTCTCGCACACGCTTCTGATTGTCTGTCATTTGACTGTCCCGCAGCTCAAAAGCGTTGCGAGTTGTGGTACAAGGTACGGGGTCAAGCTGAGCGTACTTAAGAGCGAACCCCAGAAGCAAAATGGGGAAGCCATAGATAAGTGCCACACCCGAGATGTCAGATCCAGGAATCAAGGAGAAGTATGCACCAAAACCAAACACCATAAGCCCAACCCCCACTGGAGCAAGGATGTCCCCAAACGAGACTTTGGCTATAGAAAAGTTTTCATCCGGTATCAGGTCATTGCCCGCGCTAGCTTGTGCCTGGCAGCTTCTTGTGAGCCTGCACTGAAGCCAGTAAAAAAGGCAGACACAGATGTGGTGACGGTATTGGGAGATCGATTCAGCTCATTATACTCAGCTGGAGTGCTTTTATTGTGATCATTTGGAGCATCCCGGGAGATCAGTGTGGGGAACGCTGCAACATCGCGCGCCGCGGGATGGCAACATGCGCGCACGTGCACACTCTCCCCAGCTGGGCCCAGTCAATCCAGCGTCGAAGCTTGGCGGCAGGAGGGAAGTGAACACTACATACTTTTGAATTTACTATTCCAAAAAAAGCACGAGCGACGACCGCACAACGGCGCACCCAGTGTGTCTGCGGAACTTGTGCCTAGACCCAAGGCTGCTGGCCGGTCGGAAACCTGCACGCGTGACAGGGCAGCGCGCACGGTTGACAGATGTTCGCTGCATATCTTATATCTCACGAAGTACAAGAGAGCACTTGCGACTTCAGGTTCACTTACTCGCTTCGATGCGGTAAGGATACCCAGCGTTTCTCGTCGTTTGCAACACGTAGTGATGGCGGATCGGAGCACACGCCAAAGTTCAGCATTCAATCCATTACACATGCGTGAATTGGAGGCTTTCGCGTGTAAGCGTCCTCACGAACATGTTGGTTCACCCGCATGTCAGCAATTCGCGCACAATCACATCAGGTGCAGACACAACGAGGTAAAACCTGTGTTCGAGGTGTTCCCGCTAGCCGATCGCAACAGCAGCGTGACGGCAACACCTGTATACCTTGCGCACAATAACCAACATTGGTAGCAGTCGCAACTCCGGCAACTGATGACAAGTGGGTAGGGGAAGAATGCGTCGGCCGCCTCGCAAGGCCTCGCCCGATGACACGAGGGACATGCATTGGCGACAGAATTGGCAGCGTGCACATAGCATCAGCCTATCAGTCACATTAAAACTGTGTCTATTTGTTGGATTCAAGACGATGCTGCCCCAGACACCATAGCGCTGCCACACTCCACAAGCCTCATCTCAATTCAGCTGCACTGAAATGTGATCTGGCTGCAAGCGCTTGTATATGTACGTGCGACTACATTTCCGTGTATATGAGAGTAAGATTCAAGCCTTTAGCAACTCATGCACCTCAGGCTTGTTCTGTCACGGTTAGCCCCAAACCAGCCACAGGCTGCTCCATGCCAGCTGCTGCAGATGAGTGTCTGCAAGTTGGGTGACTGCAGAGTCGCAGCACAGCCACTCCATGTCCGCATACCTGTCCCCAAGCTCGCACAGCTATATCCCACCCCGCAAGCACTGCATGCCTTGACCACTGGCCCAGTAGATGCTGTGCCGCAACATCGTATGTTTCTTGCATGGACCTGAAAGTGGACATATTGATTGGGGCGAGGTGCAGGCACGTCGGCAGGCTGGCCTACCAGCAGGTCAAGGTGGCAAATGCCATGCAGCCACGACACTGCTGAACCCAGGAGTATGAGCGTGCTACAGACCCACCAGCTTTTGTTCATGCCTTCACCGGCGGGCAAGGTGTCGTCCAACAACCTGGCCATTGCAATTTATTGGCCTGGGCATAGCGCTTTCATGCATTTGAGCACCACATGTGTGTTGATCAGGTCAACCTCCTGTGCCATTGCCCAGCATACAGGGTGTCCTTTTGGCCAAACACAGAAGTTCAGCTACTGACATATTGAACAGCAGGAACTGCACAGAACACAATCCAAATGGAGCGCAAGCCGCGTAGAATTAACCCTGCACTGCTGCCAATGCATAAGAGGTGAAGGGCGTCAGCATAATTATGCATTCGACCTCACAATGAAGCCCGGCACGGTTGCTGCAAGACCTTGGCATTGTTCTTTGCTACACAGCCGCTGCCACTACAGTGTGTGCACTGCGCAATTAAATGCATGTAGACGATTTGTGCGTGCATGTGTAGATTCCATCATTGGAGCTTGTGTGACCTTATGGTCTGGAACTGAAAAGCTTCAGCAATGGCATTCCTCATATGCACCTACACATCCAGCTACACCTACACAGTACTATAGCGACGTCAGCTTGGTAAAGAGAGCTCAACATTCTCAGGGCAGCATCATGCTCATGTACTCATCCGCCTGTAGACGCATCTCGAAATCTTGCACGTTGAACCAGTAAACCCGCCATCATGATGCATCAGAAGGAGCATAGCTTGCGGGTCTTGCAGTAGATCAGGATGTGACTGGCATTCATCCCCCACTGAAACCTCATTTCCCAGACCGTGCAGTCATGGTGTGGTCCTAATGAACCTGACAGTGTTCGTCAGTTCCTTACATGATGTCAGGCTGACACAATATATAACCGAGCGCTGTGTAGACCGAAGTGTATCAGCAGTGCGTGTGATGCTTTATCAAGGGTATAGCACAATTACTTCAGATAGCATATGTACAGAAACTGTCAACTCACAGTCACACTGGCAGGACCGGGCACAGGCCAACATGAGTGCGGCGAGGCATGGAACACATATATGCACGTCCAGCTTGTAGGGACTCTATGTAGAGCAAATCTCTTCTGCTCACCTGAAGCTAGCCTGATCACAGTCGTGGCACCAGATGCTTTATCACAGCTGCACATACGGTCTATCACAGGTATTGCTTTTGCTTCAGGTTTGCGGCATGCCATAGCGACCGCGCAGGCCTTGACGACCAGACTGCCTGAAACCCGATCCATACTCGTTCGCTTATACTGCGTTCCGATCCAAACTCAGGCGGGTGCTGAAAACACATGCACACTGAAGAAAGCCAGTGCACAGATATGGGGTACATTGCTACGTGCGAACCCGTGACACCAATGGCAAAATCAGTTTACATGCGAAACTGCAACACGGATTGGGACAGCATTTTTGCATGAAGAAATATCATGCCTGTCAAAAAATGTAACAGAGGTTGAAGAAAACTGTCCACATCAACAGATAGGTCATGAACGTCTCAGATGCAGCCAATTGCCTGAGCCCAAGATCGCGCCACCTGCAAGACGATGACCTGGCACGTACTGTGAGCAAAGTTGATCACATTGGCACATCTGCAATGGAAATTGTGGGACAGAAAGTCTGAACTGCCATCCCTGAAACTGTCACGTTCGGGTTGCAAAGTAAAAGCTGTTTCACACGCATGAAACAGGAAATACATCTCCAAGGCCTTGTAGTTGCCTCAGGCATGCATGAGGGCAAGGACCAACAGGTGAGCTAAATGGATCCACTGGGCTGTGTTCTCTCCCATGCTTGCAGATGGTGTAGGTCGGCATAGGCTGATGAATGTCACGAACACACCACCAGAAATAGCAAGACTGTCCAATCAAAAACCGAACAAAAGCTGGAAGCTTAGACATGGTCCTTTTTGGTGGACCACACCCACGCCACACATTACACAGACCATGTTCACACGGAGGCGTACCCATTAATAAAATATGTGCCTGGCTGAAACTTGCATTTGCCACAAAATATGACCGTCATAGCAACATGCTGCAAGAAGTAGTATGCAAAGCCTGGAATACCTTCGGTCCCAAGGATTCCACTCAAACCGCCCACGAATAGGGCACAAAGGATTCGGCTGCAAACAGGGACAGCGCTCACAAGC
>JALKAD010000163.1:107370-118389 GCA_024500015.1 Ulva compressa
CCCAGAGCTTGCAGAGTACCCCGGCCATGGCGAAAGGCGTACTGCTGGTCATGCAGGGAGACAGTTGCCATCAGTCTGGCTGGTGACAAGGCTGCACACAGTATGTCAACAACAGGCAGAATCGTGGATGGGCGTACATCGCACCGTCCCAATCGTCACCTATTAGCAAGTGTGTCAGCACGCCCTGGCGCCACGTAGTCGGCACCCGGCCCGATTTGTAGACCATATTGTACAACCTAGTGAGCATACGCGGGCCTGCTTCACCCGGGTACATGAACAGCTCGGCAGGCATGACATCCCCCCAGACGCTTTGTGGATTTTCTACTTGGACAGCGCAGAGCGCGCGTGCACAGCTGCGCGCGCACTTCTCCATTCACCGTTTCACTCGTGAAAGGGTCATCCAGGTGTTCGGGGTTTGGGATGGGGTTGGCAAGCTCGGCTGCAATGGCGACCCTACAAGTAGCGATAGCCCGCATTTGTGACTCTGCTGGTATGGCTGGCATGCGCGCACGTGCAATATCAGCCGTGTAGGTACCAAGCACGTGAGCCTTGGCTGCCGTGGCGGTGGGGCGCATTCGGGACATGGTTGGCTATTATGTCTTACGTTGTGATAGAGCAAGGCCCCAACAGCGCCGAGGGAAGAAAGCACTGAACAAAATAAAACAAAAAAGCACAAGCAGCACAGTCATTCTACACAAGGCATGAACCGCACTCACGAGGAACACACCCGGTATCGCAAAGACGCAACAAACCGACCTAGCGCAACAAAGTTCAGTCTGCACACAGGCACCAGGTGCGAGGGACTGCGGCGAGGTCGGTGCGGAACCGGCCACAGCAGCCAGCATGGCCACGGGCATGACACGATGCCGCGCTGTGCCGCGGCCACGCGCAGTCGCATTGGCCCCAGCCAATGCCCACATGGTGCCGGAGCTACTGCCGGTCAACACTGCGGTCAGGGTAGTGTCCGGAGATGGGCCGAGAGGGGAGGTGGAGAGGGGGAGGGCGGGGGGGGGCACAGGCTGCAGGGTGTGCCAGGGGACATGGGGGAAATGCCATGGGTGCGGGCCTATTCGCGATGGCACATCAGCGCCGGCAGGCCGTCTGTGGGGACATCCAGGCCCGGCAGAAGCGCACGCCCGACCAACCTGGTGCGGCCGGAGGGGCGCGGCTGCGCGTGCCAGGCAAGCCAGCGCGAGGTACAACGTCGGTTACAGATCTCGCATATGGCATAGCTGCGGTGTGGAGGAAGTAGAGGAGGTGGTAGCAGAGGAGTGGTGTGTGGTGTTGTGCAATTGTAGCCTCTTACGGGACGCTTGCAAATACTGTAGCTGACAAATGTACTGCATCGCATCCACGCCGGCCTTGGCACGGGAAAATTGTTTTTGGACCCCCTTTTGTTCGTGACAGGCTGCCCGGAATGCCCTCTTTCCCTGCATGATGAGGAAGGGATGCCCCTTTTTCGATTTGGGTGGTGGAATCGGGAATCGGGAATCCCTGATCATTTTTGAGCAACGTTGCTCAAAAGTTAACTGCCAGTGTAGAGCCCTGCACAGCGGCCGGCTGCCACCGTGTCAGGACACAGCTTCTGGCGGCGCATCGTTCGCGCTCCAGGGTGCGGTTCCAGACGCGCTCATACAATGCCAAGGCGAGTCCTTAGGCGACTGGCAGAACAACTGCTATAAGGGGTATATCGACCTGTCGCGCGAACAGCAACTGCGTGACCCGCGTCTCGTGATATGGCAGCACGCATGCATGCGAACCGGCGCGCCGAGCCCTTCGAAGGCCTTCGCAACATTCCGAGAGCACCGAGAGCACCGTCGACCACGTACCGACGTCGCGAGCGACCTCATGCCTCCGGCGGTCGATCCGGCGTACGCGGCAACGCACTCGCTCTCATTACTACTTACTCCAGATGAGCGACACAGATATGCTAGTCATTGACTGCGAGGTCGAGGTAGCGGGTAGAGACATGGGCGAGGGAGGGGAAGCACAACGTACTGTTTGGGTAGCTACGGGATTTGTTCAGACTAGAGTGCCCAGTTGAGGTTTTCCAGGGGGTGTCCAGGGGGTTAGGGCGCCCTGTAGCCAGGGTTCCCCGACTGAGCAGGTCCGGAGCTTCGCGTTGCACTGCTCCTCGATCATCAGAGCATGCACAGCAGGGCTCTACATCCCGCCGAGATACGGAGTTTCTTGGATTCGCGGCAGACCGGAAATCCCGGCCTGGCGCGCGGAGGATTCCGGGACGGCCCCTGGCGGTTTCGAGCGGGAACGGGATTACAGATTTTGGGTAATATGCACATTGCTGTGCCATGTATTATGCACAAAGCTTTGCCAAGGACCAACCAGGTAGGTTCTTACACCAGGGATTTGCTCTGGGTGCATGGCACATTGGTGCTGCCCGAAGGATTGGCTCCGAGTTGCTGCCATCTTGGGCACCCAATAACGTTTTTGCAGATTGCCAGTGCCGCAAGCAGGTTCGCACTAGATTGCCACGGGAACTCATTATGTATGCAAATGTGATTAGACTATCAGATTTTCAGAGCAGGCATATGCCATAAGCTTCCCAGATCAGCACACACTTGATCAATGTCCTCTCACCGGCCTGTACTGTAGATCTTGAACGTCTGAGCAGACTTCAGAGCAAACAAGATCACATGTATGCGGTGTATGAGGTGTGAGCGCCTTGACCTACGCCGCTATGCTGGGCAGCGGGCAATAGCACTATACAACATCGTAGATTCTTACAAGCTGTAGTTCACAAGCGATACGAGCGATATCAGGCTCAATTACAACGCTGATGCTACTGCATCTCAGGTCGTCATTTTCATATGGTAGCACAGAATGCTGCTTTGACAACAACATGCTGCATTGCATAAAACTCAATAACGCTTGACATAACGCTTGACAACCTCACGTCCGAAGACCTTGCAAGCAGATGTTGAGCGCAAAGAATGCAACCAGCACCATTCCTGCAACTGGGGCTTTGGGACCAGGCCAGTCGGAAGGTGAGCCAGTGGTATCGAGACACCGCTTCACGTAGTATGCCATAGCTACCGCTGATGCTATAATTCCTAGGACCTCTGCCAATCTCTGAGTCCCCTCGAACTGAAATAACACCACATCCTGCAGGCATGCTGGCAATCGCTTCTGCAAATCGTACAAATCGGAAGGGAAGCATACAGTCTGGCATTGACGTGTCCGTACAGCATGTACAGTTGTAACACAACGTGTTCAATCGGGCATACAGTCAGATACACACACAGACCATCTAGGCACTGCCATAGGATTTTACTTCAATCGCAGCACTAACAACGTACAGCACCCCTTTCATCTCTGATTTCAAAGATAAAGCAGCCGACAAGTTCAGCTTGCTGTGGTGTGCACTTGTGCTGTTATGGCCAACAGTGCGGGTAGGCCCCTTCCAGACAGTCGACAAACACAAGGCACACTGCAGCAGGGTTGAAGAAATGGACCAAGAAATGTGTCTTGAGTTTGAAGTGATGAAGGCCACATGGAAGGGTCGCACGGAGATGGAGTGATTCTGAACAGTACTGGGTACCCTACTGCATCCCACATTTGAAGGCCCTGCAGAGCCGTGTCAATCCACAACTACATGAACTTCTGATAAAGAGCTAAGCCCAGCCGCTATGTACCGCACCGCGATTGTTGATCCAGCAATGAATGCAGTGATTGGCAAACTTGGCCTTCCTGGTGTTTGCGGTGACAGCCGTTGCCATGCCCATCCTCCTTCCCCAGCCACAAGAATGGCCCATGATGTCAGCTGCTGCGATATTGCGATAGTTTGACTAGAGTCCAGCGCCTTTGTCTGCAGGACAACATTTTGGACATGGGCGACTGTTCTCGAGAGTGCTCATGGAGCCGCAAGTAGAAGGACAGATCACGGTCGCTGCATACAGACATGTCTAAATGCATACCTGTGACCGCCGAGTGCCGAAACGACGCCTACTCCGCGGGACCGACAGCCGTGCAGCTGATTCTGTCACGCTCACAAAGCCGCACAGTCCAACATGACAAGACATTCGACCGCACACGGAATTCATGGTGACAACTGCGAAATTATCCGCACTGGATTGCAACGTGGTCCAGAAGTATGGTTTGCTACAGCAGGGAAGTACGCCTCGCAAGGTTTGTGTCGTTCTGGTGGGCAACGTCAAGGCGAGCGCTCCGAAGCGGCTGCTGTGCATGCGACATCCGAACTCATCATTCGAGCTGCCTAATCTATTGAGATCAGGAATATTCAATAAAGTCGCATGTCAGAATTTACCTGCTGGCGAGTGGTACACTGCATGAAGTGCACTGCAGTTCAGCGAGGCCCGGGCCCGGCTTCGCGAGGTTGTACAAGCGCTCCGGCAGATAGGTGCACCTATGACCTATCTCGAGATAGGTGCGCGGGATCCCACAGGACTGACGGATGAAACGGCCAACATCTGGATAAAAAGCCACCCCGTATCACAGCAGAGTAACAGTTTGAAGTGACAGCGGCCTTGCGAGCGTCCGTGTCCGACGACTGCAAGGCAAGCATCGCTTGTAGACAATTCGTGATGTTATGAAACATTCAATCCGCGACTACGCCGTAAGCAGCTGTCGCGCGGCTGGTGAGCAGTGAATGAAATCAATCAAGTGATCATGCTGACCGGTAGATCACTTCTCAATGTCCAGGCTTGCAGTCTGCAGGTGCGTGGTACGCGTTTAGCAGGACGCGCCAAATCCTCAAAAGCATCCGCTTGTTGCCACCGCCGGCGACATGTAACTCCTAATAAGCTTGAGTGCACGTATAGGGCCTGCACACAGCTGCCGATCTGTTCATTTCTGGTGGTGCGGTGGAGAGTTCGACCCGGCGTTTCATCGATGTGAAAGACCCTGCCACTCAGGCCTGTGTGAACAAAGTTCCTGAGATCACTGTATCTGAATTTGAACAAGCAGTTGAGTCTTGCAAGACGGCCGGGTTTGAGTGGAGGACCCGACCGATTCCGGTTAGACAGCGTGTTATGCATAAGTTCTTGAACTTGATTCACCATTACAAAGATGACCTCGCCGCTTGCATAACAAAAGAACAGGGCAAGACACTTTCTGATGCACATGGGGATGTATTTCGTGGTTTGGAGGTGAGTCGGCTGCAAGTGAGTCTGGAGGTTGAATAGTGCACAGCATGATCGCTGTGCACCTTTCAACGTGTCCGATGGTCGTGATCGGGCCATCCAACTGTGACAATGTGGCATATGCATGGCATGCAAGCTGCTTAGCCCTGCAGGGCATTGTGCTGGCTGCTGTCCCAAAGCAGCTGTTGTGCCAAGTGCATACAGCTGTGAACTTGTGGGGCTTGCCTTGACAGTATTACGTTGCTGGCATGAATTGCGCAATGGTTGCGTAATGATTCCAATTGCTTGCGCAGGTCGTCGAGGCTGCATCTGCCGTTGGGCATCTGCTCCATGGGAAGTCACTGGAGAATGTCGCCTCAGGCATTGATTGCCACAGTGTAAAGCAGCCATTGGGCATCGTTGCTGGAATCTGCCCCTTCAACTTTCCTGGCATGGTATTTATATTTCCCGAATTGTGTTAACCACATTCTATACATCTCATCGCTGTCATGATAATCGTACCATGCAGGTGCCGCTGTGGATGTTCCCAATTGCAATAGCATGTGGAAATAGCTTCATACTGAAGCCAAGTGAAAAGGTGTGGCAATGAAGCTATCCCTGCTTTTCTGTCAGTCTAGCCTCATCAATCGACAAGCGTCCATAAGCACATGTGGCAAGAAAAGTCACACCAACAAACACTTGGCACTGAGCCGAAGAAGCATTGGTGGGTCATTTACTTGATTCTTCACCACCAGGACTGTGGCCGCAACTGTGTGAAGCTTGTAGGGATTTGTATACTGTTATTTCTCTCAGCCAACATTTTCCATGGGTTGACTGCAACCTACCCCACTAGCACAAGCTTCGAAGAAGTACGAGTGCCTGGAAAGCATGGCGGGTAGCCCATTGCACGTGACAGCTTCATAGAGACATGCTTCAACAGCTCATTCCTGTATGTACTTGCTGCACGCAGGTACCTGGAGCAGCAATGATGCTCACCGATTTGATCCATCAAGCAGGCCTCCCTCCAGGCATGTATGCTTTGCTGTTACGATGTGGGAAACGAAAATACAAGACCGGCATGGCAGTAGTTGGAAGCGTATTCAATTGCTTTTCGCAGAGAATTCAATGTTCATGTGTGGGGGTGTACATCGTGACTACATTATTTGACACATCCTTTTGCAGGTGTCCTGAACGTTGTGCATGGCACGCATGAGGTCGTCAACGCCATCTGTGATCATCCTGACATCAAAGCCGTCTCGTTTGTCGGCTCCAATGCGGCTGGCAAACATATATACACACGCGCGACAGCCGCGGGAAAGCGAGTTCAGGCCAACACTGGCGCGAAGAATCATGCAATTGTGATGCCAGATGCAGATGTGAATCATGCCGCAAAAGCCCTAGTTGGGGCGGCATTTGGTGCAGCAGGCCAACGCTGCATGGCTATCTCTGCAATAGTTGTTGTTGGAAATCCAATGCGCTTTGAGCACGCATTGTGCGAGGCCGCAGCCCAGCTCAAGGTGTCCTCATCTCTCACTCAGCTGCGTGTCACCTCAATGATCGCTCGTGTGCTGACAACGGAGCGCACTCATGTTCCTTTCAAACAAACATTTTGCGGTTTTAGATATGCAACCAGCTTTCAGGCGCAACTGCTCATGGGCAAGTATACAAATAACCCTGTCCACTGTTGTAAATGAATGTTGTCTGGATATGTGTGCTTGGAGACATGTGCTTAGAGACACGCAGGTTGGAGCTGGCTGTGAGCCTGACACAGATGTTGGACCCGTCATCTCCGATTCTGCCAAGCATAGGATCAAGGCGCTTATTCAGTCTGGTATTGATCAGGGTGGTCGTAGGTTGATAGGATCTCAGCAGCCACAGGTCCCAGGATATCCTAACGGTCCGATGCTTTTCTTGTGGGCCGTGCTTGGATTGGTCTGGCTCATACTTCAGTGCATAACAGGCAAGTTGCATACAGGTAATTTTGTGTCACCAACAATTCTGGCAAGTGTGACACCAGATATGCAGTGCTATAAAGAAGAAATTTTCGGTCCGGTCGTGGTTGTGTTGAATGCACCATCACTCGATGACGCTATTTCAATTGTGAACAAGAATGAGCATGGCAATGGCTGTGCGATATTCACTGCTTCTGGGCATGCTGCACGGGAGTTCCGGAATAGGGTTGATGTGGGAATGGTGGGAATCAATGTGCCCATTCCGGTACCACTACCATTCTTCTCATTCAGTGGCTGGCGTGGATCTTTCTATGGTGATCTTCACATGTATGGACAAGCTTCTATTGAGTTCTTCACGCAAACCAAAACTATCACAAGTTGTTGGACACATTCAGAAGCTAAGATACAAGGGCTGCACCGAGTCGGTGCGTGATGATGTAAGTCCGACTGTGACTGAAGTTGTAAAGTAGTTGCAAGGTGATGTGGTGCGTGATGATGGAAGTCCGACTGTGACTGAAGTTGTAAAGTAGACCCGTGATGTTATGTGTGTGGACGAAATGTCTACTGACATCACAGAGCGGCTCAAGAGGCCAATCAGCGCACACATTGCACAGATCCCAATAAATTGGACCGGGTTGCAGACAATTGATTGGAGCCACTAAAACAGTAATAAGCCTGACAACTGGACATGGTCCTGGCTCCCTATGGCCCCACATGGCATGCGAATGGAACCAGTGTGGATCCATTCTGTCACACTTTGATCAAGAACTTATGGCATCCTGTCGGGCCCACCAGCTGCAAACGAATCATCCAGAAATCGCTGCAGAGCTGCATGTGACACGCGGTTTGGATCGTGTTCCCCATCTCTCCCCCCCCCCCACATTCCCAGCGACTGAGTGTTGCCAGCTGGACCAACGAGGCCCTGCTGAACCACATCTGCTGGAACAGTGCTCCTGCGGCTGTCTGCTGGGCCATACACAGCATGCACAGCTGCACCTGTGACATCTTGACTGTCTGTCCGTGCTTCGCCAGGCGCAGCTGACCCTGGAGGAATTGTGCCAAGAGTTGAAGCAACAAGGTTGCCAACCTCAACTTTGTGCTTGTTTTGCCTGTACCATTCCTTGACAGCTCGGTTGTCAAACAGACGGCTGCTGAATTTCAGCTTACCCAGAACCGTATACTCGGCAACATCCAGCCGTGCACTGACACCGTCGTCGACAGGAACCCAGAAGGAGTCCACAATGACAGGATTGTGCTCCACAAGACTTCGGAAACGTGTGAGATTCTCCCGAGGTTGCCCGGATGCACTGGGTGCTGCAACAGGCTCCCCGGACTGACCACGTGCCGCTGCAAGCCGTACACGGAGGTCCAGCGCACGTGCCTCAATGGCTTTTCGCGCCTCCTTCTCCTCCTGAGACTGCTTCCTTAGCTTCTCAATTTGCATCCTGAGCGCCGCTGTCTCAGATGTTAGGTCTCGTATGTGCGGGGCAGCGTCGACGACAGTCGCGGGGGTGGCAGGTGTCGCATGACTGCTGGCTGGCGCAGACGCGGCAGCTTGTCGCTGACCCGCAATCGCAGCGGCAGTGCCTGTCTCTGAATTCGAGATTGACAGCAATTGCGCACCCGTGGTGGGGGTCTGCAGGTGCTGCCACACATTCGAAAACGGGTCATGGTGCGATGAATTATCCACGGTCGCAACCGGGTCTTTATGATCCAAACGCTCAGGCGCTAGCTGTGCGTCTGGAATGCACTGCACTTCTGGCTCAGCAGAAGCATGAGCAGGAGGCTCTGGAGTAGGCTCATGAGACCTGTCATTGCGGAAGGTGAAGCCAGGGGACAGCGATGATGGTGCGGCACTTGCGGGTGGTGCAGCTGCTGCCTCAACAGGTGCCTCTGCAGGTGTCTCTGCTGGCTGCTTCACTTTTGAGGTAGGCACGGAGATCACAACATCTGTTGCAGCTGCGTTCGGATGTGGCATCACAGGCAGGGTGTCTGGCTCCTGAACAGGGTGCGCCACCTCCTCAGAGGTAGCCGTGGGGACATCAGGTAGCAGGTTACGGGCTGGATCACTCGCATACTGTGGGCGCCCCTTGACATCCAGATGCAAATCATCATTCGCATGGAGCGCATCTGCGCTTTGGGTGCGTGATAATTGGTAGGGTTTATGTACTGGGCGGGGAGGCGGGGGATTCAGCATCATCGCTGGGGACTGTTCTTGGGAGAGGTTCACCTCCCGGTGCGCGGTGGCAAGCGGGGACTTGAACCCGTGGCTATTTTTAACAGATGCCACATCAAAAGTTCTTGCCACTGGTGGTTCCATTGCGACATGCCCTGCCATGGCTGCTGCAGCAGCACTGTGTGGTCTCCGTGGGCGGTGCGGGTCGGCGGGTTGAAATTCTGCATAGCAACTGTGGAGCTGCCTGGCTTTGTTATACCATCAGTGATCACACTGTACAGGCGGATGCACTGCATGCGCTACTGGAGAAGCAAACAAGGAAGCAAATTGGCGCACCAGCAAGAAGGCATGCAAGCTCCTCGCCATGCGCCTCAGCGGTCTTTCGTGTGGGCTGCTTTGCCTGCGATGCCGCTGATCCATCGCCATCATCCTCAGGGTTGCTCCCAGTTAAGCTGAAGCCCATGTTGCGATCATTGATCACTTGCTCTAGCCATGCTAGCCGGTCCTCAACCGCTTGCTTCTCGGCCTCACGATTTGTGCTGCCTGAAGACATTGCTGCTCCAATCAAGGGCTGAACAAAAACCTCCAAACAGGTTGGGCTTGCATATAGTCTGCCCGTTTTGAAGACAGTGCCACACACTGCAAATCGGGCTCCGAAATGCATGCAGACTGGCTCATGGCCCTCTAGAAAACCAATGCAAGCAAAAATTCTCGTTCATCTCATTGTCATACCTGTTGCTGGGGAGGCCGGCAAGCTGGCCAAGCCCTTCAACCTCCCACCATCCCGGTTGAGTTTCCGCATCATCTCTGCCGTCGATCCATACGCCAGAGCTGGCGGAGGCACCTCTTTCTCATCTTCTGTTTCTGCTGTAACAGTGATCGTAGCGTCGGTCGGGAGCGCTTGAGACTGAGGGGCAGCTGCAGACGATTGCAGGGACGGTGGAATTGTAGGCAGCAGTACAGCTGGCTTTCGCTTGGGTCCCATCATCAGGTCCGGGATTGCCTCGGCACTGCTCGAGCGTACAAGATGCGGCGCCCGTGGGCCGGGCGCCATGTGATCCACCCAAGAGCTTGGTGGCATTGTACTGTTGAGCATGACCACTCCGGCCTGTGCAGTATTGGGTGCCTGGGCACGCTGCGGCCGATCGTGACGCTCAGGAGCACGCCCGCCGGGGCGCACTGTCTGCAGCAGCGCTTTGGCGGGGTTAAAACGCCCACGGCCGCCTGGGGAGGGGCTGCCCTGAGGAGCGCCAGAGGTGGGTTTGCGCAAGGTTGAGGAGTTGGTGCTTCGTGACAGCGTGGCCAGAACACCCCTCGGCAGCTGCACCACGATGCTGGACGTATCAGCTGCTGCAGCGATGCTGGTAATTGGGCTGTGTCGCATGTCTCCTACCAACGCTGGCGTCAGCCAGTGCACTGTCTCTGCCGGTGTCGGAAGCAGTGGCTCACCTGGCACGCGGCGGCCGTTCGTGCTACTAACCCGATCGGTTGGCACATGCCTCCCAAGCTGCCCGTGCTCATTGTTACCCCAGCTTGCCAGCACAGTTGGCATTGCACCCGCAGCCTCCGGTCCATTCGGCCGAGCCGCAATGAGTGCGTGCGACTTGCCACTAACGACACGCACAGCATGCACCTCAGCCAGTACGCCACGCACGCGCGTTGGCTGTGATGCGCTCTCCCATGGTGCAGCTGCGACGGGGCCCTGCCGCAGCATTGAGCCCATCTGGTAGACCATCCCAGCTGTTGTAATCGCAACTGTGAAGTTGAGACCGCACGCAACGTCTACGACATC
>JALKAD010000163.1:122035-141649 GCA_024500015.1 Ulva compressa
CGTGCAGGCAGTGTGTGTCTGTACCGTAGTAATTGCAACCCTTCGGCGACATCCCGTCCGTGGAGGCCTTCATTCGACGGACAAAAGGCTTTTGTGCGGCGTCTAGACGCACTCATTCGCCGAAAGAGTGCCAAAATCGTGAATCTTTGTCCGGCGTCCGGGCCGTGTGATTCGCCGGAACCCCTGCTTTCCCCAAATGTTGTCCTGTCCGCTGGTGGCCACATGTGGCATGTGCTGGCGGGTACACCTAGGTACCGGCATGTGCCACACCACACGGTTCCACGATTCCACGTTCTCGGCAGGCAACCGTTAGCCTCACACAGAAGCTCAAGACATCTCAATCACCTGCCCAAGACTGAGTTGATTGGCGATTCTCGGCAGGCAACATGTAGTGCAGCCACCAACCGCTTGTGGATGCCCTCATCAAGGTTGTGACCTGACCAGTCAGTATGCTGGGACGCACAGGCATGCACAGCTCTAGCACCTAGTCACTGATAACTGATGATGATGAGGAAATAGGCGAAGATAAAGCAGGGTCACTGCATTCATGGCCGCCATGGCCAGACTAGCAGATAGTACACCTCAAGTAAATATTGATCGCTGGCGGTCACTGATACGCGCTGCAAAATGACCAGCAGTTGCAAGGACAGCTGTCCTTGTCGACAAGCGAATTCGCCGAAGCCACATAAAAACAATGTTGGTATCCTGTCCGAAATCGTCTTCTTTCGCCGAGTCCAAAGCGCAAACAATAGATTGTCCACGTCACAACTCTTTCATTCGCCGGACCCAAACGAAATTTCTTGTTCGCTCCACGGACACCTTTCGCGGAAGGGTTGCAATTACTACGGGTACTCGCTGTCAGGCTCAAGCCTGTGTCAGCAATGACAGGGGGAGTGGATGTAACACCTTACAGGGAACATCCACACGAACAGAAGGCCAAAAGACAATGGCTAGGAGTTAGCCTAGCCATATATGGCACCGAGCGCTAGTAGCAAGGTGCCTGTGCACAAGACAGTTTGACGAAAGCTGGTCAGAGCCTGTGCACCTCTGATGTCTAGAGGTGCACATGTGCATGCCAAGGATGCATGCGCTAACACTCGCTGTGCACGCAGGTCAGATCGAGTGCATGCATGTGTCTGTGACATGGCGTGTACATGTACGTACACGCGTGTTCGTGACCTCAGGAAACCCATGCAGTACATGCTCTAATACGATCAAAATCCCAGCATATGTACCGAGGTGCTGTGGCAGTTGCCCGATTGGTTCTGGCGTGACATCAATATACCCGATTGTTGTTTCAAAAGCGTTCGGCACCTGGCCTCGAAACTTGATACATCGCGCAGATGCAAGTACGGTCGTAT
Organism: Ulva compressa; assembly: GCA_024500015.1. Taxonomy (NCBI): domain Eukaryota; kingdom Viridiplantae; phylum Chlorophyta; class Ulvophyceae; order Ulvales; family Ulvaceae; genus Ulva; species Ulva compressa. The sequence goes on from JALKAD010000163.1 coordinate 123,397, forward strand.
CTGTTGTATGTTACGCTGCATCAAGTTTCTTGCTTTTTCTGTGGTCGAACGATGTCCAAGAACGTCAAGCAAGGGCGGTTCACCAGCTCTCGAAACAAGACAACTGGACACAGCAGCTTTGGAGGGATCACAAGCGGGGTCAGCGCTAATGATGCAGCTCAGCTGCTGAGCGCCCGGAACACATATGTACCGAGCGCCTGGCGAAGCATGCGTCACAGGTAGGGCAGTCACAAAACGTATGAGTATGCACATACGGTATAATCATGCACATACGGTCATACCAGTATAATTAGCTGATTTTTGTACGGCTCATACGGCTTGATTACGGTGCATACGGTGACTTGGCATTACACCCCTTGGCCACACACATAAGTTCAAATATAACCGCACGCGGGCCTTGCTATGAATAGCCATGCGCACAGAATAACTCTACTATGTACAACAAACTGTCGTCTGATGTCTTGTAGCGAGTGTGCACGACGACGAACAGACAGAAATTGCCGCCCGCGCCTCTGTCGAGGTGTCCGCGGACCTTGCTTTGAGCGATGCGCAGCCTAATAACGAGAATACATCTGAGAAAATTCGTAAGGTTGTGAGGAAACAGAAACCTGACAGGAACATGTGCACAGCCGCTGAAGCAGCAGCGATCTTGCGGGGACGAAAGTGTAAGAAGGGTCACGCCAAATATTGGGATCTCTTAGCAATCGACGTGGAATCGGCAGATGATTTAGTTGATGCGAAGAAAACAAGATTGGATAAATGCGCTGTCCGCTGCTTAGAGTGTGGGGCCAACATGAGACTTCACACTTGAACGTTGCCAACTTCGCTAGCACACACTTTGCTGATCGTAAAGACGGCCCTAAGTGCAAGAAAACGAAACTGAAAGGTGTCACTGGGTCTTACTGCCAGGCAAAGTGTGGCAATCGTGCATAAAATGGCACAGCTGTGCAGATGCAAAGTTACAGAGTGCTCTTCACTTTGGCGCATCAGTGCCACAGGAACCTGGACAGAATAGCCTTCAAAAACTTGTCACTGGCGAAAAGCGCATAGCTGACATTATCGAAGAGCTGATGATGTTCTTCTACACCAGCAACACACCACCAGCTCATGCAACCAATCCACACCTTCTGCGCCTTTCTGCACTGATTGGCATACCCGAGCCTCGTGATATTCGTGGGAGCTGCCTTGAAACAGCCACAGAAAAAGTCAAGCAGTCAACAATGGAATCCTTCAGTAGCAGGGCTGCATGTAGGTGAGATATCGTGTCAAAGGTAAATGTGCGTAGTGTCCCCCAGCGGCGTGTAAATGGCACAATCATACTGCCCTACGGCGCAATCCTCCAGTGTTACGGCATAATTGTACTGCTTACGGCATAATTGTACTGCTTCCGGCACATTCATACTGTTACACGGCTGATTATACGGCTCATACAGTGATTACGGTGATTACGGTTACGGCAGTATGAACATTTCACGAATTCATACGTTTCCTGACTGCCCTAGTCACAGGCCATACGTGTTCGACTATTGCCATGAATCGTACCTGCGTGACTTACCACCTTGTGGAGCATAACTCTGTAACGTATCTCTCATGCGTGTTCGACTGGCGATGCACTCGTTACGTCATATTGCAGCCGGCTATCGCGGGAGGGAACCCGTCAAGTAGTAGCACACCACTAGACACTCCATATGACAAGACTGGGCAATTGGAAGAAAGCCATGGCGCGCCATTCGATGAGCAACCCGACGAGCTTGCCATTTAGTAGGTGGAATCCTGGACAGAAACCCTCACAATATGTGTTGCAGTGGGCATTTTGTCAAGATGTTGTGTCCAGAAGCACGCGCGTCAGTCTGTTGTTTGCAGATGCGTTCCCCGCCAACTCTTGTGCTTGAGACTAGCCACCGCTTCACGGGCCGCTGTATAAATCACGCAAATGGCAGTCATCGTGTGGCGCTCACGTGCAGCAAACCATGTCAGTTGCTGATGCCTACGCCCAATCGATCGCGTGTGCCCCGCCGCCGCCGGAGTCGCTGTGACGTACATGCACCTCGTCTGCCCTGCCGGGACAACAGCTGTGAGACGATCGTTTTCGCTTGCGGCGGGACAGGTGGTCACATTACGCCCGCGTTAGCCGTTGCAGGGGAATTGCAACGCGCGCTACCCAAGTGTAAGGTGTGTAAGTACACATTGAACATTTGCGCGTAGTTGGTGGGTCAAAGTGGCGTCAGCATCTGTGGAAAGGCAGCCGTTGGCCGACAGGTGAAGTTTTGGGGCAACAAAAACGGGCTGGAGTCTATCCTGGTACCCGCATATGGCTTTCAGTTTGAGCACATGCCGACCCGATCTCTCCTCCGTCCCCTTTTGAGCATTCGTAATCTTTGGGGGGGGTTCAGGTATCGTCAACGTCGTGTTAGCCACACAGCCAGTCACGGAACCATTCTCAGTGCAGTAGTTTGCAGGCTGATTCTACATGTCTTTTATCATGTGTACAAGCTCCTCCACTCACGTGCAACTGCAGTTGTCGGGACAGGTGGATTCGTCGCGTTTCCAGCTTGCTTGGCTGCAGCCATATGTAGAAAGCCACTGTTTCTCATAGAACCCAACGCTGTGCCAGGTCTGCCCAGCTCATGGAACAAAAGTGGGTCGGCTCGCAAGAAGCGGCCAGAACGAGCAGAGTTACAATCTATAATTCCGCTTGCAGGGCTGTCAAATCGACTGCTTGCCCCACTGTGTACGGCAGTATTTACGAGCCATGCATGTGCTGGCAACATGCTCCCGAAAAAGAAGTGTGCCTTCTAGCATGCACTGATCTGTTCATTTAAGTTGACAAATTGCAGTATCTTATGTGCAATTTTCACGCAGGGTTTTCCTGTCTGGAACACCTCTGCGGGCAGAGTTCAGTGCTGCTGACAGGGCTGTAGCCAGGCATTCTTTGCAACTGCAGACTGGAGAACAATTGCTCACTGTTGTTGGAGGTTCGTCAGGATCAGATCAGATATCGTCTGCAATGCGACTGATCATCCAGGGTTTACTTCTGTCCTTCCCAAACCTGCATGTACACCATCAATGCGGTCCTGGTCTGAAAGGATATGTTGGGAAACAAGCATGGCAAACAAGGTATAATGAAACAGACTTCTTTCAGGATATGGCAGGGCAATTTGCAGCCAGTGACCTAGTGTTGGCGCGATCTGGTGCTCTCACCTGCGCAGAACTTCTTATGACAGGTGTCCCATCTGTTCTGTGGCCACTTGTCCCCTCAGCGGATGACCATCAGCAAAAAAATGCGGAGGCCATGCACCACCGGGGAGTATCAGTCCTATTCAAGTACAAAGGTGAATCGTCGTGCTGCAATGCCTTGTTTGCATGCCTAACAGACCTCCTGCGGGACCACAGCAGACTGGCAAGAATGGGAGCATGCGCCCGAACCAGTAGTCATGATGCTACATATGAAATATCACAAGAGATTCTTCTGAAGATGTAAACCTCTATATTACGTACAACACCTGACAACAAGTCCTGGATAATCACAACACACCTGTTGTGGAATGACACGCCAACCATGACTTAAATGGCTACATTTCATACTGTGTTAGTGGCGAAACTATGGTAGGGAATAAAGAAGGGAAGGAGTCTACCAAGTTTCATGTTTGGGAATTGACGTATATGGCGGATTGTTTTGCCTTGTACACATGGGCTTGTACACCTCCCTGATGTATTAGAACACCACTGCATGTTGTCTTCAAGCTATGATCAGACAGACTAAAGCTAAGACATGATTCAAGCTCGTTCACCAAACAGAAGGGCTTCATCGGCAGGTCACCTAAAGAATAGCTTCATGACTTCTGTTGTTTATTCAGCCTTTCCCCGACATAGAATGCCATCTCCAATGCCTGTTCAGCATTTAAGCGAGGATCACAATGCGTATGATACCGACTGCTCAAATCGGTTTCTTGAATGGATGAGCCACCTGGAGAACAACAACGCCTGTGCAGCACTTGCTTGAACCAGACTTGCATTCTGTGCAGGCTTTAAGTCGGCAATCTCTGTTATTTAGCAGCACACAGTGTGAAAATGACATCTGCATGCTTTCGGAACCAAAAATAGCGCACACCTCCAATGCATTCCGTCACGTTGTCTCCGGTCATCTCCAGATGTACACCGCCTGGGAAAGTCCCCATTTGTTCATGCACATCGAAAAATGCTTCCACTTCTGCGCGCACATTGTCATAGCGCCGTGTTTTATATCCGTTCACGGTCTCTGTGTTACCATGGACCGGATCGCATATCCAGGCCACCACTAGGCCATTATCTTCAACAGCTTTAATCAGACCGGGCAAGTATTCTCTAACATTCCCTGCGCCCATGCGGATGATAATGCCAAGGCGTCCAGGGGTGTTGTCAGGGTTGAGCATCTTGCACAGCTCCACAAGGCCTTCTGGAGATGACTTATTGGACACTTTGACCCCAATGGGATTTGCAACACCACGAAGGAACTCCACATGTGCCTTGTCCAGTTGTCGTGTGCGCTCACCACACCAAACAAAGTGGGCTGAACAATCATACCACAGGCCTGACGTGGAGTCCAGCCTTGTTAAAGCTTGTTCATAATCCAGAAGTAGGCACTCATGAGCAGTGTAGAATTCTGTCTCACGCATGTCCACCATGCTTTGATCAATGCCACACGCCTGCACAACAAGTCTGTATGGCATGGAACGTTGGTTTCACACAGCAAGAAGGCATGTCTGGTACCTCACCTTCATGAACTGGATGCTCTCATCCACCCTGCGGGCGACATCTTGGTATTTCTCACCTTCTGGAGTGTTCTCCATGAACTCTAGATTCCATTTTGTGACTCGATCCAGCCCCGCATAGCCACCAGTAGAAAAAGCTCTCAGCAGATTCATGGTGGCAGCTGACTGGTTGTATGCGCGAACTAGACGGTCGGGGTTGGGCACACGCGCTTTCTCGGTGAATTCTGGGCCATTGATAATGTCGCCTCTGTAAGAAGGCAGCGACACACCATCCTGCATTCAGGTACCAGGCTGTGGACAAAGCACGCGTGCTCGCTACCAAACAGAGTAATGAGACCTGCATCCGCTTGAATTGGAAGGACGTGGACGCTCACAATCTCTTCCATATCGGCAGACCGTGGCTTAGCGAATTGCCCCGCAATACGACCAATCTTGACCACCGGGATGCCGCCACCAAACATCATCACGACTGACATTTGTAGCAGCACTCGATAAAAATCCCTGATACGATCAGCATTAAACTGTGAGAATGCCTCTGCACAATCACCACCTGCAAGCAACTTGGCAGTTTGGCTCAGCTTGTCACATTGCTACGTGTGCTGAACACGCGGACGTGGACGGGCAGCAACGCTGCCGTGATCAGCACATGTAACATTGGATAGCAGTCAATAGTGCTCGCTGTTAATTTGATCCTGTTATGCCATTGTTACAGCCGCGATGGCTGATGATCGTGTCGGGACAGCAGTGCTTCGACCAACTCCGGAAAAAACTCTGGAAGCGGAGTTCAGAACAGAGCATACGCAGCAATGGAAAAAGCCGCCAGATATGAAAAGGCACCGAACAGTAGGAAAGCCTCGCCCTTGGCAGCAGATGCTAAACGATGCTGCAGGAGGCGGCATTCCCCAGCGAACACTAGAGGCGGCAGCCCCTCGATCTGCTTCACAGTACTCTTAAGATGTTCAGCATCTGGATATCGGGGCTGCTGCAGAGCCTCTCTGTTCCTCCAGCTGTCTGGCTCCCAGTCGTCCAGATGCCGTGACTGCGAGTCGAACGGAACGCTGCCGCTAACCGGAGGATAAGCGACGGCACGAGTAATTTTCATTAAACGCAGCCTCGAGGTGCTAGCAGGCTTCATAGCGCCGCCAAATGATCCGGCGGGTCGCGGAAAAGCTGTCATCGGCCGACGGCTACGAATATCGCACAACAATTCAAAGTGACGAACGTTTTACGATTGAGACCGACAAGCCTAGCTCAATGTTAGCGTTGCACAATGCATTGCAACTTTCACCCGGGCTGGCAACATGTTGCAACACGCGAATCTTGTTTCGTGCGGCAACACATGCATGGTTTGGCTGTGTGGGACAGAATTCTCTCGCTGTGGAGTTCTAGAAGGTGAACCGAAGCCGAAGGCCGAAGACCGCAAAGGAGCGCCTAGGCGTCCTGCGTACCTTGGAAACGCGCAGGTACCAGGCCGTGCAGGTGCATTCAGCGATTTACACACAACCCATACGTGCGCACTCCACACCGCCTCGTTTCCATTAGCTGCTCTCCCGCGCAGCGACTTGTCACGTCATTGCATGCTAGGATCACTCTGCCGATTCTGCGTGCATTCACAAGAAACTTTCGTCAATGCAGCGTTCAATAGCACAGGCTATGAAGGCCGCGGTTGACGCCTTCATGCCCAGGCTTGCAGTTGGCGCGCTTGAGAGGACGACGCATGTGGCCACAGATCTCGGGCAGCGGCGATGCATGAGTGATGTAACGGCACCGCCGGATCAGGTATGCAAGCATCAGATCTAGTGCGAAATTCAAGTGCAGCTCGTGAGACCTCCAGGAGCTGCCCTCTCATGCGCAAACGGCCGCACTCATTAAGTTGGCAATGGCGGACTCGTCTGCAGGCTTCCCCAGCAGCAATGGCTTCTGTCAAAGCAAGCTTTGCACGCAGCATAGCGCAGGTAACACGGGGGGATCCTTCGAACGCATTTTCTGTGTTACCTGCGATTGTGGATTTGGTTGTAGATAGCATCCCCAAAGCAGTGAATGCAGTAGCAGTGACCAGCATCAATGAGGAAGCACTCTGGGCTTCGGCAGCAGGCGAGGCGTTTGCAGCCAATAGAAAGGGTGCACTGCCACAGGCGGATTTGGTTTTCTCAGTTGATGCATCCCAGATCTATCAAGTGATGCTATTTCTCAGCATGCACGCACAGCTGCAATTCAACACCCTGGTCGAAATGACGGCTGTTGACTATCCTGAAAGGACTTCATCACGGTTTGAGGTGACGTATGTTCTGCACAGCCCCATGCTGAACACGAGGATCATTGTCAAGGCTATGGTGGACGAGCTCACGCCGATCGAAAGTGTTGTGCCCATTTTCGCCAATGCCAATTGGCTTGAGAGGGAAACCTGGGACATGTTCGGCGTTTTCTTCAAGAATCATCCTGACCTCAGGCGACTTCTGACAGATTATGGTTTTACGCATCATCCATTGCGCAAAGACTTCCCTGTCCAAGGTTACACCGAAGTTTTCTACTCGGAAGCTCGCAAAGCTGTTACCACTCGTAGTGTTCAGCTGGCTCAGACACAGCGGGTCGTTGCAGGCCAATCCTGATGTGACTCAACAGCATGGCTGTTTCTGGTGTTTGCATGGCCATAGGATCTGTTACGCAGCAGGAAAATAGCCAGAGTTCTGGTGCATAACAGTGCAGTATTCCTCTTGCTGTCTAACCCCTGCTGAATGCTGCTTTTGCTGCCTCATCATGACAAGCGTTCACAACTAAGATCACGTGGGCGTACCTTGCGCTCGGGAAGATGAAAAACATGGACTATCTCGTACGACGCTATTTGATGCACACATACACGCACACGAGCGGAGTCTGTCCGGTTGCTCAGTTGTGTGGTGCATTGGATGTGTTACTGGCATGACGTACGCACAGCAAACCCTGTCACTCACACACAAATACGTTGCATAGAGTGTCATCTTCTTGGCATGTATTTTCCCCAACATCTTGAGTGGTCTAGGCTGCACTCAGGGCAAGCGCTTGTTCAATGCTTTGTGTATGACTTGTAATCAGACCAAGTCAATTGAGCCGATCTGTGTGCATTTATAGCATATGCATTGCTTGTATGCGCTTGCAATTACAGCTGTATTTGTTGCCAGTACCTTCCCTGGCTGTCGAGCTGATACATCACACGAGTTCGATTGTCGGGTCTTCTCCACACAATTATTTCCGATACCAATCTTGTGTGGCGCAGTCCTGATATGTCTACTCGCTTAGCGACATGATCATCGCAACACCTCGTTTAATCCAATGTGACTGAGGCATGTCAGATGGAATACGAATGTCCATGACAAAGTTTGTGGAATGCCCAGTAGTTGAAAGCACCCCACGGCGCGAAGGAATCTTGTATAAGGGACATAAGTAGTGACGGTCAATCCTGAATTCCGCTACTCGAGTGGGTAACATATGTATGCATGGCATTGGTGTGTATAGCACCTGCAGACACACGCTGCTTGATGATGTGGTCTTGACGTCGGTTTTGGGCTAGCAGATGGTCACATTGTTGGAGTATCAGAGCCTGTGCCAGTCGTGAGACCAGGAGTTATCGCACTGCTTCGCACCTTCGGGCTGGATTCGCACAATCGATGCTGCTCATACTCCCAAGCACAGCCCTCTAGAAAGGGGCCATATGTTAAGTGCCCGTCTTCTGGCTTGTCATTTACGTGATCCCCCTTAATGAAAAAGAAGTCAAAATCGACGGCATCGATTGGGATAGTAAATTTCCTCGCGTAATTCTGCACACATAGCTGTCAACACGGAACACTCCACTAGCCATTCTGTGGATAGAGAACCAAAACAAGCACCTGTTTTGATGCTGTCAAAAAAGCTTGCGTGAAAAAGAAACCAGGCAGCCAAAACCTAAGGGGTTGACCATACACGATCCATGTGTTGAAGAACTGCAGTCGGTCCATGACCTGCAAGAAGCCATGTGTTTTAGTGCAGCCCGTGTAGAAACTACGGAATCTCGCATGCATGCAGAATGGAGCATTGCCGTTAAAGGATTCCATGTGGGAATGCCACATGATTGAAAATGGGTGTAGACCATTCATCGAGCATGTCCGTAGGCATGCCCTTGCAAAGCTATTTGTGGATACACCGGGTATCTTGCTCTTGATTACCAAGGCATCCACATACCTCTTTTATGTAAGCAGCCAATGGTTTGAGGCTTGGGAAGGACTTGGATAGCCACAAGTCTGGCACCCTGCCTACCAGCAAGCTATTTCCAACAGCATTCAGTTCGTTGCTCATGAGAGCAAGGCCCTGGACAGCCATGATAAGATTTCTCAAAGAGCTGGCGATCTGCATACAGGCATACAGTGATCGTCTCACCACCACAGTCGGTGCTGCTGAGAACGTGAATGTCTCCTGTGCCGTGTACAACGTTGCAAAAGCGCAGAGAATAACCCTTCGATGTTACAGTCACCAGAATGCAGAGGCACAGGCAAGCGTCCTGTTGGCCGACAAAGATCGCGAAAGGGGATGTAATTTTGGCAATCCCTGAAACGAGCTGTACATGACACAACTTGCGCAGCATTCTATTTTGGCCGTTGCCACACACACACAGACGCATAACTGAATGCACACCATGATCAAATTACGAACGATGATTGAAATATTACCCAGCCACGGTGTTCCGTTATCTTAGCAAGGCCAGTTCGCACCACGGCAAGCAGTGCATTGAATCTGGAGATTTCTTGAACCAGAACTGTGTTCATGGACTCATTGTAATCTTGCGGAAAGACCCGCTGCACATGCTGGATGTCAATCTTGCCAGGAATTCTTCCAACGATGTCAGCAGCAATTTCTTGGATTGTTTCTTCCACGGGTGTACCAATGCCGGAGGAAACACTAGATTGCATTTGCATAAGAGAGTCAAGCATGCCACCGACGTCTTGTAAATCCTTGCTTATATCTGCGTTCTCATGCAACCCAAACACTTCAGGAGCAGCTGTTCTGGGCAGCGCATATATGTATTCCAAGTATCCACTGAGTTCTGTAAAGCCTGGAGCAAAGTATGTTCCGGACTCAGAGAACTTATACCCGTCCTGCAGGATCTCTGGCCGATAGAAATCCGCTAGGATCACCTGCAAATGTGTTGCGTGTGTATTCCCAGGTAGGCGTGTTTGTGTGAATTTTGTGTGGTATCATAAATCACAAAGGAGCAAAAACGGGCTCTGACCATGAGAATGCGACGATCATGGGAATCGGTGACCTTGCCGCCGTAGTTGCATTCTCCTGCCGTGTATGATAACGTGTCATACGGAACCTGGTCATATTCTGCACAACACCTTCACGGTTCCGGACTGCTGCTCATCATGGAGAGCACATTTACTGTGGACTTTTCAAATATCAAGACATCTCACGAGAGTCAGCACCATCTAAGAACTGGCGAAGTTGGCGGACAGATATGCCAAAGTCTGCCTCAGTGAAGGCATAAGGAATGCTCCAGCCAATGGGTCCGAATCTCCTGCGTTCCACCACAGCTGCATGGAAGAAGGAAAGGCCAAAGAGTAGCTTGCGGAATTCCTGGTCTTTGCGGCATCCGGAAAAAAATTCTGGGTCAGCGACCGGATCCATGGAGTATATTCGTTGCAAACCTGCACCCAAACTTAGTATGCATTGCCTTACTGCGAGCTCTGTTGAGGTTTTGCACCATACCAACTCACATCAAATCACGCTTTACCGTGGTCTTTATTACTATGTGCAGTCCTGACACAACACCCACTGAAAGTATATGATGTGGAATGCAAGGCACGTGTACAAAACGGCAGGAAAAAAGAGTTTGATTCCCATTTTACCTGCTTGCAGGCCTTTGGGTGCTTCAGTTGTCATTTTAACGCTGCGTTCCAGGAGACCGACAGGAAAGATATGTGATGAGTATGTGGTGATCCACAGTCTGAAATTTGTGTGAACAGCCCCTTCAACCAGCTGCGTTTCACAAATCTTCTCCAGATCTGGAAGGAAAGACTTTGCCAAGTGGCAATTTTGAAGTACCTGGTGACAGCGGAAACATCAAACAGGATTAAAATTGTCCCCGATACCAAGAACCAACAAAACTTCCCTTTTGGCCACAGCTGGAAGGCAGGTGCAGATGGCACTTTGCCAGGTGTGAGCCAGGTACCGCACCACCCAGAAACCCTCTTTTCTGCCTTGGGTGATCCAATGCTGTGCGATTGGCCCTTGTCCTTGTCCCAGAGAAACAGTCTCGACCCGCTGCCCACGGTCATCAGCAAATTTCAGCAATGATGCCATGGGATCACTGCCTGCTGAAAGAATAAATATGAAAGGGGTGGTCGGGTTGGCAGCCTTGTACCCTGGCTCAATCGAAAATGGCTGGGGCTCCACAAAACGAGATCCCATGGATGCACCCACATATTGAGTCATGGCCACAATAACCTTGTCCATGCGAATGGTGCGCAGTAGGACAAGCTTTCGGAATGGTGGCAGCTCATCCCATGGTGATGGGAATGCCGTGGCCAATGGATCTGCCGAGTCATACACTTGCTTCCACTTGTTCACATGGGTGGTCATGTGTGCAGGCAAAACACTCCAAAGCGGATCAGACAAACCGGCCAAGAAATTGATCTCCCCCCACTTTGCAATAGAAATCCATGATGGTGCTGGGTTGGGCACTGTGCAGTCTAAGCCTACACCTCCTGTGAGCAGGAACCGGAGTTCGTCAACTGCAAGGATCTTGCGGTCCAGCTGCACTTTCGTGGACATGACGAACGCAAACACAAGTTTGTCCTTCTCAAAGAGACTCCTGCAAATACACATTCAGCAGCACTACACACACCGTACATGATCGATCCACTTGTGTAGGAATGCCCCATGCACTATCTGGCAAGAAAGCTAGTACCTGCAGACAGCCTGGTACAGGAGCCAAGTAAAATGTGTCTCCAGTGCCTTGAGACGTGTGCCAAGGTCATCAGAACCAGGTGATTCTCTTATTGACATGACAAAGAGATTGGAGAACCATGAGATTGACCAAGAGTACATGTAGTCCACAAATCCCAGGTCGACCACGCAGAAGTACATGAGTGATGCATAATGTGCAATGCACTGGTACCCAGCGCGAGCTTCATCAATCTGCTGCTCTGTTGCATCTGCTGTGACCTGCTTTTCTGAAATGTCGTCTGCGATTGCCTTGGAGGATTGCAAGACATTTACGGCAGCTTCGTCTTCCAAGATGTTGCCACCTTCAGAAGATGAAAGAATTTTCAAGATCTGGTCCTCGATCTCTTGCAGCTTTTTCTTGTTTTGCGCCCCCTGCAGCGGCAGGAGGGTATATTGCATATGTCGCAAGAAGATGCGCTCAGCTTGACACTGTGCTGAGTATGCAGTGCAACATACAAGAAATCACCTGAATGATCAGGCGATTCTTGGACTCCTCCAGCTCAGGTCGCTCTTGCGCCACAACAATTCCCAGGAGCTGGTCTTCTAGTCCTTCAGGAGTAGTCATGAAGTTCAGGAGACTGACCTGCACTGGCATGTATCACTTCTATATATAAGTCAGTATGTGAGATGTTAACACGGTTTCTCTCACTTTGCTACAGCATGTGTGTGACCGTTGGTTCCCACGCCAAGAGCTGCCATTGCATGTGTTTCCACAAAACCAACAGAGCCTGCATGATACCTTGACACATATCTCTGGAGCGAAATGAGGATTGCGGAGCTTGGTTGTCATGTATAATCTGAAATTCTCAGAAAACTCGACCACTGAATCACCGAGTTTGATGCAGAGCGCGCCACCCTGCTTGAATGTCTGGCGAAGCAACAGTGGCTCCAGTGTGGCGTCCAGTGTTTCACCCACGTTTTCCAGCAGTACTGGTTTCCCAAACTGAATAGCACTCTCCAAACTCCGCATGTATCCGGGATCCGACAATTGTATGATAACACAGCTGCGGGTCTGACACATCTGCCTTATGAACCTGTTGGCTGCACCCTGAACAACATGCCCATCTGTTCTAGATGTGCAACGTAAATAAAACAATGAATCTACGATCACTTGAAAGAGCTGCGTATCACAGATCGTACCTGAGGGTCAATGCAAAGTGGCCAGCGCGTGCCAAGCTCCATAGCGATTCCATTCTCGGTCGAGAAGTCATCATTTGGTAGCCCCCAAATGTTCCACTGCCGAATTAAAACAGCGTCACCCAGAATACTTGCTAGCGAGTACTTCGGAGAACATTTGATGTGATGGCATCTAGCGGCCGCGATCCAAGCTGCACATGCGTTCTTCCTGTATGCAGAGGGAAATGCACCGAGGTAAGCTATGTGCGCTGCGGCAAGGAGCACGTCCCCGACAAGCTGCTCGTGTTGCTCTTGCAAGTCTTCTGCTGCAGTGGTCCACCGGCTCTTTTCACCTCCCAACCCACTCATTAGTTTTTGTGCGCGATCTAACTTGATGCCACACATGGTGACATCCTGCTCCAGCTGTTCCTTTTTGTCTCTCTTTGCCTTCAAGTCTGCCGCAAGGGCGCCCAGCTTGTCCATCACCTCTTGCAGGGCAATTTGTTTTTCGTTCAGGGCAGCCATCACAATTCCAAGCTGCTGTTCTGCCTCAATCAGTGCATTTCGCTTCGGCTCAATCACGAGTGCCACACGATGATACGAGTCCATCGCTCTGACCCAGCAGCATAAACCATACGCTGCCTTGGACGCTTGCAGAACTTTCTCTGGCTCAAATTCAGGATTACTCAAGTATGGCTGAATGTTGCTTATGATCTTTGGATCAATATTGTCCTTGTCGTAAGATCGCAGCTTTTCTAAAAAGTCGCTTTCCATGAGGAGCTTCTTGGCGCTCTCCCAGTAGTCCAATACAGTCGCCCCGTTTGCATCTTTTACTTTGCCTGGTTTAATTCCACGCATGATACAAATAGTTTCCATGACTAGCTTGACCCCAGCTGGTGGTGCTTTCATGCCCTGCAAATATGAGGTGAGACATACAGCCAGACATCTGCAACATGTCAATGTATACGTACTGTGATTACCGGCGATGTGAAATTGTAAAGCAATGTGAAAATTTCCTGCGACCGTCATAGGAAACACTGCCAGACTAGCGTGATGTATACCGTACCTTGACTTCACCGATGTCTCCCTTTGTCAAAGTGTTGAGGGCCTTCACTGCCTTGTCCAGCACGGGGATGGCTTCCGCAAGATCATTTTCACACTCAGTCTTGATTGCTTGGACTTTTGCCGCTTCTTCACTCGCAACTGCTTCTTCTGAAGACACAGCCTCTTTCACCTTGTCTGCCTCAACAGTTTCTTTCGCAATGACTTCCATAGCCATGTCTGTAGTTACCTGGACCGGAGCGTTTTCTGTCATTCTTCAGACAACGCGGTGGACCGTTCTGGAACTGTGCATGCTTGGGATTCAAACCTTTGCTTCCTCCAGTTGCGGTTGCAATGCGATCAAGTCAGTCTGCATCTGCTCCACACTGGCGGCAGTTGCTGCAAGTTTCTCTAGGCCACCCAGGTACCTGGCCCGAAGAGAAGACAGTTCGTCCTGCCTAGATGCAAGCATGCTCCTGTAGGCGAGTAAGAGCTCTAAATATGATGTAGGAGTCACATAGAAGTGCCGTTTCTCTTTCTGTAGGAATGTCACAGCAATGTCTTGAGCCGTCTGATGGAACTTCATGCAAAGCTGGGGGAGTTGCCGCAGCTCGTCCTCAGAAATGCTGGTGTGACCTGCCAAATACTGATGTGCCACAGCTTGTAGGGCATCTTCAGGCCATGCTGTGAACCAGTCAATAGTGGTGCAATTGACTAGTGCAGGGAAAGCACGCAATCGATCCCGGAATGCATCGCCAACAAATGAGAATGTGAGTGCAATTCGCAGATGTCTTTTGACCTGCAGTCATCCAATCATGATGCACTGTGGGTAGCTATGCACCGATATACCATTTATGCCTTTGCCCACCTGCTGCAAGAAGAATGCATAAAGTAGATCCCGATTCCCATCCATGCCCACAAGCTTAGCCTTTGGGCGTATATTCTCCAGAATTTGAGCGGTATCACTGGCAGGAAACAGGTTTGGCACTTCATACACATTTAGCAACGATGACACATCCTCAACGAAGCTTTCATCCTGGATCTGCGTGTCACTGAGACAGAAGACAATTGGTTTGCAGGCTTCACCAGCAACACGGATCACTCGGCGGAGGTCATCATGCCACTCTGCCTTGCCATAGTTCTTGGACACTGCGATTTCAAAGAATGCATACTCTTCCATAGCTGCTGCCAGTCTTGTTAGACATTTGCGGCCAGATCCTCCCAAGCCAACAAGCAGAGTATTGCCACCCGGCAAAGTTATCACTCTACAAATGCGCACAATGTGCTCTAGAGCAAATGAAAACAGCGCCAGGTCCATGGGAGCCTTGGAGGTGGCATTGTAATCGGACAGGTATTCCTGCGCCACTTGCAACAGCTTCTCTTTATCCGGCACATGCCTACAGGAGAACCCGCATGGTCGTACATCTGTACAACTGTCAAAATGCACTGGTCGATATTGCAGACATTGCCACTGCATACCTGTAAAGTTTGGGATCAGCTCCTGGCACCATAAAGTCGGCAAACAAAAGGCTCCTCATACCACTCAGCAAATTCTGATCGGAGGTGCTTGTGATACTAAAGACACGAGACGCTTTCTCCTTAAAATGAACTTCCAGCATCTCGCATGTCAGATTGCCAATCCATATACGGTCTTTGTCATTGGTCAGACGATCGTGAAACACCCTCAGCATCTCATGCGTCCACAACCGAACCATTGTCAGCTGATCCTCTACTGTGCTTGTTGCCTTCGTAAGGCCTGAAAGCCAAATTTACCATACCCTGTCACAATTTGGTACACATGCAATAGTGCAGTTCAGCCGCCAATCTGGTAGCACGCAAGCTCGTGAGTGCCTTGCGTGAGATCTGCCAATCCCAGGCAAGCCCTGGGCATCCCAAGTACCATCCGCATTCATGTTGCTGGTTCCACACCTTGACACACTTTAGAGACATCACGTAAGTTAAATGTATAATGAGACTTTGCAGGTGTTGGAAGAAGGTGTGCCTGGCACCTGCAAGGCTGTGCCTTTGTGTGACACACAAGGCATTGATGCAATCAGTCTGCAGTGCTGTGCAGCTTGAACCCAAAATGATCTGACGAATCGCACAGTGGCAGGAGCACCTCGCTTAACTAGCACGTGCAGTGCCATACCTGAGATATGTGTCAATCGTCGCAGCCACCAATTGCTTGGACACCTTGGTCAGCGATGCAGGATAATTGCACTTCTCCAGCCACCAACCCACTAAAGCTTGGAAGATGATAGTCATATTGTTTACATCAAAAGCTGTCATAGAGACCACATTGTAATGGCGGGAGTACCGTTGAGTGATGTGGTTTCGACCACCACCTGGCAGCCCCATGGCAGCAACAAACTGAATGTCCTCAAGTCTTCGGAACGTCAGAGTGCTCCTATCATACCTGTGCACGAGAGCGCCCTGTTCTTGCATGGGCAATGCACACAAGACAATCGCAGGGCACTGAGACAGTATAAGATCTGAACCAGCCACGGTGATCCATCCACTGTCGTAGCAGTTCTATTGGAGGTTGTGCGCCATAGACTTCCACGTTAGGCATATTGAGATCATCGACGAATACTATCATCCTATGGCCAACGGGTGGGCCATATACACCCTTTCTGCGCTTATCCAGCTTTCCGTCAATAATGTCTTGGGTGATATTGGCCGATGTCTGCAGCAATATGCACATCTAGCTGTGACTGCACCTCCACGGTGACTTGATCTTGAGGAGCTCAGCTACTGCCGTTTACAGTGCCAATGGCATCCACTGTGGCAGCCTAAAGAACGAGTTCAACAAGCTCGGGAGGCGTGAAAGTCACACCTGGGCAGAGAATTTGACATTTATGTTGACAAATACAGCAGGCAAACCAGTCTGAAGGTGCTTTGTAATGTATATGGACTTCCCTGTGCCTGTCGGGCCAACAAACAGAGCAGCATGATGTTGTTGAATATACTTGTCCAAAAGATATGTGTACCTGCTAACATGACCATGTCAGCTGCAGAGCACCAGCACATCACATAAGTCATATGAGGGCATATGGACAATATCTCGGGGACACTATTCAGGATGCCTGGACTAGATTGAGATGGTAACTTGCAGTGCATGGCTTGATATCCATGTCTGCCGCTTACCTGATTGTATCGACTGTGGGGATTACAATGTTTGTGTACTCAGCGTCAGAAGGAGGCGATTTCTGATCTCCAGCTGTATTGAGCCAGAATTCCCACCGATTGTGGCTTCGATCAAATACGAAATCATAGACACTTCTGGTATCCGGCATCATTTGATTGATCTGGACCCTCTTCCCTTGCATGTGTAAGCTGAGCTCTTCAGGAATATCGTTTGCTACCAGCCGTCGTAGATACGCGTTGAATACGCCCCGACCTGCTGCGTCGGTATTGCCACCAACTGACCAGCAGAGGGAGAACAGAAATAAACTCTGAATCCACAGGGTTTTCTGCGGACCTGGCATTTCCTCAATTACCTACAACCAAGACTTGCTGACATAATCTCATGGGGACCCAGTGTGCACAACCAAAGCTAGAATTGGAGAAAGAGGCGATACAAACCTTAGGACTCTGACGCCACTCTGTCAGCAGGCTCTCAAATAGATTCATAGCTGCACAAGACAAGTTCATTTCGGACACTGGAAGCACCCGCACAATGATTTGCGTGGCTGCATGTAGCAGCGGAGGCAACAGCCAAGCAAACAGAGTTGTGATTTCACTTTTTTGCTCATCTGATACTGCATCAGGCAAGCGGTTCAGCCACGAGTCAAACAAATGCTGCCAACCAAGTGGCTGCACATACACCATGCCGCAGCGGCTGACAGTGGCGGGACTGGCAACAGAAAGATCCTGAACCTCGAAAATGAGGTTCATGAGGCCTTGCATAGCAACAATTTCTCCAGAGTTTAAGCACAGCTTTTTGTTATCGTCGAGCACAGTGTTCATGTTTTCGATCCAGATTGCATCTACAGGACCATCAAGGACAAGCCACTTTCGATCACCACTTGTATCCCTGTACGACCACATCTGGCATGCTCTCAATTTTGGTGATCCGAGAGTATTTACGGGCCTGAGTCAACATACCTTGCAGCATTCCGGAAAACGGCAGCCAGAACCCCATCTGACCATTCCTTGCTAATCGGGTCATCTTGTCCGTACAATTGCCCCATTGTCACAGACTTTGGGTTCAGGGACCATAGCTTGACCCTCTGCTCATCAATCAGCCCGTCCGCATTCAAGTCTGTCAATGCTGCTGCAAGGACACGGATTGCACATGTTTTGATGCTGGAAATCCCGACCAACATCAATCCATGCCGAACAATGATCATCTCATAAAGTTGAATGATCTTGGTGATGAACGTATC
>JALKAD010000163.1:170016-181490 GCA_024500015.1 Ulva compressa
AGCCCAATCTGTGTTAACCCGGTCATGTGTAGATGAAGGCACATCATGACTCCTTACCATCAGTGGTACTAGTACCCTGCCATGATGTACCACCAAGGAATACCAGTATTCAATCTCCACCTCATGGTCGCTTTCTCTGACAACTTTGCAGGTGACTCGACACGTTACTGCAATATTGTGGCGTTCACCTGTTGGGTTCCCGGTCCACCTGGCGGGTTCCCATTTGTTGTTGAATCGATCACTGGTTTGCATGCGATTGTGGGCGCACATGGGTGTGGAAAAAGGCTGCATATGTGGCTGCACGCTTGGATGTGGTCAGTGGTGCAGCAGGTAACGATGTACACCAATGAGCTGATGAGACTACAAACATGTTTAGCTGATCCTACTCACGAAATCAAACTCCCGTGACACGGCAGCAAATACCATGTTGCTGTTGGGTGAGACCTGGGCGTGGCTCAGTGCATGGCATTTGATGTCTGCAGACAACTCCAGCTGAGGCCTTTTCGTCTTGCACTGTAATATCTGATGATTTGGCGTTGATTGTGTGCAGGTGTATGCAGCAACGCCCCACAAGCTGGTATGTCATGCGTTGGTGACGTTGTCGACACGCAGACACCTGGCAGCAGCACCACAAGCCTTGCCAGATCTTCTCCAGGATTCCTCGCATGAGGGCTTTCGAGATGTCAGTGATGTGCCAGAGGACCTTCTCCAGGTCGAGGCAGCCGCAGTTGCTGATGAGTCTCTCAAGATCACAAATTGCAATTTGTCCAGATCCACCGTTCAGGCATGAATCTGTGCGGGGCACAGCCAGCTGCGCTAGACCGACGCTGGCTTTGTTTCACCCTATCACTGCCGAATTCTGATGCATGTCTGCTGATGTAGGCGCTGGAGAAGAAGGGCATTGATGCATTGTTTCCAATCCAAAAATCTGTCTTCGATCCTGCAATGGCGGGGACTGACTTGGTCGCTCGTGCACGTACTGGATCTGGAAAGACCCTTGCATTTTCGTTGCCCATTATCGAAGCTCTTCTCAAGCAGAACGCAGAAGACTCTGCCGGCCGAGGCGGGCGAGCGCCTCGCGCAATCATACTTGCTCCCACAAGAGAGCTGGCCAAGCAGGTCGCATCAGAGTTTGAGAGCGCGACAAATGGCCGAGATCTGAATGTGCTTACTGTCTATGGTGGAACACCAATCGGGGCTCAGATCAGGCAGATTGAGAGTGGCGTAGATGTCCTGGTTGGAACTCCTGGGCGCGTGATTGACCTGGTTGACAAAAGACAGTACGCTTCGACTGTCGAGTTTTCAAATGTACCGAATGATTCTGGTTGCTCTTTGGCAGTGTTTGGTGACATACTAACGTGGACCTACCTGATCGGTTAAGAGCCTGATGTAGCTCGACTGTTAGGTGGAAAATCAAGAGACACGTGATCGTTGCATATCATGGCTGACGTGTGCCATGTGTGTCAGAATGCACGACACTTTGGCCAGCTCTCTTCTCTCTTTGTGACGACTGTTTGTATATCCTTCCGTGCTTGTTTTTGCATGTGAACGTACAGGATCTGTCTCGGGCCAGACTGGCGATAAGCAAATGCAGCGAATCAGCTTGCAACTGAGCAACTCAGCGACCGGGCAGACTCTGTGTACCATGTTGTGTGAGGATCTGCGGGAGCCTGCAGTGGAAGTGCCTGTGCAGGGTCCTTCAACTTTCTGCGGTACAATTTTTCATCTTGGACGAAGCAGATGAGATGCTCAATATGGGCTTCCAAGATGATGTTGAAGCCGTTCTCGCCAGTGTGCCTGACTCGCGTCAGACCATGATGTTCTCAGCAACGATGCCACAGTGGGTTCGCAGACTTGCCCGCAAGTTTTGCAGAGACCACATCATAGTTGACCTGGTCGGCGAGCATGACACAGGTGTTCAATCCACTATTCCTTGGCATCGCAAACGCGTGTCCATGTATTTTCACTCGTTGCTTGGATATGCTGGCACTGATAGGCTCTGGCGCTGCAGGCCGGGTGAACTCCGATGTGAAGTGCCTGGCATGCACAGTGCCACCGGACTTGCATGCTAAGCGGCTCCTGCTGGTCGATCTAATCACCATCCATTCTCATGCTGGCAAGACCATCGTGTTCTGTAACACAAAGCGCGAGTGTGAGACAGTCGTGACGGCAGTATCCGCCATCATGCCGGCAGAGGCATTGCACGGCGACATACAGCAAGACATGCGGGAGTACACAATGGGGCGTTTCCGTGAGGTGCGAATCCTGGAAGACATGTCTGGTTTGAAGATGCAAAGCTTCCTGGGTGATTGGCATCTGGATCATCTGTACAGTCCGCACAGCAGAATATGTGCAGGGCAAGACACACGTACTGGTTGCGACAGACATTGCGGCGCGCGGGCTAGACGTCAACAATGTGGATCTCGTGGTGCACTGGGATGTGCCGCAAGATTCTGAGACTTACCTGCACAGATCCGGGCGCACAGGCAGAGCGGGGAACAAGGGCACAGCGATCATGATGATCGCTCAGCGTGACAAAGGCCGTGTAGCTGAAATCATTCGGTGTGACTCTTCTGACTGTGGCGTCTTGCACTTGTTCGGTAGCAGTGTGGATGTTGCACTCCGTAGGATGCACGTGTCTCTTAAATGCTGTCAATGTGCAGAGATACAAAGGTTGACTTGGACCTGATTGGCCCTCCCACACCACAAGCTGTGCTTGAATCAGTCGCAGGCAACATTGAGCAGAGTCTTGTGAGTGCAAGCTCTGATGTTGCGAAGTATTTTGAGAGCACAGCGCGCAAGCTTTTGGACAATGGTGTGGGTGATGCTAAGGAACCTGCAGAGGTGCTTGCGGTTGTGATGGCACAGATCTCTGGGTACACACAGCTGCCAAAGGAACGGTCAATGCTGGGCCAGTCAGAAGGTTGTGTGACCCTAGGTATCTGCACACCTCGCGGCCGGGGCTTCCCCAGCCCAGGTGCACTCGTGGGCAGCATCCGACGGATCAGTGACGAGTCAACTGCAGGCGCAATTGGCAAGATTGAACTGTTTGATGATGTTGAGGAAGCTGGCTTTGAAGCAGCCTTTGATATTCCTGTCAACATGGCAGCAAATGTGATTGCTGCAGCAAAGGAGCATGGTATGAATTCGTTTTCAATGTTCCCTTGCACGCAGTCGCTCTTCACCACCTCATCATCATCACATCACAGAAAACAAGTGTAATTGTTTCTATAGCTGCAGGGGCCAGAATCGAGGAGTTGATTTCTTTGCCATTGGACATCCGGAAGCTGATGTCATACAGCGGAGGCCACAGCGGTGGAAGAGGAGGTAACACAAATTACGGTCGGCATGGCAGGCATGGAGGAAAAGTGCACAGAGGTAACAGTGGGCGAGGTTGGAGCAACAACGACAGACATGGCTCCCAGAATGGTGGCCGGTCTCAGGCTGGCAGGGGTGGAAGGCGTGGGACCAACGGTGATACTGATCACCAGGGTAACTGGGGAAGGCATAGCCGGTCATCATTCTGGGGCACTCACAGTGTTGGCAGAAGAAGCCACTCATCAGATAGTCATGGTGGCAATCGCGCAGGAGTTCCGCGATAAGAGTTCTAGTCGATACACGGGGGACATTACACTCCATGTAGGCTGGTGCTGTTCCGAATAGTGAATGCTGCCGCGAGCTCAGGTGCCATACAGGTGGAGCACTCGCGGAAGTTGTACATCTGTATACCCAGAGAAGGTCAGGCAGCTCGGCATGTGAATTAACTGCAGTCACCGCCCAAAGACAATGTGCAATCATGCCGCTATTGCCAGTGCAGTGATGGATCGTCCACGTTCAACACCGTGCTGGACACGGTATACCGCCACTATCGTGAACTTGATGTCTTTATCATTTCACCGTCGATGTCTCTCAACCAACGTTATCGCCTTGAATTTTGGTCCGGCGCTGCATCATCGTCTAGGACTAATTTAATTCATCATGTATGGCTGAAGAGCGCTTGCAAGGCCCAGGATGCTGCGTGTCTGCACATAAACTGTACCAGGACCTGCGACTCGGTTGCTGACGGTCAGTTCCGACATTGAGCAGAGTTACCATTCGTGTGTCAACACTGTCGAGGAATACAGGACCTCCGCATGCAGTTGCGCCGCTCCACATGTGCAATAGGCATACCTGTAAAACTGCACACGAAGCCTTCTCCAGACAAGAAGCTGCTGATCAATGAGCTGCCAGCTTTGGCGATCTTGTAGTCCATGTGTTCATGCCAAGCTACCAAGTAGCCATTGTCTATCTTCCGCACCTGCTTCCACAAATGGTAAGTCAACACTCTGGTCCACACATAGACTAGAACTCCTCATGAAGCCATGATTTTTGAGACAGGGTAAAGTCTGACATGATACGGCACATATCAAGCCACAACCTTTGACGCAAGCTGAAATCTGACATGACACGGCACATAAGCTCAAAAGATCACAGTATGAATTTGGCTCTCAGACTTCCGGAAACACAGATCTGCGATATGCCACACTGTGACACGATCAAGCTTTATGCCTTCATACAACACACCTCTCCAGATTTGAGGTCAAATCGCATGATGCCTCCAAAGCTGTTGACGAGCAGCCGACCTTGGCCGGTGGCTTTGAGCACAAAGAGTCCCTCACCGCTACAGCAAGCGGCCGCGAGGCCTTGCACCTTTACACCGATGGAGACAAGTTCATCGCACGCCATAAAGGATGACTTTTGTATCGCCCAATCCTGCGTCCCATTGAGATGAAGCAGCATGATGTCTCCAGGCACTGATGGCGCCAGCAGCAGGTCGTGGCGCTGACCCTGCAGGACGGCTGCTCTCTTGCAGCTGAGAAACTCTTGCTCATGCAGCCTGACAGTGCAGTGCACAGGCAAGCTTACACAGAAAAGTGAAGTGTCCACATGCACGCATGTGCATACTGCAACCGCAGAATGGGCACACATGCCGCTGCCGTAGGAAATGCATCGTTATGAATTCCGAGCATGCATGCTCCAACCTCAACGGGTCCATGCCTGTAACATTCCAGTGCACCGCACTATGGGCATTATGGCTTCATGGCGGACTATGCGTATGCCCACGGATAACTTGGCACCGCAGAATATGCACATGGCCGCAGCAAGCCATGCCTTTCTACACGAGTCACTCACTGCCAGCTGCAGAACAGTGACTCTGAGCTGATCCTTATTTGGTGACAGTACTCATGTCTGCGGTTTGTATTCACAATGGCATGTGATTGCAGGTCATCATTGGGCACAGCAACTTGTAATCACAGCAATGCTGGTGTGTTTTGTACCATTTGCCACATTCGCTGCTCCGCAAGATGGTGGCACTGCAAACGGTGGGACCGCGTACAGGAGTTTATGCGCAGTCATATGCTGTCATATCATAGGTCGCGTAAGCGCACCATGCCAGGCTTAATCTTGAAGTGAGACATGAATAAGCTTTCACCTGCACATAGTGGTCGGAAGTTCATGACCAGCAGCGGCAACCAGCAGCGAATGTACCTATGTGAAGTACGGATTCAGTCCGTACCGATCATTTTGTGATGTTCACTGTAGGAGATCACATATGGACCGGCTTTGTTACCAGACCCAATGGCAGTGGGAGGGCTGGAGCTCAAAACAAACCGCTGATCATTTCGGTCACCACGAATGACCATGGCACTGCGGGACCAATGCATGAGGCGGACAGTACCTGAACAGCAGGATCGCAGTGCAGCAGCTCCTGCCCCGCCCTCCAGCTTGGCCTCGACATCCACGCCGCTTGACATGGTCACCATGGCACCGCTCTCCGCCTTGATGAGGTCCTCCGGGGTGATGGCACATTCCACAGCAGCATATGCACCTGCTTGTGTGCATACCAGTTGGCATTAGCATGAAGACAAAACACGACTTCCACATTGTCCTTTGCAGCGGCAGGTCGCTGCTCATGCTTTCACACATTGACAAATCAAGCCTGGATTTACACACAGGTTTTTCTGGATCATACTTGGGGAATGTGCACATGACATAGGAGGCTTCTGCAGCACTGTAAGGCAGTGCAGCTTTGCTCAGTGCAGCTTTGCCCTGGCCTGGTTATACAATGGTTGCAACATCAGCGTATGCATGATGACACATTATCCACACAAGCATGCTTCAGCATTGCAACCCCATGCGGGCTGTCGGAAACATCTGTGGCCGAGAATAAGGCCACATCAGATTTACCTTTCATCACGAGCTTATACTTGCCGCTGGGGTCGTGGAATGCTTCCTGGGCGTCGTGGCTGGCCTGCCCCACATGAGGCTGCTGGTGGCCTCCGTACATGATGCCTTCGGTTCAACGAAACTGCACAAAAGTCGCGAAACTTGACACAAGAATGAAAAAGGATTGAGCCAATGAAAGGGCCTTGCAGGGGTACCAATGCACTGCGACCAGAGTGTGATGCGCTACTGTCGCTCCGGTGAGCTCCGGTCGCTTCGATTTCGATTATGCACATGGTGCACAATGCGAGCTGCAAACAAGGCGTATAAGTTGTACGGTACACGACATCAAGCATGAAGAACATAACACGCAAAAGGTCCGTCGCAGTTTATTCAATGCGATCGACTTGTACAAAAAGACACCGTGGCGCACATCACTCTGAAGTCCAGTTGTCGGACGGTGAAATGCGATGCAGTGAAGCCACCTGACGATGTGCCGTAAGTCAGCGGTGCGCTTGAGCCAAGCGCAGACGCATTTGTATGATCAGTGGCCAGTCGGAGTCTATCGTCACTTGAGAACATACAGCTATACGGTTAAAAACAGCTCGCACGGCGGAACTCAGCCAGCATGCGCTCGACCTCTTAAGCGGAGATCGCGTACGTGTTACACGCGCTTACGCCAAAAGTGCGTTAGCCAACAGGAAGTTCTTACACCAACAACCTACGTTGGATGCCAAAAGCTCCGATTGCAGCACGCGGCAGCGCAGTCGTCACAGCTGAAGCAGAGTGTGAAGACATCGATGCACGTGCATGAACCAGACAAGGCCTAGGTACCAGCAGCGCGTGTCTCATGAGCCGTCATGCTGCACAAGGAGCGTAACACAAGGAGTGCAGTCGACTGCCCAGATTTCTGGTAGTTACAAAAGAGTGTTACACGGAGATCAACGCAGGTGCCCAGCAGCGAGCTCCACCCATGGACACCAGTATCTGTACCACTGCACCAAGCCCCGCCCAAGAGCTCGCATGCCAGCCCCAACCCCTATGCGAGACAAGGAGCGCAGGCAGCAGAGGCCCCTGGACGGGGGCCCAGTAGATGCGCCAGACCGAGAATATCACGCGTTCCCCGCCCTCCACACTTCCGCGTGAGCGCCGACCAACGGCTGAGCGCGGGGAAGCGGAGGCAGGTGAGCACGCGCAGACGCGGCCCCAAGCACCGCCGCGTCCCCTAATCCCAGCACAGCGCAGCGGCCAGCGGCCGCCCACAATCCGTCTGATGGGACAATGTGGCCAGGCATCACCACCCAGTAAGCCGGCTGCGCAGCTGAGTCAGAGGGTGGTTGACAGGTCGCACATGGCAGAAACATTTTGCAGAAACATGAGTCTGGACACAGCACCGGAGGCGGCAGCAACGTCAGCGATCACGAAGGCAAATGCACCCATGCCAACTCCGCAAAACGACTCGTGTGTCAGGGACACAAGGCGGCATGTGCTCGTGCCCGTGCGGCCATGCTTGGTGCGCTTCGCTTCGTTCAGCAGGTGGGCGACGGCGCCAGGCGTGCGCACCGCGGTTATGACGCGGGAGGGGGCCACCGGACATGTAATGCACACATCGGCCACGACGTGGTCGCAGGGCTTCATCACGAGGAGGTCGCCACGCTGCAAGCGGGGGGCAGCGGGCGGGCGCGAGCGGAGTGCACTCGGCCCTGGTCCCACGCGGAGCCTGCATTGGGCAAAAGCTGCAGTGGGCCGGGGGCCGCAGGAACTCCCAGTGGGAGGAACTTGCGGCGGGCGTAACGGCACTCGGCACGCTGTGCTTTGGAGAGGCCGGCCCTGGCGTTTGCAACTTCCTCCTCTGAAGATGCAGCGTCCGTGACGGCGCCTTCGGCGGCGGCTGCAGTGGCGGCAGCGGCGGCGGCGGCGTCGGAAGCTTGGCCGGTGCCGCCGCCGCCGTCGCTGTCATCCGTCCACAGCAGCGCCCCCTGTAACCACGGCGTCCGCAGCCTTGGCGGCGGCAATGACATTGGAGACGGCGGCAGCGGCAACCGCAGCCACGGCGTCTGCCCCCTCTGTGGCAGAAGCAGCCGTGATGCGTGCTACGCGCGGAGCTGGGCCATCCTCTGTCCTGGGGGAGTGCGTGAGGAGCGCCGGTGAGGAGCGTGCGGGCGCCTGCATGCCATGTTAGTTTGAAGGCACGACTGAGGCGGTGGGTGGTGGGGTGGGCGGTGTGGGTAGCACAGTTATGGTGGCCTGCAGGTGCAGAGGAATGGCCTGTTCGCTGTGTTGGAGGCTGCACGGCCTTCACGTCGGGGCACTGCGGGAGGCACTTCGTGTGGAGCTCGAGGGAGGTCACGATGCCCGCGCGCATGATGTAGCGGCGCCATGCCTGTGTCATTGCATCGTGGCGGGCAACCGCTTGCGCCAAATAGTGTTACACACGAGGGCATGCGACCCGCCAGCGGTCGATGACCGTCCGCACACGCAGTCGCCATCGGCCTCTTGGCCAGGGAACAGAGACTCACAGAGACTCATACGTAAGTTCACGCGGAACCCCATCAGAGTCAGCTCAGTCATGCTGGGCCTGTCTTTCAGGAATGCCGAGGCCTCCGAGCCTGCGCAGCTGTGAAGGCGCGCCTTGCTCGCCAGGCCCTTTTCGCGCGTCTGCGATGATCGGCTGCGCGTCCCCTCATCCACTGCCGCAAGCAGCGTGGCTGCACTAGCGTCGGAGTCCGCCCTGCTGACCGCATTCTGCAGTCGTGACATTCGCATGGCTGATCCGGCCCCGCTGAGGCAGGCCGGCCCAATCTGCAGGGGTGTCGGGGCTTTCAGACAGCCCGGGGAGGCCCGGCCACTGCTGACGCACATCGTCGAGGCTGTGGCGCATGGCGACGCCTGCCACACCTCGGCAGGCCGCTCTCCGCCCCTTCTGCAAGCCTTCTGCAAGCCTCTGAGAAAAGCGTGGGCGAGTGCGGCAGACGACAAGCGCGCAGCGTCGGCAATGAGCTGGGTGGATCGGCGGAGGCCCGGGCGCCGCAGGCATGCCGCTGTGGCTATGGGGGCGCTGAGCTTGTACACGCTGCGCTTCTGTCAGGCTGGCCACATCAAGGATATCGCCGAGGCCCGTGAGCAAAGCGTCCTCCACCTGATGCAGCGGCTCCTCCAGGAACCGCCACCGCGTGCTGCGCTTCTCTATGCTGCAGGCAGTTGTGCATGAGAAGCCATTACACCTGTGGGGACAGCGGGAGTGTAGCCAGCTTCGCGATCTGCGCGCGCGTGGCAGCGCATCGGCGCGCGGCGGGAGACATGCTCCCGCACGGCGATGAACTCATCACTGCCGAGCGGGGTTACGCACACGACAATGCCGTCCGTGGTAACTTGCGCACCGAGCCAGGCGGCGATGTGGGCAGCTGCGTCTGTGTCCTTGCAGTAGACTCCAGGCCTCGACATCCCGCCGGGAATCCCGGTCCAAAAAGCTGAAAAGGCCAAAATCCCGGGCAGCCGCGAAGCGGCCGTCAGGGATTCCCGGTGAGAGGGCTAGGTGGTCGCCGGGCTTGGGGGAAACACCGGGATTCCCGTTTAGCGCGCGGGAAGCGCGCGCAGAAAACGGGATGCACCGTGCACTGCTGGCCGAGCGATCGAAGCGAGCGACGCCAGCGAGTGAAGTGCCCTCGAGGACATGGACGTTGCCAGAGCAGACGGAGGCAGCTGTACTGATCAGGTTGCTTGAGGAGGGAATCTAGGCATGATGTTGTGTGTGCAATGGTGCCACAACTGTGGTGGATTGTCTGTGACACATGCGCTTGTAGCACATTGTCATCAATGCGCCAACGGCGCAAAAAAATTTTGGCACCCCGTTTTTTGTACACAAACAAACCGGGAATCCCGGTTTGCATTATGGCCAGGAAAGGGACATCTCGTTTTAGATTTGAAAAATTGGCCGGGAATCCCGTTTTGTCGACAGGTGCCTGTACAGCCCTGGTAGACTCTCGTCTTCCTCGGCTGGCAGGCATGGCATTGCAGTGTAACGGTTTCTCCGAAGTTCGGCCGAGGAGCCTTTGGGTAGCGCTTCATCCCTGGCTCCACACCTGGCTTTCCAGGTGCGACGACAAAGCAAGGTCAGCATGCTGGTACCACTGACGCATCAGTGCAGATAGGTAGCAAGCAGCACTCACAGACACACACAGATCTAGGATGCTAGAACACATGTTAGTACCATCAAGTACTCGGTGTCCTGAAGCTTTTTCAGGTTCATTTGTGCACCTCAGGTGTACTGAAATGCTCACCTGACCCCGCACAGTCCACCTCGGTCAATGCACAAAATGGCTTGTGCCAGAGTTCCCCTGTATTCGCCATTCGAAAGCACGTCTCTATGTGTTTTTTGGCCACATCCTTTCATTTCACATCGTACCCTGTTGGAACGAACAGCCCTTGTCTACAGAACTCTGTCCTGGCAGCCGGCATTGCATATGGCAGTATGCACATGTACACCGCGGTGCACCGCGGCATTGTAGGATTCCTGGTGTATAGTACCCTCACAATTGGTCAGTTATTGTCACGCTTGTACACAATTGCAAGCCAGGATTTGTCTGTTTAAACTGCGCTTCCTGCTATTGGACGCAAGAGGACTATTAGACCTGTCGAAGCGCTTGCAAGAAGGTCACATACACACATGTGCAGGGCCCTCCTGCCGGGCCTGGCGGTCCCCACTGACGGCCTGCTGGCGCTGAAAAGGCATCGCGTCTAGGCCGCCGCCCGTCGCCATTTCCCCCGCGCTCTGCGCAGCAAGGTGGCCTGACGCCCCCCTGCCCCCCCCCATCTCCAACCACGACCTGATGTCGATCTTGATTGCTGCGTTGCTGTCAGTGGCTCGGGCACACTGTGGTCTGACCTTCACTCTAATTCAAACTTCATCGGTATGAAGCAGTGCACTATGAGGCGATGCGCCAGGAATGACCATCACTCTTGATTCAAACCTCATCGGCATGAAGCAACATGTTGACAGTGCCTTTGGAGATAGGAAACTTTCTTCCTGTCTCAGGACACACCAGGCTCCCCTCCTCCAAGTGGGCCTCAAATAATGTGTGGTGCAGCTGGTGGAGGATTTCATCTTCATCGTCCATCAGACGGCCCCTGTCCAGCTCTTCAGGCAGGTTAATGGCCAGTCCCATCTGTGAGACCGCCTTCCGCAAGACTGTGTAGTTCACTCGCTCCATAATTTTCCGTATGAAGTCTGCATGTGGATCATACTGGTGATGGTACGGACTGACACAGAG
>JALKAD010000163.1:181590-193132 GCA_024500015.1 Ulva compressa
CTAGGATTCCAGAAAACCCATTATAAACTTTCGAAAAAAGGGCAAACCTGGGTCGAAGTCAGCATCACGCATTTCCACTTTGGTGGCTTCGATTTCAAGAGGGTACCCATTCTTTACACCCTTAATATTGCATGCGAGGAAGTTGTGCATCAGCAGCTTCATTGCGAGTCAAATCCAAACTTCTTTTCCTGGAATGACCGATCTTGGCGACTCTTTCCGCAAACTAGCTCCAGCAAAAACGCGGCCGTGCGCAGACGGCAACGGCGTACCGTGCCGGCGTGCTCGCGCGACGATACGGCACGTCCAGCAATGAGATGGCGTAGCTGGTCGCGAATTCGAGGCCGATGTCTGATCGCTTGCTCCTATATTTCGCAGTTCCCGGCAGCTCAAAGGCTGCGACGTAGACGGACGTTATGCGCCGGTGCGACAGCGTGCGATCGCGTACTGCAAGCACTGCATGGCGATCTTCTCCGTGCAGGGTCAGATTTTAAAGTGGCAGTTGATGTTATCGAAATGTGAGCTCTCGCAACAGCTGTTGTGCGCAAGACGCCTGCGGCCTCCCGCGAGAATGAATACCCCCTGCAGCTGCGCAGAGGTGGCTTGCAGAGCTCATGCTGTACAGTTGATCACCCTCGGCTTGTCTTGACCGCGGTCATAATGGCAACGCTGTGCTTGTCGGACCACTGCCTCATCAGTCGTTCCGCATGCACAGCGCGCTGCAGCGCTGCCCGTTATCAGTATCTCATGAGCCAGCCACTGTTGTCACCACAGGCACATGTCGGACAGCGTTCAAGGGCTCACAAACCGCCAGCACGGCTGTCGCTGAATGACCGTGGCACCAGAAAGATTCAGCGTGACGCTTTCGCGGGCATGCGCTGGGAGAATGTGATAGCTTCATAAGCACATCATTCCAGCGCAGGTGGAAGTCGTGCTTGGGTTGTGTCTTTCACGCCAGGATCGCTTGAACTTTGTCGGTGGCAGTTGATCTGCTTCAACTCATCAATTGAGCTCTCCTGGTGTTGTGCTTCTGGCCAGGTACCACAGCTGCATGGTTCTGTCTAACCGCCTGGCTGTTCCGACCATTGCAGCATTGAGGTGCCTGACAGCTCGTACTCCAGGCGTACTGATGACAGCTACACAGGTTTGTGCTTATGATAAAGCTTCAACTTTGCAAAAGGTTTGCGCGCACAGTGTGGAGATGGACGGGTCACTGTGCAGGTGGACATTCCAACGTCTGTTGGCAACCGCAACATAATCTTGCCTCCACAAGGCCAGGGCCCAAGAGTACAACACCTTGGTTGCCTACACGACGGCCGTGCTGCTGAGGTACTGGCAATTCAGTTGGGAGTGTCGCAGGTGTGATCCATCTCGCTGGTGTTGGCCATGCATGGCCATGTGAAAGAATGGCCCTGAAGTGCCAGCAAATGGCATCATGGGCACATGTCACGTACAGGCTATGACTGGAGACTTGTGAGCAATAATAAGCTACCACTGCTCACAGTCAGATTTAGGGTGCTATGGAGAGCGCCCCTTGCTGCATGTCACTTGACTGTGGTGGTCCTGTTGACGCAGTGCTAAGCTTTTCTATGTAGGCAGCGGCAAGCGGCCTGATGGCCTTTGGAGCAGTTTACTACTCTGCAGTACATCCCAATCCATCTCAGTGCAAGATGTCCTTGACGCTGGATGACACAGCCCGTCTACTCAATCTGCATCAGCAAGGAATCCTTCGGCACGGCGCAGATGTGCGTCCACAGTCTCATGAGCGTGCATGACAAAGAATACTATTCCTGTGCGTTTGTGTACGGCCAGGTATCTCCAATAGAGACAGGCTTTGAGAGCAGTAATGTACATATGCGGTAGTGCAATGTTCATGTTATGCTTGCACTTATTGGACAACTGCGAACTCCCATTGAATACCTGAAGTATTGTGTTGGTAAGTGGTTGTTCTTTCACATGCAACAGTGATGGCATCTCACAAGGTACAAGTGATGCTTGAATTGAACTCTGACAGAGCCGAATTTCATGTGCAGCCGAAGCTTCAGCAGCCACGCCGCATGTTCGATCCATTGGACAAGGTCTCAGACACAGGATTTTTCCGGATACACTGGCACCCCAAGCGGTCTCCGCAGGCTCATGCTGTCCGATGGCGCGACCGCATCGTTGCAGAGGAGGCGGAGTTCGTGGTGGTGAGCAAACCATGGGGTGTGCAAGTGACTCACCGCGTTGATAACGTCCTGGAGAGCCTGGTGGCATGTGTAGGAAGGGTGCGAAGCACCTCCGAATAGATTCTACCAATTCAAGCTTAACTGCATGCATGCACTCCTGAATGCTGCTGCGCTGGGGCTTGCAATGGTGGGCCATCATAGCGACAGCAA
This sequence comes from Ulva compressa, assembly GCA_024500015.1. NCBI lineage: Eukaryota > Viridiplantae > Chlorophyta > Ulvophyceae > Ulvales > Ulvaceae > Ulva > Ulva compressa. The sequence goes on from JALKAD010000163.1 coordinate 183,966, forward strand.
CTGGTTGCATAAACCTTTCATAACCAGATGCAGTCTCCATGCCCGGAACACACAAGAATGTGCATTGCAAGCCAATCCTCATGTGGCAGATGTTTCGGACCTGTAAATCTGTGAGTCACACCTGCCTGGTGCAGGAATTGGATGCAGAAGAGGAACTGTTTCCATTGCACAGGCTGGACAGCGGAACAGAGGGTGTTTGTGTCCTTGGCAAGACCAAAGCCTTTGCAAAGCGCTTTGGACAGATTATGCAGTCCAGTAGTGCCTTTTCGCAGTCCGGTAGTGCCCTTTCAGGGAAAAAGAACTTTGTATGCAAGATTTACCTTGCTCTCGTATCCAAACCTGTGCCAGTTGGCATACTTAGGCATTGGGCTGAGGTGAATGCCCGGACACCTGGCTTGCCTCCGTTCACCTTCATTCTGCCAACACAAGGACCTGGGAGTCACGGCGGAAAGGTGGCCGAATGTGCACTCGAAATCCTGGAGGTGTGGTCTACCATTATTGCTATTCTTTAGGTGCCAAACAAGCTTGGCGCTGATAGCTGGCTTGCGCAGGTGACCAAGGTGAAATTGAACGCAGCTGCGCAACACCACTGGGGAGTTGATCATGCTTTTCAGCACAAGATCAGGCTTATCACTGGAAAGACACACCAGATTCGTGCGCAGCTGGCAGCAGTCGCCGAACCTTTGCTTGGTGACCATCTGTATTCGTCGCTCCTGGGAAGTGGGGTGTTCCAGCAACATGACTTGCACAGTGTGCATGCGGCGCCCCGGCAAGCTGGGAACAGAGTCAAGCCCAACAGTCAACACACACAGGGTGACCCCTCCCTCCAAACTGATGCTCTCACGGACCTTGCCCACGCAGACTGGATCCATGCTTACCGGAAAGGTGCACAACACGAGCGGCCACTTGGATTGCAGGCGCATGAACTGGTCATCGACCATACCACATGCATGGGACCACCACCTGTTGTGTTCACGGCAGGTGATCCATGGTGGCTTGCAACCCAGACATGACTCAAATTGTAAGCCTGCGAACTGTAGACTTGATAATACTCACATGAAGACTTAAATGTTTTTGAATATTCCGGATTGGTTTCAGCGCTTGTACTGACGTTCATTTCATTATCTGACTAAACAAGTGCACACGGACAATGGTGCATGCTCATCTGTATCGAATTCTTACACCAGGAGATTCCCGCCCTCAGCTAAACTCCAGGGCACGAAAGTGTATCAAATTACATTGACAATTCAGGAAATACATTTCTATAAAAGTAAAGCCCGCAGGCTGTGTCATCCCGGCAAAGGAATCCTTTGCGCTCTGCAAGGAGCAGTTGTTCCATAGCCACAGCCACAGGCACCGTCGCTTCAAGCGCATACTGGGTTGGAGCAAGGCCGCGCCCAAGAGACATGCATGTGACATCTGGGTGTGGCATGTTCAAGATATCAACGATGGTTGAGCAGACTGCATCATCACTCCAGGACTGGTCTTGCACAACCGCAACTCCTGAAGGAAATATGCGTAAACAAGTCGGAAGCCCAAGCGGTTCAAACAGCTCTGCAGCAATGCGTAGATCATCTGGAGAGACTAGCTCCATACCCCGTGCCCTATAAACAGTAAACATCTCAGCGAACAAAACAACAGTGTCAAGGACCACAATGTGGCAGGGGTAAACGGCAGGCATACGTGGGAAACGATCAAACACATGTAACCAGGAGAGCCCACAATCAGTCAGTGTGGACGCAGGCAGTGAGGAGAGACGCATCACGAATAAATCAACTGCAACAATGAGAAGAGAAACAGAGTTGAGCACCTGTTGAATAGACAGAATACATCATGCAGCACCATCATGCCTTTCTCCCTGCTCAAGTGCTGCTGCAAGAAGAAAGCCAGCTCTCGTGACAGCTGCTCGTGGTATTGCTTGCCAGCGGAGCTCTTTGTGACTGGATTGATAACGCCCAAATCAACGAGTTCATTTGCCAAGCCCACTTCAAGGTCTTCTTGGGACCTGTCACTGGCGGTCCTGCTTGATAGCTCGGCTGCAAGCTTACTCAAGCGCTCTCCGCTTTCCCGCAGAGCCTAAACATGCCAAGTACGTGCAAGTCTTACTCCTACTGCCAAGAGCGCTCCACTGTACTGCATTATCAAGCGGTAGAACTGCACCTGAAGATCACGGAATCCAGATTGCACATCTCTTCCGATTCTGCTCGCCTTGGCGCGCTTCGCCGCAACAATGGCTTCCATACCAGAGGCATGTGAAGGCTGAGCCATAGGTGATGCTGCAGGGTGCGGTTGGTGTGCTTGTTGGTATGGGTTGTAAAAGCTTGCGGCGGTAGGATCATCTTCTAGTGTTGAAAGAACCTGGACTGGATGTGATCGTAACATATGGGGCCCATTATAAAATTTTGGCACAGGGTATCGTGGATTGTGGGCACTGCTCAGGCCTGATGCCGATCCTCCCGCAGATCCTCCAGACGGCCCTCTCCCTAAAGCATTGCTGTTCAGCCAGTCGATTAGCACTCCAACATCGCTGGAACCAGTCGCTTCTCTGCTTGCCTGTATGGCCTGTGTGGCGAAGCCCATCATCGAAAGCTGCTCTGCAAGCTCGTCCTGACTCCGATCTACGCTCACACACGATGATTCAGTGACACCAAACCCACAGCAAGAACGGGACAGGCTAAACGTTTGGGATAAAACACATGGACACCATAAGGACAAGGGGAAAGCGTATTTACAGCGTCCATAATCCATAGAAATGCAACAGTCTCGAACCTCCAAAGGAAGAGTGTCTCGTTGCCTCCGTTGCATGCCTTCGAATCTGTGCAAGACTGTCGGTCGCGTGATCCTGCAGCCACTGAACAGCAGCGCTGACATCGCTCTGCGTGCATAACAGCGCGCAGTGCGCCCTGTCATGGTCAAAGCCCATGACAGTCATGTTCTCCAGAGCTGTAGCATCAACCTCTGCCAATTCGACCCCGCCCAGTTGCATGCTGCGGCCTAACAGAAGTGAAAGTCTTCCTTGCACCGTCAGCACCTGCAGCGTTTGACTGCCTTGCACGATTTGACAGTGTGTGCCCGGCATGACACGGTTGAACTTTTTGCATGCAGAGGGCAAACGCGTTGCAGGGGTGAAAATTTGGGCGTGGCACCTGTGAACGATCACCCATCACTGTCAACTTAACAATCCGTGTTCCTGTCACTGCGGGAGAGTCACCTGGACCAAGCTTCAGGCGAATGTTGAGCTTGGGTGCAAGCCCAATGGCAGTCATGACACCTAAAAACGGGACAATATTGCTGCGCTCACATCATTCAGGGGCAAGTGTAGTCTAGCAGAACTGGACAAGGCTGCCAATGATGTTAAAGATACCTGTGGACATTTTTACTCCATCAACGCAGTTCAAGGCGAAACAACAGCTTCGCTTCGGATCCGCATAGGTTGATTCATTCTCTAGCCAAATTATTCGTCTTGTCGTTACTTGTAGCCGACCGCGTTCCCCGGTTATGTCCGTGTGCGTGACTCCAATGGTGCAGTCAGGCACGACCACAGTCGCTCCCTCCAGCACAACATCACTATGCTCCCCTTGTAAGAGCTTCAACAGGCCAAACGCCGTAAACTCGATGGGTTGCAAGCGAATATGCATTGTGTTCGTGGGGGCTGATTCTGGCACGTCCTTGCACATTCAACGAGAGACGGCATGCAGCGCTGCCATACGGCCGACCACAGCAAGTATCGCATGCTGTGGCTCCCGTGCATCACTCATCAGGGCCTGACTCCTAATCCTACGTATGTACGGTCGTTGCAGAAAGTCTTCTGGTAATACAGGGCAACGGGCTCGCGCCCGGGCGACACAAAGCATGCCACGCCTTGCGGTCGCTGGTAGACACCCAGCTGGCTTTCGAAGGCCTTCGAACCGGGCCGTGCACGAGGGCGGCATGCAACACTGGATACGATGCCAGAGGATTAGCTGCAGCATCATGCTTGTCAATAGATTTTGCGACTTGGTCTACTACGGCAGTCAGTTCTTCGCCGTTCATGGCTGCACGCACTTCCGACACAGAGTGTTCCGCGTTACTTACCTGCATCCAAGCCAACTGCAAGTGATCATACTAGTCAGCAGACTAGATATGTCGGACGTTCCTAGCGATGCAAATGAACGTGCGTGATCGCACAGGCCTGTGTATAGAGTGCCGTATTGTGTACTGTATTCTGAGAATTGATTGGCTCACGCAATCGGATCGGAGCATAGTGCGACCACACGTGTGACCACTGTCGCCGCCAGTAACTACTTATGATGGATTGTAGATTGTCCCGGCACAAACAGCACTCAAGCGGGCAAATCGGATGCGTGCGCTGGATGTCCAAACCAAGCAGTGTGTGCCTCAGCTCCACGTGGTCCAGATCCCGACCAGGCGCTCATTGACGAGCGGATGTCCAAGTTTCGACACATAATCTTGGTTCTATCCGGCAAAGGCGGCGTCGGCAAAAGTACTTTCTCGGCGCAGCTTGCTTTTGCAATGGCAGGCAAAGGACTGGATGTTGGGCTGCTGGACATCGACATTTGCGGACCAAGTGCGTGCCCATGCACCCCCCCACGACTAGTCAAGTGTTCATTCAAACTGATTGCGTTCCCGGTGTATGCTGGTGCGGATCAACAAGTGAAATCACGCAGGCATGCCCAAAATGCTTGGCCTCGATGGACAAGAGGTCCACCAAAGCAGCTACGGCTGGTCCCCTGTGTACGTACAAGAAAATCTGGGCGTGATGTCCATTGGATTCTTGCTTCCTAATCCTGATGATGCTGTGATATGGCGTGGGCCTCGGAAAAACGGCATAATCAAGCAATTTCTCAAGGACACATATTGGGGCGACGATGAACTGGATGTGCTCATTGTCGATGCTCCACCCGGAACATCTGATGAGCATATCAGCATTGTCCAGCTTCTCCAGGGATGTAAGCCAGGTGTGCTAGCATTGCCTCACCACAACTACCACTATGCCTGCTGGTGCCGTTCATGAGCTGTAAACAGACAAGCATGGCAATCTGCAGTGTTGTTCTTGCATGCACAGAATCATGCTGCCTCACACCTAGTCTAGTTGAATGCAAACAACGGTTCTGCTTAGCAAGTGATGTTTCGATCCACATCCTGCCGTGTACTGCGCAAATCACTAGCCAGTCTACTCGAGTCATCAACCGGCGTCTAGAGTCGTGTTGTGTCCTAGCTGATCATTACAACTTCATGATTGTGCTCTTCGTTGTACACCCATGCTGATGCCACCCATTGCATGGGCTTGCAGACGGGCAATGATTTGCTGATGTCTGCAGATGGCGCGCTTGTCATTACCACACCTCAAGATGTCGCCATTATTGATGTCCGAAAGGAAGTATCATTTTGCAAGAAGACCAGCCTGCCGGTACTTGGTGTGGTCGAAAATATGTCAGGACTGTCTGTCCCAATCAGTAATCTTCAGTTCACAAGCCCGCATGGCGATGATGTGACCACCGATGTCATGGCGAGCCTACCTCCAGAGCTGAGAAACTGTGTAGCGATGTGCCAGGTTTTCGAGCCGACCAGCGGTGGAGCTGAGGCCATGGCAGAGTCCATGGGAGTTCCATTCCTGGGTCGAGTGCCGCTTGACCCTCAGATCAGCAAGCTGTGTGAGGCGGGAATCTCCATACAGAGCTTGCCATCTTCAACTGCATCTGTAGAAGCATTCAATGCTATTGTGGAAGGTGAGACTCGTGTCAGTTCATGCAGTTTGTTCCCTGTCCACTATAGTATTTCACCTCCAACATGCCCAGTATCTGACCTAGCTCAGTGTACAGGTTTGTTGCAAGGTTGGGAAACAGGAACGACAACAATGAGCTAGGTACAATAATGACGTAGGTAACACCTGCTGGAGCAAGTATTGTGATAGGATTCAAATAATCTGAGATGAATTTACAACAGCATGCACAACTTCACGCGGTGCTTACTTTACACGGATGTAAATTTGCTGTGCATTGGATAGTATACTACACTTTACATTGCGTCCGGGGAGCCTGACTAGGTCGTAGGAGATGACTGGGAGTATATCGAGTTCGAAGGAAAGTTTTCTTGAATGGTCACAGACAAGCAAGTGTGCAGCATCCGAAGGCAGAATTTACGGCTTGATCTGCTTGGAGGTGAATACGTATGGTTGCGATGTACCATCCTCGCTGCCAAGCCTATTGTAGAACACTTTCGCGTGTTGGAATAATCTTTGACGTTGCCTGGAAATACTGCACAGCTGCACCCACCCCTGAACCTGGTGTGATTTGGACTCCTGAGTCCAGTAGTGCCATCTCTGTTCCGGCAAGAGACGACAAGCACATGACCTCGTCCATGTTCCCCAGGTGGCCAATGCGGAACACCTTGCCGTTCACTTCACTCAAACCAAGCCCAAGAGACAAGTTGTACTTGGCAAATGCATTTTTCACAATCAAGTTGGAGTCGACTTCAGATGGCGTCTCCACCACTGTGAGGGAATCCGAAAACCACCTTGGATCCTTGCACAGTGTCTTTAAGCCCCATGCTGCCACAGCCTTGCGAGTTCCCTCGGCCAGGCGGTGGTGCCTCGCCCATGCATTCTCAATGCCTTCTTTCTCTAGCAATGTCATAGCCTCCTGCAGTCCATACAACAAGGGAAGCACTGGAGTGTAAGGCACCCCTCCCGACGGATTGGTGGCCAGCATGTCCCTACACATACAATCCAGTTTACAACAACCAGTTCTCAACCTGATTGAGTCGCTGTCCAGCACAATTTGTCCACGCCGCATGGACAGACGCATGCCGCGTGGACAGCTGCAATGGAAGAGGGAACAGGACCACTTGCTTTTCAGTGTATACAGCCACAGCAGGCCCCAGTTTGTGTGTGGACCACACAGTAGATGTGGTATGATCCACAGACACCAAGCGATGTGGCGCATTCAAGATCAGAGCGAACCTGAAGTCATAGTAAACACGTTTCAATTGTGCACTCTCCATCGCAGCGAGAGCTTTGGGGCTAGCACAAACAAATCCAAGTCCAGTTGGCAGAGACAGCGCTTTCTGAGAGCCAGTGACGGCCACGTCAACCCCCCATTCGTCCATCTTGAATGGAAGAGCACCAATGGACGACACGCCATCAATCAGCAGTAGGGCTGGATGATCAGCAGCATTAAGTGTGGCCCTTATTGCGGGAATGTCTGACGTAATCCCTGTTGCCGTCTCATTGTGCACAACACACACAGCCTTGATGTCTTTGACCTTGTCTGCAGCTAAAATCTCGGCAAGCTTGTCCTCATGTGCACCGTCTCCCCAGGGGCAATTTACCACGATCACATCCAGCCCGAGACGCTGCTGCATGTCCACCCACAAATGGCTGAATTGTCCATAACGGAAGGTCACAACTTTATCACCAGCAGATAACGTGTTTGTGAGCGCAGCCTCCCATCCTCCTGTACCGGTTCCTGTAAAATGGTCTTGCTGTCAGGTGCAAGAATACACACAATATGCATGAATACATGTATACCGAAGATCACACATATGTGGGGGCGAGCATGCCATGTGCCTGGCCATGTGCACCGGACATGCTGGCAGCAGTGCCCCATCGCCACCACAGCAACAGTGCGCCACGGTTGGCCCAGGCTGCACATGCATCACAACCGGATACCGGTATATACAACAGAGTACCATCTGAGTCCAGTGTGACACTGGTGCACTTGTTCTGGAGGGCATCTTCCAGGACCAAACCTACCAGGTTGACACCCCAACTTGTTTGGGGACTCAGGACCAAGCGACTCTGGGTGACACTCATGAGTCAGAAATAACAGTACCAGGTGATGGGGGCGTGAAAATGTAAAAGTTGCTGGTCGTGCAACTGTGCGATGCATTAGGCAGGCGTGCTTTCCTGTGTATTACACTGTGATAGATCTGCCCCAGCACTGCCGAGGGAAGAAAGCACGGAGCGAACCAAACAAATCAGAAGCAGCACAGTCACCCTACACATCGGCATGAACCGCACGCAGAAGGAACACAACTGGCAGCGCAACCACACAGCACACCCCGACTCAGAATAACATGGCACAGTCTAAGCACAGGCACCAGGCGCTGCGGACCAGGGCCCCTAGCCGGCGCGAAGGCGGCGCAGAGCCAGCCACAGCAGCCAGCCACAGCATCCAGCATGGCCACGGACATGACACGATGCCACTGGTCAACGGCCAGGCTTTGGCCCCAGCCCCAGACCACATGGTGCTGGAGGTCCGGAGATGGGGCAGGGTGAGTGGCGGGGGGCGGGGGGGGGGGGAAAGGGGGTTGGCACCTGGATCCTGTGCAAGGCACCTACATCACCGAGTCAATGACCACCAGCGACCACCAGCGCCAGCTAGCTAAAGCAGCCCGCACAGTCACAACGAACTAAAATGACGCATGCGAATCGTGTCTCAATCCTTCATATAGCACAAGAATCGGCGGGACACCTTTATCATGAACGAGCGTGACAGCCAAAAAGCTTGTTGTGCTCAGTCAACATACCTACGCATGTGACGGAGGTGATTGTTTCACACGAGGGCCACTCTGACCACAGGACATTAGCAAGACTATGTAAGGGGGGGGGGTGTGACGCGTGACACTGTTGCTCGTTTATACTCACAACGATAGCTCCGAGTGAGCACAATTGATGCACACAGATGCAGATTGACATCGAAGGGAGGTGCTCTAAGTGCAAGCGGATGTTGAGGAAAACCGAAAACCTTGAGCTCCTCGTACGGCCAGACTCGGCCGACCCGCAACGGATGCATCGCACACTTTCGACCCAGCTAGGTGTAGCGCGCGCGTACGTGCACCTCCCGGTAAATCGACAGGCAGGCAAGGCTGAGGACGTACCTGGAAAGATGATCGGAGTACCTTCTGTCGTCTGAAACAGATACTTCAGCTGCTCAAGAACGCCCTTGTAAAACGGCGCGAACCAGGGGTCACGATGATTCTCGCCGGGCACGATCATGGCATTGCGGACACGCTCATGAATGTTCACAGGGCCTGCGCGCGGAGAAACTGTTGCAGACAACAAAGCTAGCGGCGGGTCGAAAGGATGGCATGTGATCGGGCATTGCCGTTCTTCTGACGGCGAGGATAGTGAACATGCTGGCACCAAAGGCCGAGTGTTGACTGCA
>JALKAD010000163.1:193185-203442 GCA_024500015.1 Ulva compressa
CAATTCAGTCAGGTTTGGGCCAGTTGCGCCCGGAAATCTTGAACGGCGGCGCGTCACGATGAAGTATACCGACTGATTGATGTTTACACAGCGAACATGCAGAGCAGTTCTGACAACGCGCACCTGGAACAAACAGATGATTCCGTCCAGGTGGCGAGTAGGAGAAGGGTGGATCAGCTGAAGATGCAGGAGCCAGCTGCATGGCACAAAGTGCTATTTCAGAGGGAGTGTCATGGCTACCACCATGCGATGCGTCCTGCACAAACATCTCGAACCCCGCCAGCCCAAGCACACGTGTACGTGGATTGGATGGCCAAACGCACTCTCACAGGACGCAACCGCGCGAGACAATTACATGTTATGGTGATACACATACTTTTGAATCTCTAGCACGATTGGCATACCTTTGACGCACTTGGGCTAAAGAGCCGTGCTCGCGCTTGGCCCTGTGTGACCAGGCCTTGCAGCAATCCCGCGCATGCGGCCTTTTCAGCCGCACGTATCAAAGCCATGCTTTACCAGCTTACAAGTCTTGAACGCGTGATTGGACGGTATATGAGATTGTGCTGCAGCAAGGCGTAGATCACAGGACTGAGCGCGGGGGGTTGAGCGATGGCAGACGATGGTGCATGGTAGGTTGCAGTGTGTTTTCCGACTTGCAGGAATAGAACAGTTTATAAACTGGCGATGTGCGTTGACATGCACAAATGGCACATTCTGTCACCAAGTCAACTTGCGAGGGCCGGTGTGGGTGGTTTGCGGTGTAACGCACCTCGCACATAGTTTCACCCACATGTAGCTCCTGTGTTAATCTGGTCGGAGGATGATACAGTTATTAGTGTAACACTGTGAAAATAGGTGCATATGTTGGGGGTCCAGGCCCCAGCAGGCCGCGGCCGTTAGGTTCTCGCATGTGCATGCCGTACTCTGCAGAGCTCTGGTAGCCACAACGCACGCCTGATCAGGCCTGGTTGAAACAGCCGTTGAATGAGCTGTGCCGCGCCGTTCCGTGGACTGGAAGTCATCGGAGATACGCTCGACATGTGTTTTGAATAGGAATTTCTTAGACATGGCATCATTGAAAGCCTTGATTCGGCCGTTCATAGTCCTGCCGACGGGACCCTGAAAGCGCAATGTCCATCGATTTCGGAAGGGCCCCGCGGGGTGATCCTCGCATGCCACATGTTAGTGAAAAGTATTTTGGTGTGCTGTTTTGCGCGGGCCAGGCGGTTCAAATGTTGGCATGGGCGCGCGGACGAGTGTTTGGGCTAACTGAAGTCAGGCCGCGTAAATATGACAGGTACGCAGCGGTCGAATTCTTGCGGCTGCCCATAGCCGCAGCCATCGCTTGCAAAGTTGCTGGTGTGGTGCAGGGATCTACTTCTGGCGGTGTGCAAGGAGAACAAGCAGAAACGGCAGCGTGCATCTGGCAAGATGCCCACACATCGCCTGAAAGCCCCGAATGTCAAGCGGGGGCTGAAGCATGGATGGGGCCCTGCCTGGTTTGATCAGTTCCATTATAATTCTTGGACAGAAAAGCGTATGGGGCCTTCTTATTAGGCACCTGCATAGCAAGGTGCTCCAATGGATAGTTGCTTATCATGATGAGACCAGTTCCGCACTGATGAGCCCACTCAACGCTAACGCAGCCTTGTACATACGCGTGAAATGGCGTTGGTCGCTTAGCCAATCTCTTAGCCAAGCAACTTCAAATCAAAATTATGCAGAAGACCCGCCTATGATTTCTGTCTACTCGGATGTATCACACGTCCACATCCAGCGGAACCACCAGGGTATCATCTTCATTCCACGTGCTTGGATTGCAGCCATGCTCCTGCCCGGCTGACCTGCTCAGGGCTCGCCTGAAAGTCATCTGCGACTCATACTTCGCATCCACTTCAGCCTTGTAAGTGCCTCCTTGGTTCACCCACTTGCTGTCAGCACGAGGCTGTGGCGCGTGCGCATGGTCTTTCTGCATGAGGTGACCACTCAACTGTTTTCTGTGGCCATGCTTGCTGTGCTTGCTCGGTTTCTGAACCCTCACCTGATACTTGTGAAAGGCGGATTCTTCAAGGGCCTTTAATATGAAGTTATCTTGAGCTTGATCTTTATGATTGATTCCAATTGTGCGCCACTGAAATACACAGCGATCTGTGCCGCCAACGGAGAATAGCAGTCGGTCATCGTTCGAGAAGCGCACACATGTCACGTGGCTAGCATGTCCCCTGTATGCGCGGTAAGGTGCATCATCTGCAACCACTGGTGCGCAAAACAGTTTGACGGTCGAAAAGTCATCTCCGGTGGCTATGTATCCTGCCCCAGCCACCCCATCAGCAGACTCATGCTTCTGTGCACATCTTGCCTTCATGGGGTATGTCTGACAGTCATGCCCTCGATTGACCTCATTCACTGGTGCACCAACACGTGCGCTGCAGACCGCATTAACATCAGTACCTGCAGTGCACAGCGGCGTAACGCCACAGGTGAGCAAATGATTGTGACTGGACCACAACATCACAGTCCATACCATCACTGAAGTCAGGCCAGATTCCTAGGACTGGGAACCCAAGTGCACATGTGAAGGTGCTCCACATGCAGTCTCTCTGATTGCAAGCAATTTTTCTTCCTGTCAAGCCATCCCAGTGCAGAATGTCTCGGCTTGTGTCATTTGACTGCAAGATGTACCTTCCGTGTAGGTGAACGGGACCGTCTACTAGCGCATAGCTCCAGTCAATGTGCTCGACTGTACCCGAGCAGCCAGAGCAGACCGCCTGCGTCCTGCACACGGTATCATGGTCCCAGACAAACTGCAAGGGTTGGTTGCTTGAAAGGAATTTCAGCTGGTAGCAAGGCAGAGCTCATGCCCAGAAACACACTGATATCCCTTGGCAATATTGTAGATGTAGATCCGTTGATCATGAGATGCAGCCGCAAGCAATGGGGTGGGTGCCCCCGCCGGTGTGAACTTGAGATCACAGATGCCTTCACGAACACCTTTGCCTGGGATGCTGGCAAGGGGTTCAAAGTCGTCCCATTTGAGTATCATTATGCGGCCTCGCTTTCCTGAGACAGCAATGTGATAGCATTTGCTGAATCTTGGTCCCTGACCTCGCCATGTGTCCTTCATGTCGTCATATGAATACTGCTCGTCTGCAAATATGCGCATTTTTCACAACTGCACCCCTGCTTGGCATATCACCTGGCGTCATATGCGGACATGATGCTTTTGCAGCTCTCTGTGTCAACGTGTGACTCTGCAGTGGTGATCGCAACAGGAGAGTTGCTTGTCAGTGTAAAGAACAGGACATCTAGTGTTGTCGTACTTGAAACTGCTACTGCGTAGCACTTGAAGTCCAGGATGGTTCTACATTCCAGAAGACGGGTGCTGATGTTGTATCTCAGCACATTCCCTGACTCATCAGCCGTCACAAAACGGAGAGGATCGGCTGGATGTGGTGCCAGCATGAAGATGCCAGCGGAATGGCCATCCAGGATTGTGTACGGAGGTCCACAGTCAGGGACAACCCACAAATCACAGCCTGAGGTCCCAGCAATAAACTCTTTATCTTGTTTTGCCTCATGCCAGTCCAGTCCGGCGATCTTGGGGTGAATGCTATTGTAGCCAGGAAGACTGGGTTCCTCAACGGTGATGATGTCCTGCGATGCGCATGTACACAATGTTCTTTCACATTGTGCACACAATAGCGAGGCTCCGCGACATGGTAGCCCTTGCCGCGACTTGACATCGGCTGGAGTTGCTATCTTCCATCTCTGCACAGTTACACATGAAACGTTTCGCGTGAGACACAGCTACCGCTGCCAGCTGACATATGCAATCACAGGTCGGTGATCGGACCCTCAGAGCTCCATCTGCACCACCTGAGACTAGAACATGCTCTCTGCAGCCCGGCCTTGAGCATAGCCGCAGGCAGCAGACTCCGCCAAACTGTTGGGAGCCATCATTCAGCGTTACGAGTGGGCCACGCCCGTGTGCCCGGTATACTCGTTTAAGTCCATACTTGGATCCAGCCTGTGTGGGAAATGGTGGGACCCACATTCCCAAAGTTCCGTCTGGAAAACCTGTGATGATGCAAGAGTCACCTGGTGCCCGACCGCGGTGCTGAGCGGGTACGAAGATGGCGCAATTCACGTTCTGCACTCGATCTGGGCCAAAACTTGCAGATGTGCCTATCCAGTAGCCACTCACATCTAGCACCCATGTCTTCATGTGTTTCATGCCATATGTCAAATACTCACAGCCAACTCCAAAAGAAGGCCTGAGAGGATTGAATGCTACTCCATACACCTGTGTGCCTTGAATGAATCATTCCTGCCAGTGCAAGAACATTGACTCAACACACTGCAGACTATGGACTGGGACGCACTGTCGGTGGGGTGCCTTGCATTGAGGGGAACTCGGCGATGATTTCACAATTGCTGTTGCGTGAGTACAAAGCGGTTGGGTGAGCATATCCTTGGCTCAGTTTGGGTCGGGCATATCTGCACAGGATTTTGCGGACGAGCGGATGCTGCTCCAACGTCTCTATCTGTTGGGATTCTTCAAGAAGCTCTGTGACCGATGCTTTCACTTGAGCCACGGTCTCCACTTCATCGTCAACATTATTATCAAGCATCAGGTGTGCGGTGGGGTTTTCTGACTCCTCTGCAGCATGCAATCACGGCTTATGTCCGCATCCTGGCCAGGACAGACCTTTTTAAACCTCTGTGTTTGACCCGCTAGACCTAGAGATGTCCAGTTAAATGCAGATCACCTGGGATGAATCGCTTTGGGCCTTCCTCGTTGTTCAGCACAAAGTATTTGTAAGAGCGGTGGACTTCTGGCAGCTTCTTTTCTGGCCCAAAATGCCATGATGGGATGTACATTGCCTGTTGATGTGCCAACACCAGCTTGTCCCTGGCCGTTCCTTTGCGTTCAGCTGGTAGCATCCATCGCCAGATGTGAACTGTATGTTGGTTGTCACCACTAATTGTAACAAGGAGCTCTCCACCCCGGCGATCTTGCTGCCCAGGACCATGCTGGGCATGCTTGTTGCCAGAGAACGCAACGGCAAGAATGCATCGATAACGTTTCGGCAACACTAGCTTCTGTAGCTGGATAGGGTCTCTTGCGTGACCCATGCTGCGCTTGCGGCTGGCATCATGACTGCCCAGCTGTTTGCAATCATAGTTCGTATACTCCCCAACATCCCAGATGCATGTGTAAGGCCGTCCAAAAGTGGCCGTCTGCTGCCCAGTTGCAACGAAACGGCGGTTTGGGTGCAGGGTTAGGCACTGAATATCATTGTCGTGGCCAAAGAAAAACCGTTGACGCATTCCAACATCCAGATCACCATCCACCCAAGTCGCAACCACCCCCAGCATGCCCACGTAATACACCACTTCATTGAACGACTCAGTGGTATTGTTAGTGTAGAAAAGATTGTTGGCAAGGTTGCTGTAGCCTGGAGAGCACCAGCAACGGGATGGCTTGTTATACACTGATCCCACAGCAGCACTGCGTCAGAATGAGTAGACTCACCTGCGTAGCCATAGACATGCTCAAGCCACATGTGAGCTCGAGGGAGCTTCATACTCCGCTGCGCTAAACGCTCATCAAAGCCACTTGGAGGAAATACGCTTGCAGTACACTTTGGGTAGTCCACTTTCGCATCTCCCAGTAGATAGGCGACATCCACCATGTTCTCAATGCCATTTTTGCCGGTGACGGTCTTGTCTAGCAGAAGCTCATGCCCAAGCAGACGTGCGGGGCTCTCATTCAGGCATTGTGTAAAGACTTCATACGGCAGGTAACCATGCTTATCAAAACCAAAGTGTAGGAAGATGGCTGCAGCTGCACTACGATCAACGAATCGTCTCTGCAAGGGCTCCAACTTACGCACCTTTCTGCCATGCAGTACACGATCGGCTGTGCGATATTCCCAGAGCTGCAATACATTTTGCCACACCTGCATGTACCATGTCAATTTCATATACAACTCCAAAGCATGCTGTCATGAGACTGTGTCCCAAACAAGCTTTCAAAAAGCATTGCAGGACCACTGCTGGCATTCTGTTGTGCAGCAGTGCTGGCAACTCTGCCAACTATGCTGCTGCCAACAAAAGCTCCACATGTAAAATCAAACCTGCATGAACTGTGCTAGGGACACATATCCAGTGTGTGTAGGGTCAACACGCCAAAACGCTTGGCGCAGGATATCCTTTGGAAGCTTGTACGGTGCACGGGCACGCGTACACTCTTGCTCAGACAAAAAAGACAGATGCCGCTTCATCATGCGTATGAGTGCCTGTGTTCCAAGGCGCAAGCACTGGGATCTGTCCCGCATCCACGCAGCCCGGTCTGATGCCTGATGAAAGGCAAAGGTCCATGGTATAAAATGCGGCTGCCGCTCATCGCGGTCAAAGCAGTTGGCATAGCAATGGATGAGGTAGTGAGGGGGCAGCCGTAGTATCAACATTTCTCTCTCGGCTTCTGACAGCGCACGCACACCGTACTGCTGCTCAATCTCCGCTGTCAGTGTGCCCCAGGCTTGAGTTGCCTGTTCAGGGTCCCGGCGGAACAGTTCCTGAGACCTACTCTCAAACAAAATGTGTGATGTTGTGGAGTGATCATTGATGATCCATTTGCAGGGGACAACTGGGAACGTTTCAGTTTCTGCGGCGTGTCTCAAGGACTGGAATCACAGCTATTGCACACTTTTTTCGCACATTTGATATGAAGAATTTCAGCATACTGCAAGGTCACAAGAAGCGTGAAGCATACTTTCTCAGCTGTGAAACTGTTCCTGGCTTCATGGACAGAGGGCTGAAGCTGGCATCGTTCTGAAACAATGCAAAGCCATTTTTCAAGCTGGACTTCAGGGTCGCCAATGACTCTGTGGCCGGCCCAGCAGGCTTGGGGGCAGGTGCCCCACGGTTTGGAGGCTCGATGACCTTGAAATGATTTGATGCACCCTCTGTAAGCCGTTCATCGTTGAACGGCTGTCCATGTGTGCCTAAAGACCAAAATGCCGGCAGGTCACGCTTGACTGGTTTGACCGCCTTGTCCAACCAAGCTTGACCCCAGAATCCGCTGGACGTGAGATGGCGTTTCTCGGCAACTCGAGCAAATGCAGCGGCTCTTTGTGCGCTGCTTAGCTTTGCTGGCACAGCATACGGATTGTGCTTCACACCTGCGCAACTGACCACAATAAGCCAGCCGGTGGCAGTTGCTGCATGCTCACAGGTCGTGCAGCACCAAGACCAATGGCCCTGATCACAAGCCATCAGATGGCAGCGAGCGGGAGTAGCGTCCACGTACCCGAAGGCCTTCCCCCACCAGATCCCCCTTGAGGAGCCGACGATGGCCCTGCATGCAATCAGTGCCCTTGTCACATCAATCACACGCCACCGTTTTTCGGATCAGTCACCTCGACACCGGGGTAACACTTTGTCCTGACACTCTCATTGCCAGCGATGTGCTTTCCGTACACGAGCAGGGCTGGGCATACTTTCAGGCATGCTGCCGTGACACCGATCAACTAGTGTGGCCGAGCATAGTAGAGCATGGTAGAACTTGTGTCGTGGACAAGCCCTGTAAGCTTGTATGGCATTACTTCGGTGCAGTAGATCGTCGTTACCGCAGATGAAAATTCTTTACATCCTCAAACGGTCGCTACTCCGCTGCGGAAGCGGGCGGTATCGCTACACGCGTTGTGCATGCCAGTCCCATTCACACGCCTGCAGACGTCGATGTGCTTACGATGTGTGTGGGGGCTCTTGTGCAGTTATCGCCGAAGTCGTGTCAGTTGGTGCCTTTCAAACAGTACTGAGATTGCACTTGAGGACACGCCACTGGTGTAGCTAGGACATGTAGCCAATTGCAAGTAGCTGCCGGAAACCGGGAATGCCAGTTTAGCACCCATGAAATGTCGGATGGTGCCCGTCTAGACGCGTCTGCTCGAGGGCAGGTTGTACATGGAACAGACCGTGGCCACGCGTGGAAGCTGCGATCGCATCCGAGAAGGTCAGGTTGGGTTGCATGCATGTGTGTGTCAAGGGGATCAACGCATGCGGCCGTACGCACCCCTCCGCTGCGCAGCGAGGGCAAAAGCAAGCATGTGAGTGACATGCAGTATTTGCTTTCTCAGGATTTGCACAAATCCAACCGCATGCGGCCGAGCTCACCTAGTATATGCACTACTTGTGTTTGTCTGGAACGGTCTGGCTGGAACGGTTCGTCGCATTGCAACTGCAGCCGTAATGCCCACCGCGTCCACTGAACAACTACTGGCACTTTGCCATCATGTGTACACGATGTAGAATCATGTACGGGCTGAATCATTGTATATACCTTGCCTTGCCTCGCAGAGACGGCAAGTCAATCTGCAAGGTGAACTGGCGTTCGGCTGTAGGTTCCTGCCAGCGTCTTGCCAATGACACAAGCATGATATTCCGCAGCAAGTAGATCGTGAAGGACTTCGGGGCACTTGTCATCCATTACACTGAACAAGAGCCCTCCTGCACCGCACAACCATACATCAAGGGAGTCGACAGTGCAGTCATATCGACATGCCTGCGCTGCAGATTTACCTGATGTCTGAGGATCGAACAAAATCCGGCGTTCATCTCCCAAGCCTGTGGCTTTGTCCCTATTGCCATTTTCCCTATTGACATACTGCAGATAATGCGCGTTGGAGGATGCGGCCGTGGACTGCACTCCCATTCTCAATAACTTCTTCGCGCCTGGTAGCAAAGGGACACAGCTCATTTCGAGTTGAATTTTGACCTGGACACAATGATAATCACAATGGTCACAAGTCACGTGGTGCACATCAGGGGCCGTACACAACGCTCAGAAGGATGGCAAAGGCAGGATACTGCATGATCAGCGGCATGTGTCTCGTGTACGCACCTGTGAGGCGTCGGCCATCTCCACAACATGGCCAAGGACACCAAAACCTGTGACATCGGTGCATGCTCGCACTCCATGCCGCTGCAAAATGTGGCAGGCAGCTTGATTGGACTGCAGCATGCTCTCCCATGCCAGCCGTTGGTGCTCTCCATGCGCTTTCCCAAGCATGGCACCGCGCATCAACACGCCTGTTCCCAGGCTCTTTGTCAACACCAACCTCTCGCCTGGCCGCAAGCTTGACTTAAGCATTAGGTCTACAGGCTTTGCATGCCCGGTGACACTGAATCCAAGCGTGGTCTCGCTGCCCTCGCTAGAGTGGCCACCCACGAGCGCACAGCCGGCTTTTTGTAGCTCTACTACCGCCCCGTGCATCATCTGCCGCAGCTCAGAAGTAACAATATCTGGCGCGGCATGTTGCACCTGCAGGCACGACGTTATGCGGGATCACATGCAGTCCTTTAATCGCCGAACCAAATGGCAAAGCAGGCTTTCGAAGATGGCAAAGTGATTGCCATCACAGACAAACGTTGGCACAATATTTCCATGGTCCATCTCGGCGCCGCAATCAGGTGCAAAGATTCAACCGAATTCACAGCGGATACATGTGATTCAATACGCATGCCGCAAACACTCACACGGGAGGCGTCTAGACGTGGTGTGCAAACGTGACATATGGGGTCTGGCAGAATTATGATGCGCCCGACATACCTGTGCAATTGCCAACGCAGTGGCAGGCTTGGCCCCCATGGCAAAGCAGTCTGATAATGCATGCACTGCTGCAATCCTGCCAAATACATATGGATCAGCGACGATTGCGCTCAGCACGTCGACTGTGTGCACACTGACCATGCCGGAGGGTGGCGGAGGGAGCACTGCCGCATCCTCCTGCGCCAGTGGCACTCCCGCCAGGCTGCTGACTGTGTCGTCCGGCTGTTTCAGATTCAGCTCCTGCAAAACTTGGTGCAAAGCAAGCGGGGCCACCTTGGCTGCACAACCACGGCAGAGCATCTTGGAGCGTTCCCAAACGTCCAGCAGTCCGGACGTCTCGCCTTGCAGCACATCTGGTGTCGGCCCTGCACAGCTTCTCAAGTGTCACTGAGCATGTGGTCTTAGCAGAAGAAGCCACAATGTGATGACGGATTGCGCAGAGCTAACAACTCCTACGCAGATCCAATATGTAATTTGCTCGGCCTATAAGCATACTGTATGCCCACTGGGGGTATGCATCCAGTGGGCGATGCTCACCAACGTCGACGCCCATACTGGGCAGTTCTTCGCTAAACTGCTTCATGAATCTGCGGTCAATCTGATCTTTCCACTTCCATAGCCATTCGCTCGAGAATGCC
>JALKAD010000163.1:220217-231243 GCA_024500015.1 Ulva compressa
AGTTCACAGGGTGCCTTGTCCTTTGGATACATCTGCAAGCCTAGGGTAGGAGATTGAGGGCTTGCAGATGCATCAAAAGGATAACTCACATCAACCTTTTCACAGTCAATTGGCATTGCTTGGTGCTATCAAGATGAATAGCAGACCGATACAATCTTAAAAAGTTCATGCACAGGCATGCTAATGGAATAATTCAAACACCAGTGGGTGATTCACTCCAGAAAGAAATTTATGCAACAGAATCTGAAGAGCTGCTTTCGCCCTTTACGTCAGCTCCGACCTCCGGCTTCCGGATAATGGAACGTTAGACGGAGGTGACTGATGCACCGCTCAATATGGTATACTACTACTTGTATAATACCTTGTCTGGACGGCAACCTTTTCTACTCTTTGTCTTACTCTTGTTGTCAAGAAACTTTGTCAGCGCCTGGAAGAAAGTTTGGACAGTCTGAATATCACTGTACCTAGCTGCTCTGTCCAAGGCAAGCGGAGTGACATTCCATGATTTGATTGTGTCTGGGACTGTTTCACCACGATAGTAAAAGTAAAACCCACAAATGCTCGAAAACAGCTCCACCAAGTCGCCACTTTCAGCGCCCTGCATTATCAGGTGTTTGTAACAGCACAGTGAAATTCGTGCATGTGGACACTGCTGATGATTGCCACACCTTGAATGGATATTCCTTGAATTGCCATCTCTTCCCCTGACAAATGACTGCAGCCACTCTCTCCCATCTTGGACTGCTTTTACTTGGAGGCTGATCAACAAGTTCATACGTGATGGTTCGTGCAGGATCTGTAGGTTGTTTTCTTGACACTAGTACAATGGAGGGCTTGTCACCACCTGCTATACCAGCTCGAGCCTCAGCTGAGGTCATAAACTCTCCCTCCTGCATACTGGATCCAGCTGTCACATGTCACAACGCGTCCATGCACAGTCGCCATCTGAAAGTGGCCATCCACCGCAGATGAACCAGGCATCAGCGAGAATATTAGCACAGAGTCAGGCCAGCAGACAGGTTCGCAACAGTCCTGTGTCGTCCATCATCCAGAATGCACAACCTGAAGGGAGGCAGTCATCCTATGACAAATCAACACACCTGGAGCAACTTTTGGGTGTTAAAAAGAGACATTAAAGCAGAAACCCCTTCTGGGACAATGATGATTGGGCGGGCTTTTTGTGAAGAATGAGTGTTCCTGTGGGAATGTCCCACAGATGTCTGTGGCCTTCCTTGTGGAGGCCTGGGTTGCTTGCTTGACGCATAAATGTTCACCCCAAGCTGTTGATGCTGTTTTGATGCTTCAACTGGTCCCCTATCTAAGCGACTGGACTTTGGGTGAGCCTTGGATTGGCTGGTGCTCTGCATGCTCACCTGCTCTGAGAACATACATCATGATCATGAGCAGCAGATTCGCGCATAGGCATCGAGATGTTTCACAGACCTGCGTACGGTTTATCTTGTCGATTTCTTCTTTTGCCGCGCGTTCTGCAGCGCTGTAGATTTTCAAAATATTGCTGAAGTCTTTGTTGGCGACGATCAGCAAGTTTTCCCGAGATCTCAGGCTCCTTTCCAGATCCGACCGGCGATATTTCGTTTTGGCCTCTACTGGAACACATGCCTCTACTGATTCCAGATCTTCAAGCTTTCGCTTACCGCTGGACTCATTCGGCACGGACGGGAGATGGTCGAGCTTGCCGTGCAAGTACTCCTTTACTTGCTGTACAACAAGGTTCAGATCATACTGGAGTGACAAGCGCGTGATTGTGTTTGGCGTCTTAAGCAGTTGCCGCGAGCTTCGACAAAGCCATGGTGATCGGTGCGCACCAATTGGTTCGCAGTATAAACCTGTGCTATACGAGCTTGAAGAGCAAGCTTATAATACTTGCTGGGCTCCAGATCGCAGTTCTGAATGTAAAACAGCAACGAACCAAGCGAATACGGCATGCCGTTGATGGAAATGAAGTTGGTCTCCACATCCGCTGGGAATTCATATTCGTCGCCGAACAGGACTCGTTTATTGCTATCAACAAGCTTCACTTGGCATAACTTATTTTCTACACAGAAGCGCCTCAAACACCGCAAAGGATCCATGCACCCACACCGTTAGTCTCAGCCGGCGTAAATTGATATATCTCAATGCTCTGGCAAAATAAGACATGTTACTCAAAGTTGTGCGCTTCACATAAAGCCCTTGATCCAGGAACGAAACAGCGCGCGAAGCTCTCATTGCGGAGCTCCGCGGGGTGGACACGCGTAAACGCCCTTATGCCACTTTTGGTCGCGCCAGTCCAGGCTGATGTTATGTGCCAAATGGTGATGGGGGGTTGCATATTGACCGCAGCATTGCTGTGCGGGAGCGGAGTGATATTCTGCACGACAGCGGACTGATGAAGCATGTACCACCAGAGATGAGACAACAACGATCAGACGCCATTGTTCGGAAATGCTGCAATGAAATTGGCCTCGTGGATGGCGCTGTCGATGTTTGGGAAGCGCCAGATCGCGATGAAAGTGATTGTGAATATACATTGCCTGTACGCGCCCCTATCTCGAGATAGTGCCTGCATGCCATGCCCATTCGGAATATTTTGGAGCTTGGACAAGTCCGAGCGTGCCGATGTTCACCTGCCTGATCAATAGGTGAGGCAGTACAAGTTTTTCGGTGCACCGCAGCCAATTCACAGCTGCAAGGTGCGCAGGACGCACCCGCTGACAGCTCCATTGCATTGCAAAGAGTTGTTGCAATCGGCCATGCCACTGCACAACTCTCAAAGCTGAGCCATGCAAAACAGTACGTCCGAGCCACGCGGAGTGGGTGCCGTGTCCGCGCTGGACTGTGCTGCGTGCTGTGACACAGTGGCGGAAACACTGCATGTGCCAACTCTTGTTTTTGCCAACAATTCGCAACAGCACCCCTGGTTGTTTGTGTGTTGCGCAAGCAAGGCCCGTGGCCTGCTCCTGAACCCAGCTTTTGTCTGGCCACAGAGACCATCATGATCTGCTCACTGCACTGAATAGGCGGTGTTTGCATGTTGCACAAAGGCTGTTCTAGTCACCCAGGAGCGAGGGCAGTGCGCAATGAAAGCATCATGATGTGACACAGCGCCAAGCCTGAAGCAGCGATCGTTGGGCATATGTAAGACCATTCCAATGCACACTTGTTGCACCGTCACCCTCACTCACACGCTCGGCCACATACGGCCGTGTCGCACAGCAACCCGAAAAGCCACGCATCTCACGACTTCGCCACAGGCTCGAGCAAATACTGTGCGCAAGAAACCTTGTACCCCCGTGTACTTTCCACAACGCAGTGTACAATTACCCTGAAGATCCGCAACCCACTCCACCTCAGGTGACTCCTCCCACAGCCAGGGAAGCACAGGGCGAGCAGGTGGGCGGTGCAGTGGGGCTGAGAGTAGCCCCCTACGTCGCATGCAATGTGGTGCGCCCCGTCCAGAGGCTAGAGGGTTGCACGCGCCAAGCTTGTGGCGGAATATAGGCGATCCGAGCTGGACATATTCAGTTGTTTCAGCGGGTGCATCTCTGCCGAGAGTAGGAGCAGCCCCCAGCGGCGGCCTATATATCAGCCATCCGCAGGGACTGCCAGGACAGGCAGCACCAATATCCTGGCCATGGCCTAGCCATGCAGCCGCCAGAGAAGTGGCGGGATAGTGCCTGGATGCCATGCAGGTCGGGAGGCTCGACTGAGGCAGTGTACAAATAAAGTGCAGCTGCCGTGGCGGCATTGGTGCCCATGGTAGATGTTGCGTCTGCGGCGGCTGGCGGGCGCAAGCGGCTGCAGGCCACAGTGTTTTCACATTTCCACACAGGGTTCCCCCACTGTGCATCAGAGTATCCTAAGATGGATCCGCTGCGATGCAGTCCAGCATGTAATCACATTACAAAGCACCTCAATGCGCAGTCTCGATTCATATTTACGGACATCATTTGCACAGCAGGTCACTTCGGTGTTGCTGACTACGGTGCGTACAAAGGGTGCTGCATGGTGATACAGTGCCAGTGTGGTACCGGATTTACCACAGCAATCCGTCAAATATCTCATCACATGTGGCTTCTCACTCGTAAAATATTCAAGACTCTGACCTGAAGTCAGGCACGGGCTGACAGATGTCAAACTGTTGTGTTTGGACAGTCTGTGCTGAGATATGAGAAACAGTACAGATGCCAGTGTACAGGCCCTCATCATCCCCCACTGCGACACCGCTAGGCCTTGCTCTGTGTCTGTCCAGAATGAACCCTGTGCATGATGCCCGTTGCACTGCTGGCCACCACCATATGGTTTGTATTGTACGAGGTGTACAATTTGAGTCTGTCGTCTGCATGGCCGCATCACTGAGTGACTGAGCGTTTGCCTAGGGGCTAGCCTTACATGTTACGGTGCACTGGATTGGGACCCCCCAACGTTAGTATACGCAGTGTCCAAGCCACCGCAGTGCCCCACAGCATGCACTGAGTACTCTGAGCGTGAGATCAAGCACGATTCAGGATGGCAACTCCATATTGGCAAGCATACAAAACCTCAGATGACTGCATAGGTACCATTACATGGTAGTGGCATGTGTGCAATTAGCACATGCATGGCTGCAGACCCGGATATTCAAGCCCACACTATATCACAAACGGGCTGGCGCTTCAAGTTGAAGAAGTTCTGCACACCTACAACTAGTGCAGCCCGGACTTCCTTCTTACACTACTCTGTGCACGGACCCTCTGGGGTCACTTGCACCGCAACTGTACCCATACGCCACTTGGACACAGCAATGTCATCATACATATATAATTACCGTTGCCACGCTGACAGTCTGGTGATGGTGGCAGTTACAAATTACCAATTACCATTGCCACACTCACAGTCTGGTGATTGTGGCAGCTCCTGGTCGCCTACTCAGCCACCTTTGTGAGGAGTTGCTTACTAGAGAACACGCCTAGATAAATGCTTTTGATATTTACAACCGGGCCAGCTCCCCGCGAAGTAAACATACATAAACCACTGTCAGCACGTACGTACACATTCGCATACACGTGCACATGCATGCGATGTCAGAGCACATGCATGCGATGACCACCAAATCTTGCTATATGCTCCGCGGAGCTCCGGCCAGGCCCGGGATCCGGCTTCAGCAAATGAGTGTGCTTGCCTGGGAATAACATAGCAGCAACCTCAGCTACTGAGTCGATACGCATGAGCTGGGCACTCACCGAATTACGTTTGAAATGGTTCGATGAACGCTTCGAACGCTCACGTTTCTAGTTCAGCATTAGTAGAGCGACGGTGAGAAGTATAGCCGACTTTGGGCGCTTCATTTCTGCCACTTCTGCATAGTGGGCCACTTTACGTCGAGCTGTCCTGAGCCTCGTTCGTACGCGTTCGCAGAAGCAGCTGGGGAGAGGCACGGAGACACACGGACCGCTGGCTTACTACAGCTATAAATGAGCAATAATATCCTACATTCTTGTGAAGATATAGCCTGCGCAAACATGGAAATGCCTCTAGTGAAAGGTAAAGAGAACATCCTTGATGCGACAAACGCTCAGGTACGCTTGACCAGTCCTGAGTCTTGTCCTGGTGATAATAACATCGACACTCTACTGAGAAGTATTCACTGATCATATTGCAATAACCGTTCCGTATAGATAGTCTGTGGCGGCAACACCAAGTTGGTGATGTAACAGCATTGTTAACTGCAGGATTTTCAGATCAGCAAGGACAAGCCCAACTCGTTGCAAAATCGTGGTGTCCAGCAGGAGACAACAGAGGTATTAAGCATGGAGCAGTCCAGAGAAATGTATGTTGCATGACATCGTTGCTGGTTGTTCATGTGTATTCATGCAGGTTGATCCATATAACAGACGCATGCAGGTCCCTGATGGAGGAAACGGAGAGATTAAGGCAAGAAAAATCTATTCTGGAGGAGGAGCTGCAGGATGTGAATGCTGAAATTATGTCAGTACAGGAAGAGGCGTTCACGAATGAAGAGGTGTTGTTGCAGAGAATCCAATTCCTTGGCCATGAGCTTGAGTCTCATGAGGCGGACAGCAGTGAAACCATAGCACAGCTCGACTGCGAGCTCCGATCTGTGGCCGTGGCTCTGGAACGGGTCACTGTGGAGCGTGACAACCTCTCGGCCGCGCTGATGGATGCTGCCAGGCGAGCTTCCAACAGAACAAGGCCACATCCTTATGCGGGTGATGCAAGAGAAACTTGCAAATTAGTTACGACATGGCAGTGTCTCTGTGAAATCCATACTGCAATGCAGGGAAAAAGTCTCGGCACTGGTCAAGGTTGCGGAGCTGTCTGGTCTACTGCACCACGCACTGAAGAAGTTTGATCCTGATGTATGACCACACATTTTCTTGCATTGTATGGAGGCCTTGATCTTTGCGTGTGCTCTCAGATCATAAGAGACTTGCAGGAACCTGGTACAGAAGATGATCTTGCACAAAATGAGCTGCTGACCAGGTATCAGGCGGTGATGGAGGACAAGCTGTCCCTCCAGTTCAGACTGCAGGACACGGAATCAAAATTGGCAACAACTCAAG
The DNA here is from genome assembly GCA_024500015.1 of Ulva compressa. Classification (NCBI taxonomy): domain Eukaryota; kingdom Viridiplantae; phylum Chlorophyta; class Ulvophyceae; order Ulvales; family Ulvaceae; genus Ulva; species Ulva compressa. The sequence goes on from JALKAD010000163.1 coordinate 226,781, forward strand.
CAGAACTAGCGGCTGTTACACAGGATCTCGATATTGAAGGGGAGCACTCGCACTTGTTGTCGACATTGCTGGAGAAGAGGGAGCAGGAATGTGCACAGCTGACAGATCAAAGTGATCAGCAAGAACAGACTATTGTAGAGCTTCGTTCTATCATTGAGGAAATGGAAGACTCTAATCAATCAAGAGAGGAGGATGTGCATGTACGTGACAAGGGCTATGCTGCTCTGCTGCTCCCTGTCGCACCTCGATCAAGCATAACCGGTGCAGGAAATGGCGACTCACCTCAGGGCAATGCAAGACCGCCTTGAAGAGTTACAGCACCAGGCAACGCAGCAACATGAGAGCACGGCAGACACTGAGACAGAACTGCGTGAAATGTTTGAGGAGCGTATAACGCTCCTCCAGCGTCAGATGGACTTGATTGGGGAATTAGCATCATCAGAATTCTCCATGATTGGTTTGAGTGAGGAGCTTGATGCTTCGCGGCAGGCCAATGACAGCTTGAGAACCGAGAACGGCCTTCTTTCACATGAATGCGAACGCCTTCTTGGCGAGGTATGAACTCGACCTCACTGATGGTGCAGTGTTGTCTGCCTCTCACACCTGTTTACATTGTGGTCTGCTCATGAAGGTACGCAGGTTTTGGTTGCAACAGGGTGGAGCAAGTGATAACCAGAACTTGTCCCTGATGCTGGAAGGGACTGGCTTGAACCCAAATTTGAAAGATGTACCCGCATCGGTACGTTCCTTGATATGGCGTTCTGTGCGATTGCCATGATGTGCAAGAAACGTCCTCCGAATTACGTCAGCAGTTGCAGGAATTGGAGGAAGGCGAAATCTTGTCTGAGCCGGTCTCGCCCGACACCTCTTGCACAGTGACTTGCAAGGCACACCAGAACCTCCATGTGCTGGCAGAGACAGAGAACATACCTAGCAACTAGAAGGTTTGGTGTGCGAGTATTTAAACTATCATGTGTGCTCGTGCTGTTGAGCACAGTCAGCACCAGCGTGTGCTGTTACAGGAGCGAACATATCAGGAAGAAGCCATCATCACATTTAAGTTTTGCGTAAGTTCCAATCCAGCCTGAAGCTTCCGACAAATTCACCCGGCTAAATGTAGTGAGCACATGTCTGCCTAGCATGTCCAAAACCATACGTCTGAGTAGGCTACTCTTCCACGTATGACTCGTATTTTTTTAACGAGACTTTCCACAGTGTAATAGTTACTCATCCTAGCGCTTTTCATGGCTTAATTGTGCTGGCAACCACGCTTGTGCAAAAGCTGCATTGTCAACACTGTACTGCGACTTGTTTGCCCGATGTTGCTGTACTGCCTGGTCATCTGCCAAAGGTCCCTGTAGGGTTGCGCAAAAACTGCGGCAATCGTAGCAGGTCTGCCTGTATGCCTGCCATCGCGTGTACGCACCATTTCGCACCATTTCTGATACTGCCATTCAAATCAGTCGATATGTTGTGCCATTGAATTCCAGTCTTGCCTATGCCTATAATTTGAACATAAACAATACACCCTTTCAACCACTGCTCACATTTGTATCATGTAGCTTCCGCCCCTGCTTGTTCTCTGTCTGCTTTGTGCAGCATATGTACTGTACATATGCATGGTACATAACGTTTCGTGTCTTCTTCGTGTGCACAGGCTTCGATCTTCTGTGGGATGCGTAGACAAGCTAACCAGTTTCATTTCATCAACTGCCCAACACTTTTGATCATGTGAGCGGGCGCCGATTGAGGGTTTGACTCGAGTCGTCATGGAGCTGAGATTTTGACTCGTGTACTCAGTACATGTTGTACTTTGTGAACGATGTGCAATGCCATGGTTATAGCATACATGGATTGGAGTATTGCCTGTCCCAGGCACGCATCAGTACTGCTTGGTCTGGCCAGCTGGTCCCCTTTTATAACGCATCGCTGCGATGCATTGTTCGGATCAAGGCAGGCAATCCCTGACGTTGGCAAAATGTACAGCTCGCTGGCTGCCACTTCCAGCCACTGCTGGATTGCAGGCCATTGCTATTGCAGGCCAGCAGTGAGCCCAACATCGATCAAGAAGGAGCGAGCGAGCAACCTGACTGCAGCGGCATCGGTGTATGGTGCGATCCAACTCGCAAACGTGCATAGTGGGCCATCTAGTTCCTGAGGCTGCCCTCTGACGGCCTCCCGATACAGAAGCTCAGAGGACCCCCCAGGCTGGCTGCACTGCACCATGCACAGCTTGGTCGTCAGCCCCATTTGGCCCCGGCCCTTGTCTGGCAGACCCAAGTGCAACATCGCTACCTTGCCGACAGATTGTAAGCAGGTATGGGCTTATCGGCCGCCACCGCACACCAGCAGCCACCCTGCACTGCCATTTGCTTCTGCAGTCTCTAAAGGCGCCTGCTGCCCCCGTCCCCCCAGGGACAGGGTAGTCTGCAATCCGAGAGCTCACATGATGTGCTTCCGTCCCTATTTGTTGGGTCTTGTAGGTTTGTTCTGTGTGCCCAGGGTGCATTGCAAGCTCTCTGGGAGTAACTGGCAGATCCTCATACAAGTGCAGCCCAGCACAGAGTGGCGTTGCACAGTGGTCTGGGGCATGCGAGGATGTAACTCGTGATCACAACTGTGTGAGCCACGAGGGTGCAGGGAGACAAAGGCGTATAGTGGTGGTATGTACGGAAGTATGTCGGCAGTAGCAAGCCTGCCTCAGTGTCTAACACCATTGGCTCATTCTGGCTGTACGGCGCTTATACTTTTATGTCTGCAGCGGGCTTACGTTTGAACCCTCGGATTGCTAGGCTCCTGCTGGTTATAAAAGAGTGCAAGGGAACACATGCAGAACGAAAGCCGCCACTTCGCACACCGCACGAAACGCACAGGACCGCGCTCTGCACAACCCACAGACTGACGCACACCGAGTGTGGCAGCAGCTCCCACAGCAGCTAGCAGAACAGCGATCTGCACGTCCAGCACCGGGACTAGATTCCTGCTTTGACCTACTGCAACGCTCATTGACTGGGCCAAGCACATCAGCGACTTGGCGACAGATCGCAAATAGGCAAACAAAGGGTTCAAGCAGGCAGAAACGCACGATATACACCCATGCATCTAACATATGCAATGCGAGCACCAGCATGTACATACTACACTGAGAGGGAGAGGGTGTGCAACGAGTCAGGAGAGGGTGTGCAACGAGTCAGGGATCCTCGAACGTGGGAACGGACCGAACGTGGGAATGGACGGTTGGGTCACAATCGTAATTACGGACTGCCTGACCTGTCAGCCTGGCCATGCGTGGCCACTGCCAGTGCAAATGCCTTCAAGCACGATCACCCTGTGATCACTGTACTGACCGTGCAAGGCCTTTGCAGAGTGCTGTGCGAAGCTGCAGACACGTACGACAGTCTGTTCGTGCATATCAACAGTCTCCACGAATACCTGCTGTTTGTCACGCATTAGCTTAAGTCAAGCATGTCTGACTCGTCTGTGTTCAACCCCAACACTTCCATGAGGAAGATCATCTTCTCTGCGCTGAGCAGCGTCACTGTCGGTACCGAAAAGCGCACATAGCCCACGAGCTCTGGCAGCCAAATTGCAACTTTCCAAAAACAAAACATTAAATTACTCCGGCAGCACTGCCTCATCATGGCTGACGCATCTCATCAACGCCTTTCTCTCCTCCCCCCGCCCTCTCTCGATGACTCAGAGTCCCTACACATCCCGGCCCTTCCCCAGAACGAGTCTAGCCACTGCTCGGCCCGCGGCGCTCTGTGAATATTAATGGCTCTGACACCGTGTGGTCAGCGACCAGGCATGCCTAGGCACTGCACAAAAGGGGGGGTATGGTCAGGCATCAGTGCGCTTGGGGCGAAACACCAAACCAGTCGCACATGCTGGCCGGACCTCCAGGCCGGACCTCCAGGCCTTGGTGTGGTTGGGCCGGTGCAAGTTGCACCTCGGAATCAGGTGGCGGTAGCTAAGACGGCAGCTCTGAGCCTAGCCAACGCCTCAAACCTTAATGATTGGTAATTATACACATAGTTTCATCACGGCTAGCCACCGCTAGCGCCACCGATACTGGGCTGCCCAAGTCCATCGGCGCCTGGCGCGAGCGGCAGCGAAGCGGGGCAGCGCGCGCCTGGCCGCTATATCAGCGTGCTCAATATATGCATCTAAGCATCATATATGGTGTCGGCTAGCCACCGTTTTGCCTGTGCGCGATCGGCCAAATGCATGCGAAAATACAACCCACATCCATGATCACTCGCCTGAGGGGCAAAAAAGTGACCTGAATCTCGGCCAAGCTCGTCCCAGCTGGATCGACACTGGACTCGCGGGGGGAGCAGGGAGGGGGTTGCCGGCAACAATTGCCCGGCCGGACTGATTTTGGTGGCTTGAAATGGCTTTGATCGGCCGGGCGTGACCACGGGACTCGGCTGGCCACCACCGCGTACCCGTTGGGATGCCCA
>JALKAD010000163.1:304164-316138 GCA_024500015.1 Ulva compressa
TACTGTCTGTCCGGGAAGCGCCGCCCGGCCTGAAAGCCGGCTGCGCAGAGGAATTGTTGCGAGGACCTGCCTGGTCATTCCCCAACTCAGGCTGAGGATGGGGTACACATGGCATTGTGTAGGAACAAGTGTCTGTGTAAGGCTCTGTCAAAGTCAGCAATCTCGTTCAGGAACTTGCAGGCAAATGCACCCACGCCGGCTTGGCCAAACAGTACATCTTCATGCCGTTTGCAGTGGAGGTGAGCTGGTAAACTGGCAAACGAGCGGTGAGGTTCATCAGCAGCAATTCAATTGCATCCCGGCCTATGAGTAGGTGGCTGCAATGAGCAGTTGCTTTTCCAATAATGTGTTTGCGGTCTGGGCAGTCCAGCTGATGTCTGTGACGCTGCAAAAAGGTTATACGGGCATGTACCGTCGTTTCGGATAATGGCTTTGCCATGGCACAGTTTTCATTATGACGCTGGCCTCCCGGCTCGAACTCCAAGGTCTTGAACTTCGGCTCTGTCCCTGTACAGACGTCTTGGTTGTGTCACAAACTGGTGGCAATTGCAACGGCACAATCGAATTAATCTTGCACTCGGGTGTGTGGTCAATGGTGGGACAGGTTGTATGCGCTGCATTATTGCAGCTGATTCAAGGGGTTGGAAAGCTTCACAGCGTTGGCGTGGCTCGGAATGCCACGTCGTAGCTAGCAATGCATGCTGCTGGCTGGTGATACCTGGGAACGTTCTGGCGGCGGCGTACCATGCTGTCACCCATTTGACAGTTCACTCATCTGTAGCGACATGTCGGCACATAACTGCATTTATGTCCGGCATGCGATATCTGATCGCATGGCGTGGCGTCGTCGACCGGTTGTGGCCTTGCGCGCGGGTCATGACATGTCTATGAACCCGGGCCCGGGCCCCTACCGAGGCGCGCCCCTAGGCGTAGGGCCCCTTGCTAGGTCGGCTAGCTAGGCCTGGGTCGGGGCCTGAGGGCCCCTACACCACTGTGGCCAGAAGGCCCTTGTCCTTGTCTTCAAGGTGGTCACCGCGAGGTCTGATGACACCGCAAACATACAGACCGTTGATGAACTACTTCGTGAGCGCGATTGTGGCACCATTTATGCCTGATCAGCATAACCTGCTTGACCTTTGACAAGTGACAGGCTGTGTCTTCACTCACTGCCAGGCTGCTTTGCAGCCCGTGACGTGTTTTAAATACTTCAACTTGACTTTTATGCTCACCTGACTCTCTTTGAAACGTGCTATAATTTACTTGTACCCGCCGTCAGGCCTTTTGGAGTTGTGACGTCGACGCGTCTTTCACTGTTTGACAATTTACACATACCGACCTTCGAAGCGTGTGACGGCAAAGGAAATATGCAAGATGCAGAGAAACTTTATCGCCAAGTTCTGGACAAGCTCCAGTTATTGGACCACAAAACGTACTTGCAGGTGAGGTCTTGCAAAGCCGCGTGACAACACCGGCGGTGTTCGTACAGCAACCTCAATTGTCTGATGCGTAGCTACTGGCGGTAGTTTGATCTTGATTAATGCTCACTGTCGTGTGCGAGACAGGTCATTTCAAAATGCCCCCTGCTCTCTCTGGACACGTCCCTGTGGAAAGGCCTGCAGATGGCCACCTTGGACACACGGACTCTGACACGTCAACTTGTGTCTTTCACAACCTTACTGGACGAAGTCATAACGGAGGCGACATCGTCAGGTGGTTCAAAACCACGTAGATTTTTACCCAGCTTCAAAGCTGCACGGAAAAGGAAGGCAACGGCAGCTCAGCTGCTGGATGTCGCAGAGGCGTTGCAGGTGATTCTGAGCACCTTGGCGCAGCATCAAAATCGATTTCAAGGTTCCAATGACCAACCGGTCGCACAGCTCAGATTACCACGTGAAAAAACTTGGGACAAGGAGGAAGGGTACATTCGTGGGTCCACTGGCAATGTGGATGTACGAAATCTTAGCTCTGGTGCTTGTGAAGGCGATGTTCAACAATGCAATTCCGTTGGCCATGGCATGTCTTCCTGCATCGTGGAATCGGTCGAATATCAGCCAGAGGCTCTGGATGAGGCGAGTGATTCCGGTCGGTACACAAGTACGGCACCAAGTTCTTCCACAGGACGGTATGGTAACAAAGAGGAGGTCTTCGGCCCACGGAAGGGCAGCGGTGTCCACTGTGTCCCGCCACTCAACCTTGGATGTGTGTCTACACCTGCCAGGAGGACTGCCACGCAGCACAATACAGTGATCGACCAAAGCATGGTGTCCAGTTGCTGGGACTCTGATGAAAGCGAATGCAGCCCACAATTGTGTGATGCTCCCACTGCAGTGGATTTCCGATCGAGCACACTGAGTTTTTCAACAGACAGGCACATGCCACAATCGAAGTATGCGGAACGCATGTTCGTGCAACGACAAAGTGGACTCGGGCGCAGTTCTATCCCAGAGAATGTGGAACTGGTGTTTGGATGTACGAAAAATCCCATCTCGAGCTTGGTACTGGAGCCTGACAGCTGTGTGATGGAATCACATCGCCCGCAACCAACTCAAAGAGAGTGTGATGGATTCTTTACAGCTCGCTCTCACTTCTCGCCACCACGTGGAACCCTGCCGCGCATTCTTGATACAGATTTCTCAGCTGCACAATCCAGAGGTCGTGGTAAAGGAATGAAAGGCCCTTCTGGTGTGCACAGATTCCGCATCTTCGCAAAATTGCAGTTGCTGCCAGACTGTGCGCTATCAAAGCTATCACTGGTGCAGATCGACAGAGTAACACAGAGCAAGCACACCCTGCAGATGGTTGTGAGCAGACTGTGCAGGGCATTCATAAAGACAATGTTCAGCGCAACAAGACAGATGCAGATAGTCAAATGCGGAGAAGATGCTGCGCAGTGACGGTCATGCCTTCACCTGAAGCTTATAATGCATGCTCTGCAAGGCAAAGCAATGGCACGCCATTCTCCGACCAAGCTTGTCGTGATGGTGCCAAGAGTCAGGTGTGCAGGACTGGTGGAACACAAATACCATACCTTCTCTGATTGATTCCGCGGAACTTTGCACGGTGATATCCTCTTTGAATACGCTGCTCTGCTCAGGAAACTGTCGATCCATGGCAGCAGATTTGTGACTTATGGGAGCAGCTCACAGGGCAAGTCCTGAACAACGCAGATGATGCAGCACCAATTCCATCCTCACAGTTTGTGACAAAGCTTTGTCACCACTTTCTAGGACGTGAACCATCTGATGTGGAACGGTAACTTGCCTGCCGATCAATCATTGCAGCAATCGACAACTGCAGATGACCGGTGGTGATATATATGACCATTCTTCGACCTGCAGGGCATGCATTATGGATGTACAAAACCCATATGGGTACAAGAACATTCTGTTTTCTGACTTTGTTGAATGCATTCAGTACCTTGGGCCTATGTATGCACTGGAAACCGGCTTCCTGACGAGCTGCCAAGCAGAGGCGGCTTCATCTGAGAACATGTTGACCAGGTATGCATGAACAGCCGACACGTCAAAAGCTGCCACAGCCGAAGTAATTACCTCGCCTCATAACAGCATACTTCTGATTGTAGATTCTTTGCAAGTGTGATCAATCAGCAAACACAGCAAGTTGAACCCTGGTTTCGGCCTGACATCAGTGACCATGAGAAAGCGGCGATGATACAGCAGGCTTCACCTGGACAATTTCTTGTGAAATGCAGTCGCTTTCACTCCTATTTTGAAGTAATGCTTTCTGTATCTCCAGGCTCATCAATCCGTAAATCCAAACCCAAAATGGATCCTGGAACTCATGTAAGTCCTTTATGTAATACATTGACGCGGATCACACAAGTGTCTAGCAGCAGGCCTCTCACAATCTTCGAGCCATCCTGCAGGAACCTAGGTCAATCTTTATAAAAAATTCTGGTCAAGGGCACGTCGTAGAGCCAACAGACGAGATACATTTGCCCGAGCCTTTACTTGCAGCGACCTTTATTAACGTGAAGCAGGCAGTGCAAGCTCTGCAGAAGTGTGGTGTATTAGGGAGTGCAGTTGGCCAAGCGACCGACAGACCCAGGTGTGATCGCTCACATGCTTAGAGTAAACGCCGCAGTGCTCCATGCGTGCCGCGCATCCCTGATGTGTCGATGTTTTTATCAAGCCTCCACCGACAGCATGACATGTTCAGGAGGACTAATGAAGCAGGGATGCTGCACCAAGCTAGGACCACAGCCCATATGCCTCCTCCATGCAATGAAAACTTTCATTACAATGTGAGGAATAAACTGTCTAACACTGATTCAACTGTACCCAAACTGACTCTGGAAACCGTGCCTGCCATGTCAGGTATGGAGAAGAGCCAGGGTAGGGTTACTGCATGTAGTCCTCAATCGGCAAAAACCACATGGGCCCCCTGTAGGTTTGGAGAGTGTAATTGAACATGCACTGGAAACGGAGAGAACGCTCCCGCTGCGCCGAGCTGAGCAAGACTGGCCAACAGACTGGCAGTATTCATTTGCTGCCAGGCTACTAGGCAAATCTCCGCGTGACTACCACTCCACTCTGGAAGAAATGTCAGATCGAGGCCACACAGGACTAGAAGAACCCGCGCAGGATACGTGGCTGCCATCTCAAAGCAGTTGGTATGAAGCATCCATTCAGCATGGTAGAACAACGCAGTACAAAGCATTGCCTGCGCACCTTGTGACAAAGCCAAAGCACTAGATTTACTGCATTGGGATCTGCATACCGGTGCTGAGATACTTCAGAACCATGCACAGCTCTGTGACAGTGGGGCCAGCAGTTCAACATCTGTTGTAGGCGCGTCCACTTATGGGATCAATCTAGAGCCCAGCCTCCATCTGGGCAGGGAACACCAGAATGCAGCCCTTGCAAGTCAAGTCTAGTCCCATCAAATCAAAGTTCGCCAGTGCAGCGCACTCGTTCCAACTCCGACATGGCTCCAGTCTGCGGACAGCATCAGGTGACCCGCATTGCTGCCACAGACAAGTACGTATACCATGACTCTAGGACAGGTCGGCCCAGCACAACATTCGGGACAACTGAGTGGCAACACGGAGCGTGGGGCGGCCCACGGAGCCAGATAAGCGCTTGCCATCCTGACTCCAGAAAGCCGCATGGTACCCAAAAATTCCGTATGTCCTACACGGAAGTAAAAGTACCCAGCCCTGCTCACATGGGACCAGACCCGAATTGTCAGCGTGATACAGCGAAGGTGCTGGCGCCGAATAGCAAGTCATGGGTACGCACATTGCTCCAATTCACCTGCTCTCAGAATTGGGCATGCATTTAGCGTGTACTGGCAGACGACGCGCATGCCTGGTACAAAAGTACAATCTGCATGCAGCGCAAAGATGCACCTCAACATGTGCACAAGATTCCTGGCCGTGGTGATCTGTTTGCTCTTCCAATGAAAGCAGCTTTTGGATATAATCCGCCACCAGCACACAAAACCCGGATCACCCCGGGCCAGTTCAGCATGACCGCTGTAAAAGAGCTGACAACCCAATGCGTAGGCTTTCGATCTACTGTATCTGGTAAATGAGCCTGTTGAATCGCACAGTACATCTGACACAGTCCCCTTCCAGGAACAGACGCGGCAGACATCGCCACCCAGGATCAGCCATGGAGCTGGATTTGCGTTCAAACTACCTGTTCATACCGAACAGCAGCTCACTCAACAGCACGGCTGTGATCAGGATTGCGCGACAGAGCACTTCGAGTCCAACAGACAACCATGCTCTGATGAATGTGCAGCTGTGGAAGCAGCATATCCAAAAGGTGTGCTATGGTTGGAATCCCTCCACGATCCATTGGTACTTTAACAAGCATCAGCATGTCTGCTGCACTGGGAAGGCGCATCTCGGTGTGCATGTGAGTACACCTGCTGTATGGCATGCTGCATGCAATCATGGGCACTCCAAAGACATCTCCGTCATCTGTTGCTTACAGTGTTTGTGTACAGCATTCTAACAATTGCGACCAACAAATGAAGTTGACCCTGGGAATTGTTGCGCATGATGATAGTGGGTATGCTGCAGGCAGTGACAATAGTGCACAGTCAAATGACAAGGTGTATAGATGTGCACCTTGCAGGGAGGACTTGCACTCACCTGGTGCCCTGATGCATCCATACTGCTCTAGCGCTATTCAGACTCCACAACTTGTGCAGCCGCAGCAGTCTTTTGCAGTGGCTGCTGCAAGCAGAACGGGTGCAATGACTGGAAAGAGCTTGACCATTTCACCTTCCTTCTCGCATACAAGTACTGATTCGGAGGAAGTAGTCGAAGAATCTCCAAAGATGTCAAGTACTTTGCCGAAGTCAGTGACAGATCTTGCCAACGAGTTATCCCCCATCCCCAGCAACGAGCCATATGCAAATTCTGCTCACTTACAGCAGCTATCTGGTGCCATGGCTGAGACTGACAGCGATGACGAGACCCTCAGGGCCCAGTCTGGTGATGAGAGCAGTGACAGCAGGCATGTCAGTGAATCAGAGGGTGAAGAGGCGTGTCCATGCAGTCTGAACAGTGCTTGTCCCAGCCAAGTGACAGACAGCCACAAGGTGCATGCCATGCCACAGCCCACCCGGGTCGACAGCCGCGCAGATCGCACGAACCAGGGAGTATTGCTGGTGAGGAGCTTGCAATCATATACCAAGGAATGATAGCGTTCAATTAATTTCATAAACCTGTGGAGCTGGCGCATGGCATGCTGTGACTGACTCTGGGCACCTAGCTTGCCAACCAACACGTCTACAATTGTAAGTGTGCAGGAGCTGACCAGTTATCTGGCACCAGACCAAGGCAGAGTAGCATGGTTCAATCCAACATATCATCCAGGGCAGCAAGAGCAGTAGACCAGATGAGGGCAAACCATTCGCCCGGAATGCTTGAAATCAGTTGTCAGAGTAGACACTTTGTTTCATACTGCAGTTTGACAATCAGCTCCAACCAATCAGAGGCAGAAAGGCGAATTGTCTCCCAAGAATGCTGATGCCACACAAACAGAAACGCAATCTTCTAGAGAAGAGTGAGATTGTGCATTTGTGTGACCAGACCAGGTTTGCCACGGCTTGTCGAGCTTTGTCGAGCCTGGGAGAGGGGAGCTAGCAGAGATATATAGGCCTGGTCGTTCCAAGTTTGACAACGGAAACCACATAACGTGTCTTGTAACAAGCAACAATAGCTCTCGCAATCTTTGGTATGGCGGATGGGATGTCATTTATGAGGAGGCCAAATGTGATTCTCGAGCAGAACAACTGCAATTTTCCGGATGCCGCTTTGATTGATGACATATGAACCCGGTCACACACTCTGGTATACCATGGTGCCGATATTGTATGACAGGCATAATATTGCGTACAGCTACGCGCAAATGCAGCTACAACACCGTTTACACTCGTGATAGATCAAGGCTCCAGCAGCGCTCATATCGTTAGGGAAGGAAGCAAGCAACACAACATTGCTGTGTTCGTGACTGCGTATAATATTTTAGTTGGCCATGACCGTAACAGCAAGATCTATCGGAATTTTTCCGTCAAGTCCCATGCATGGCCATGGTATTGGTTGTACAAGACTCGGCTCTCCCCCCGGGGGAGCTGTGCTGGCCATGCATTCCAATGTTCATGGCCCATAGTGTCCAAGTCATCACTACATGCATGCTGGCGAAAAAAACATCGGGTATCACAGAAAAGATGAGAAACGTTACAACACTACCGAGGTATGCTCCAGAAGGTGGTAGAACACAGAGGAAAGAAATCATGGCAATGCATCAAACACATAACCATGGCCGTATGCCGTACACACACTGAAACTGGCCCGCCCTGCCTTCCCGTGGGCCGCCGCGGGGGCAGCAATGCGGCGCCGCCAGTGCCCTTCGCACCCCGCCCTCAGGCCCCTGCCGGGCAGCCGGAGGGGCAGGGCTGGTGCGCCCTACGCCGTGGGGGGCGTAAGCCCCCGGGCTCTCACGGGCGGTGGGCTCGTGGTGGAGTGCTCGAGTGGGACCGGCTGTAGTGGGGGTGCTGCTGTTGGGGGGTCGGTGGTGGCCGGGTTTGCTGGGGTGGACGGTAGTATGCAGTGTGGCTGATGGTTGCTGTGTGCGGCTGTGGCGTGGGTGCCGTGGTGGTGGGGTGCGGGAGTGCGCGTGTGTGTGGATGCGTGGGTGTGGTTGTGTCGGCTGTGTCGGTTCGTTGTGGCTTTTCACCTGAGACAGTTGCTGCTTGTTGCTGTTGTCTGCTTTCGGGGGTTTTGGCCGTCTGCTTTCCTGCTGTTGCCCCCGCTGCCGGGCTCTTGCGTTCATCTCCGTGTAACACACACTGAAACAAAACAGCTTCAGTATTGACATGCATGATTGGCATGCAAGCCTTCATGCAAGCCCCCCACAAAAAAGTAGCTGACGTGTCCTGATATCAAGAGCCGACGTGTACACCGTGACATTAAGATACGTTACAGAGTTATGCTCCACAAGGTGGTAGAACACACAGGTACGACGTGTACACCATGACATACCAACAGAACGGAGTGCAATGAGAGATACGAGTGCAATTGCCATGCAACCTTGGTGCGAAGCGTCCTCAATGCAGATTCGACCGGAAAGAACAAGTGCACGTCAATGCAAGGGCAGATAAAATAGTAATCCGTGATGCCTAGCTGCGGCGTGCTGAAGCGGACGCGCCGGGAGGTCTGCGCGCACTCCTGTGCCGGACGTCTCCGGATCCATATACACGCGCGGTGTTACAATTGAGGAGATAGCCGGCTATAGCCTCGACAGTATCGAATCGACATCACACAATACGATACAGCGCTCCCCAGCCGATTCTGCGCCGGTGCAAACCCCACCCCATCTCTCGCAGGCCCCCCAGGCTTCGGACGTGCCCCACACCCCTGATGGCACCCAAGCCCCGGCCCCGGCCTCCCCCACCCCCATCGCCGCTACCACCCCCCCCACCGCCGCCCAGACCCCGACGCGCGACGTGCCCGCCGCCCCTGACCGGGCGCCAGCGCCGCCGCCCGCACCCCCGCCGCCCCGATCGCAGCGGCCCCCGCAGCGCGGCGACCTCCTGGCATTTCTCACCACGCGCATGGCGCTGCTGGATGTGAAGGTGATGCACCCGCTTGCTAGGTCGCATGTGCGCGGAGCGGCACGTGAGGCTGGCGCGACCGCTGAGAAGGGCGAACGGCAAAAGCACGACAAGTATGGCGCCATCACAGGTGCCGCCCAGTTCATCCCGCTCGTGCATGAGACGTATGGCAGGGTTGGGCGGGATGCGTACCGCTTCCTCCAGACAATCGCGGAGATAGCGGCGGGACACGGCGCGGTGTCCAAACGCACTTTTCTGCTGAATGCCATGCGCGACCTGTCCACAACATTGTGCCGCGCCCCTCCGCGCTAGACTCGTCGGGCGCGCGCTGCTGGCGGGCGTTCCTGTCCCCACGGACGGCCTGCCGGCGCTGACGGGCCATCGCGCATAGGCTTGCGTCGTGGCCTCCCCCCGCCTCCGCCCGTTGGGCTCTGATCCCCCCCCCCCCCGTCCCTCCTCCTCCCTCCCTCTTCCCCCCTGCCCGCGCACGACCGCCATTTCTCCTCTGCCCCCCTTCCCGGCCACCGCTCGTACAGCCTGGCTGGCTGTGGCTGCAGCCCCTGGGACCGGTGCCTCGCGGCTTCGGAGATGGCCGTAGCGCGCGGCTGCGCGCCCATGTAGCCTGATGGTGTCGAGTAGGCGCCCGCCAGTGGGCCTGGAGCGTGCTGACTGTGTTTGGGGTGCGCATGGAGTGTGTGGTACTGCGCGGTGCTGCGCTCGGTTCATGCGTTGTTTGTGTGTGTATGTGTGTGTATGTGTGTGTGTGTGCATGCACATGTGTGTGTTCGCTTTCATGACAGCGCACGTTTGAACGAAGTCGTTCTGGCATTTGCTCGTGCGGAGAGTAGCCTTGGTACTTGCGATGGGCTGTCTGTCTTTTTGCGTGTTGCCTGGTCTGTTGCCTCGGCGCTGCTGGGTCCTAGATCTATCACTATGTGTAACACAATACGATACAACGTTACCGAAATAGATAGCGACCTTTCACGGGTGGCTGCACTACAAAGTCTACAAAGTAGTACAGACAACACTCTTCTGCCACAGTACAGACAGCAACGTTAACGTGTGATGTTCACGCAGCTCGTGCATTGCTGTACACTGTCGGAGCGTTGCAGCCACCATCTATCGCGTGGAGCCTTGGATACCCTGTGCAGCCGTGCACGGCCGTGTTGATGTACAGACGACAGACCACTTGCCGTACGTTATTTGATTTCTAGGGAGCGATTCGCGCACAGTCATGTATCCAATTGGGTAAGTATGGACCAGAATGGCCACGCCACAAGATTACGACATCAGGCATAAACGCGCTGTCTGGTCATGACTGGTCAGGACCGATCGTCATGGAAACATGCTCACCAACACCACATCCGCACGTCAGGCACATACACTTGCACATTTGGAATGCGCATTTCGATCCAAGGCGGCACGCATGACCGCAGTGCCTGGCTTCCTTGAAAAGGACATGACCGTCACAGCTTGCACGCCCGTACATCAACCCCCAGAGTCTGTACGCCAGCGAAGCTGCGTAAATCCTTCGCGCTGCAGTGAAATAGACTACGATTCGGTTACACGCGGATCATGCAGTTGCTGACTGCGGTGGAGGATGGACCGAAAGGTGCCACCTCCGTGTATCGTGTTAGCTACAACACCAGTGGAGAAGCACAGGCTCCAGGAAACCCGAAGAACCTATATGAATCCTTCGAGTGTGCTCTTTTCCCGGAAAATATGGAAACTCAGGAAGTTCCGACTGCCATGTTGTTCTCCTGAACCTCCAATCACGCACATGACAAATCCGCGGCCATTGCTCTTCGCTGCCACCTCAAAAATTTTAGTTCATGTGGCTTTGCAATGTAGCAGTGTTGTAGCAGGGATGCAGGGCACTCCTGGAATTCTGAGTTGTACTCGCTTTGTCCCTACAGGAACACTGTGAACGCACATGCTGAATACCCTTGCCTAGGGTGGAGGCCAGTTCAAAATGGCCAAGCTCAGGATTATTCATTCATGTCGTATGGTGAAGTTCATAAGACGGTTTCATCTGTGGGTTCGGCTCTGAAGGCAGTAGGCGTGCAGCGAGGCTCCGCCGCTGGTGTGTATGCTGTCAATTCTCCCGAGTGGATGATGACCATGAAGGCGGCAGACTTTTGTGGAGGCATGACGGTTCCTTTGTATGACACATTTGGAGCAGATGCCGTGGAATACATCATCAAACATTCTGGCCTGAAAGTCATCTTCGTTTCGACAGACAAGCTGTCAACCATTGCAAAAGTTTTACCTGCGATCAAGGATCAAATTACTCAAGTGGTCGTCTGGAGCAGCACGCCTGGGGAGGAGGTCGATTCAAGCACCCTTGAGGTGCGATTGGCTCACTGCGTCCTGTAGAACATGTGGGCTATGTTCATACCAGCCTGCAAACGCTGCGATTGGAGCTCTGGAAACTTCGCCTGCGACGTTTAGCGTCCAATGTGATGTCCTTGTGTCGTGTGCGAGTATGACAACTGGTGCAGGAAGCTGAGCAAGCAGGCATTCCAGTCATGGAATGGGGCAAGTTTGTTGCTTTAGGTGCCAGCAAACCTGAGCAGGCAACCCCTGGGGACTTCACGGACCTCTGTACAATCATGTACACGTCAGGCACCACAGGAGCTCCCAAAGGTGTTGAGATATCACATGAAGCAGTAATCACCTCCTCAGCGGCACTTCTTCAACTCGTTGGAGAATTTGGAGTACCGGTTGGGTAAGCAATGCTTGACCTGCTGCCTGCGAATATTGCCCGCAGCTCTGAGCATGGGAATTTCTGTAAGGCTCATTGCACTGCTTGCAGCCTTGTGCAGCTGTTTCACCCGGCATGCAGACCTTCTGACTCCAGCGCATACTGCGCACTGGGTTC